>JAJJWW010012899.1:0-344545 GCA_023531295.1 Papaver armeniacum | reverse complement strand
ATATCCCCCAATTGCATGTTCTAAAACAAGGTTCCTTTTTTGACTACCTAATTTGTTTTGGGCTTTAAAAGCTTTGGAAATTTTAAGCTTAAGCCCGGGGTCAAAAGACAGTCAAGCCTGGGTAAAAGAAATTGTGAAAACTACTGTTAAACTCATTTCTCAGATTTTTTTTCACCTCGAAACCCACGGGCGGAAAATTTTGCGCGCGCACACATTTTCTGGGTCAAAATTTTTCCTCACACCCGTGTTTTCTAAAATTATTTCTTCGCTTCTTTTTCCTCGTTTTTTTTTTTCATGTTTCCTTTGTCTTCTCCTTTTTTATGATTACCTTTTTTTTCCGAGAGAACATGGTGAAATTAAACGAAAATAATCATGTTGTTAATTGATAAGATTTTTGGAAGAAGATTCAAAGTGATTCTATTTTTAGGTTTTAAATCTGTGATCTTATTTTAATTTTCCATGAGTAGAACTGATCCAATGGTCTTCTAGGTCTAATTCCATCTTTTTTGCGTGAATTTATTATGATTTCGTTCTTTTTTCGATTTGGTTTTCCTGAGTTATTGAGAATAAACCCTATTTGTTTGAAACTGTAATTATGATTTGGAGAACCAGGGTTTATGAAAAATTAAGGTTAGGTTTGAAGAAAGGTAGTGGTCCTTGTGGGTGTATGGGTGTATGGGTGGTAGCCTGAATTTTTTATTTGAGTTACACGGAAGATGGTGTTGTTATGGCCAAGAGGAGTTCAAGGAGAAGAAGAACAAAATGTTGTTATGACTGCATAACTTTTCATGCGGTCGAGAAAATGTTTGTATAACATGTTTTGCAGTCGAGAAATTGGATGCATAACGCATTCCAACATCTTTTCTATTAGTTGTGAAATTAAAAATTGTTGCATAATCTTTTATGCATCGAGAAAGTGGATGCATAACCTGATATGCATCCGAAAATATGGCTACATAATGCATTATGCATCAATTTTTCTGTATGCACTAAATAGGCCAAAACAATGGCTACATAACTTGTTATAGATGCATAACTGGTTATGCAGTCGGGAAAATGGTTGCATAATTGGTTATGCATATGTTTTTTCTGTTGGATACAGGCATATGGAGCATTTTAGTGGCTCATAACCAAAATAATAGATGCATGAAAAAAAATATGGTTGCATAACGTGTTATGCATCTTTTGTGGTGTATGCATATTGTGTTATGCATCTTTTTTGGAGGCTGCATAACGAATATGTAGCCGGTTTTCAAATTTTTTCCTTAAAATGATGATTTCCTCCTATTTTTTTCGTGAAAAACAAAAATTTGATACTGTTGTTTGAACTCGTTGTGTAGATCTCTTTAAAATTTTTCAAATGAGATATAATTTGTAAAATTCAAGGCGCGATTTTTAAGATATGTTATATTTAAGTTTACTTACCAATTATACCCCTGAAAAAATAGGATGCACAACGAGCTATATAGCGATTTTTAAAAATTTCAGGCAATTTTGGGTGTCACGGAAACAAGAATAATATATTTTTTGGGTCTTAGCCTAATTTCCCCAAAGAAATTTCTAGCTCCGCCCATGGTTTCTTTTGTCTTCTAACTTTACACTTTGGGCACGCGTCTTTACTTTCCTGCAAGTCTGGATTAATCTAATGATAAAGTGTTATTTACAGGGGGAAAACGTTTGTAGGTATCTTCGTTGTTTGATGTGGAACTGGTGCAGTTGCCTCTTGACCAGGAGACTGGACATTGCAAAAGGTTTGGTTTTGTCCATTTTCACATCTTGAAGATGCTAGATCTCCTCAGATTTTGAATGGCAATTAGACATTGCAGGGAGGATCATCAAGGTGGGCAGCTACCTTGAATTAACCAATTGATAAATCTGAACTCCTTAAACACGTCTTACTTGATAAAAAAAAATTGATGCCTTTTGAGCATAATAATAAAGTCCTGAGGACCGTGCTTCATTTCTCAATTATATCACCCTTATTTTTATTCTGAATATGTGTGTTTGTGAATTTAATTGTTGTGATTTTGTTGCAGGTAAGGTTCATCGAACTGTAGTACATAGGGATTGGCAAACAGGAGGATTGGCGCAACAAGTATGAATGATGAGAAGATTGCTTTGAAGATTTTTTTGAATTGCCCAGGTATCAGGCCACAAGGGAATTGTTGTCATTCAATCAAGGTGCAGACCCTGTTGTTGTTGCAAGTGATGGAAAAATGGCAACTTACCCTATTATCCCTCTACCAACGGGAAAATTATGTTTATAATCTTTGTTTACAGAGAATTTGATTCTCTTGGAACATATGAACTCATTTAATCTTTGAAATAAAGTTACTTAACAAAATTTGTGTTCCCTTAGAACTTGGGAATTCTCCTGGATATGAATTAATTGAATATATTTATAAAGAGTATAAAAAGGTTTTGTTGAATGTGGCTAGATGGATTGAATGATAGTTTTATGCATGTTATTTTGAATTCCGAAGTCCGGCCGGGACATGGAATGCTTGTCAATATTGACAAGGTCAAAATTGGTCAATCTTTAAGGTTGCAAATACGAAAGGTGATTGTGGATAGTGACTCCTCATATATCATCTTGTTGCGTCATGGACGTACTTTGGTTCCTTGTTTTTTTATATCTATTTTGGATGATATAAGTATTTGGTTTTACACTTTAATGATGTTAGGCCAAGCACTATGGTGTTCTTTTTCCCTTCCTTGTCCCCTAAATGTTGGGAATCTTGGTAAATCCATCTGTTAGGCCAAGCACTATGGTAGGGGTTATCTCTTCCCTATACCTTAAATGCGGGTAAGGGATATGGGTCATAAGGCAACCTCACGATGATGTGATTTTATCCCTTCCCCATATTGCACGAAAACTGAGTTTCAGTGTAAATAGTGCCTTTGTTTAAGTCAACTCGTTGACTTGACCAAACGGAAACTGAGTATCCGTTCCAGGAGCATAAGTTTACAGAAACTGCATGAATTTCCCATTTCTCCTCTTCTCTATTTTTTTCATCTCTCAAAACCCCCTCAACCCCCTTTTGATTTTTCATGGTGATTCATTGTGATTCGTTGGCTGAAATTAGAAGGGTTTGATCCTTACTCCAAGGTGAACCAAATCCATTCTTCAATTTGGAATTTCATCCACAAAATCATCAAAGGTGAGTGATTCTAACTTTAGAGTTTAAAGTTAATTTTATTTTGATTTTAATGAAATCATTGATATTTTAGGCTGATTTTGATGTCTCCTTAAGTATGTTATATGATATAGATGTATCTAATAAACTTTTAGACATTGTATTGTGATGGATAATGTGATTATGATTGATTTTTTATTGAACTAAAATGTTGTATGAAATAGATGTTGTTTAAGAAACCTTGAGACATTGTATTGTGATGGATAATGTGATTAAGATTGATTGTTGCTTGAAGCAATATGTTGTTGATGTTGTTAAAAAAAACTTTAAGCATGGTTTTGTGATGATTTTTTGATAAAAATTGATTGAACCAACATGTTGTTCTTCCAATGTTGATTAACCAATGTGTTGGAATGTAATTTATGTATATGTATGTTGTAGATGTATTCCCAAAAAATTCAACGTGTTATGGAAAATCATTGGGACTGATTTCCGGGTTCATCTCTAGAAAGTTAGCCTTAAAGATTAAATAACATTCATAACATGTAAATTTTGTACGTGTATCTAACCGGAACGCAGATTTTGCAATTTCCTCCTAGTATAGAAAACATAAAGTAATACATTTGTGTTTCATTGGAATAAGCTTCTCAAAAAACATATCTATTTATGATGATGACTTACAGTAACTGCAATTGTCATGTGTTGCGGGTCGTAACAATGGATCCTTATTTGGATTGCAACGTACTTATTTACCACTCTTTGATTTTGAGAAATTTGTTGTTGTATTTGTCGTCTGGTTCGGTTATTAATATGTCCAAATGCTTTGTACAAAGCCATCGAACACCAACGTCCATTTATCACGGGGAGAGAGTTCTTGAACATCTTCAAGAGGCAGAGTGGCAGCACTTACAAACACTCTGGTGATTGCAAGATATTCTTCTACAGTATACCCATCCATGACTATGTTATCTTCACATTTTTTTTTTCGGAACAAGAAATATATAAATTGATATTACTACATTTTTGGAAACGAAACACGACATTACTTAAACAAAAAAAAAGTGAAACTAAGCTATTTAAAATATAGATCTAACCTCACTAATTTAAAACTAACAAACTTTTAATTACAATTGAAACTGATCATGTTCTTGCCTCTCCAAGTTCTTAGCCAATATAGCTTTTTGTTTTAATCCAAAGTATATTTTTTGCATTTAGAGCCAGCGTATCGAGATCCATTTGCATTATTTCCTTTTCATCTCCCTCTCGATTATGTTCAATTTGTAGTTGTGTTGTTGCTAGCAACCTTTCCATAATTTCTTTTTGGTGTTGCTGACGAGGTGTGATTATCATTCGAGATTCTTTTAGATAATCTACAAATTTAGTACCCGCGTCGCTCATTTGGGAATCTGGCGATGAGGGTGTAGCGGGCATGCTTTCCAAAGCCCCTTTTAGTAACTGTGGTCTTTTTCGCAGCTCTTAACTTGTGTTTATCATTTTCCAACGGTAACTTATTCACATTTTACCATTCATATACACATATTTTACCATTCATACATTCACAGCTACATTATATAATTTAACCAAAAACAATTCACAACTAATACCCCCTCCTGGGACCAAATAATATCAAGCTAGACTTCTCAACATATACAATTGTGGATCACAGTGATACAAGAAGTTGCAAGAGAAGAAAAATATACAAATAAATCAATATAATTTGTTATCATACCATATATCGAGTCTAAACAAAGTTATCATTCCAAGTAATTCCGACGTTGGCATCAAAATACGCGTGACCTATCCAACAATAAAAATTGAACATGTTAAGGATGGAAATGTTAAAATTTGAAAAGGAAAAATACAAAGTTCCTGAGCCCCTTAAACAAACCCCTAGCATGATTCAAACTACAAAGAGAAAGAAAACTAGATCGTTTTAGGCTACAATATAGATTATACTATATGCATATTTATAAGAGGTTATGCGTCTCATATAATGTTTTTAATGGGTTACCACTGAATTTACAACACGTGAGAAACATAAAACTTATTTGAATTAGCTACATCATAATGGGTTTGTACCTCGTGACCTGCATTTTTATCAACTCTCTTTCCCGTTGTCATTTACTTTACCAAACACAAAAGCATCATATCGAATCAAGATACTTTATTTACTTCTAAGCTAAATGCTCATGAATTCTAGCAAAACAGGATGGCACATGTAAGTATTTTCTTAATGAGAAGATTAGTTGAAGCACTTTTGACACACTCTGGGTTTAATTTAACAACTTCATTGGATATACCCTTCCAGTCTAATCCTTGTACCAGACATTGAAATTCTTATCGCTAAAGATTGCTACGCATTTTACCCACTTATTAGATTCTTATTATAGACATTGTAGACTATACCAAGAAACATATACATAAAACATATAACAAGCGAAAAATATCTTCATTCATTTAAGTATATCTTGTTAGAGCACTACTTGGTCGAACTCGCAAGCGTTGCTATCTCAAGCTTGTTTGTCAAGTTTAGTTGCCAAAGTTATAAGTCTTGATTTATAGTCTACTTATAGCTAAGTCTCGGACTAGGATAATAAGTGTAGTTGAGCTCTAAACTCCACGTCGTTCATCATGCAAAGACGAAGAACTACTCAAGGAACTGGTGGAACTTCATCGACAAAAAGGTATGTGGAGACTTGAACTTATCCATAACTCAAAACTCTATCTACTCTATCTCCTATCTTGAGACAAAAGTCGTATTTCTATATAGACTTCGATTATACACATTTGCTATTTCGATTCGAGTTTATCTCGCTTATCTATTTCTCGAAATATGTGTTGGTAAGCTTTCGCTTTGGCCAAGTTCATCTTTAATCGAGACGAAAGTCATGTTGATTATTTTAATAACTTGAAAATCGCTTTGATGAAAAATAGTTTGTGAATAACAACTATATAACATCCTCTAAGAAAGTTGCAATGATTGAAATGAGAGTTTAGAATATATAACCATGTTTGGATATAAACATTGTATGTGAATTCATACTTGTGTAAGTCCAAAATCCTTGAACCAAAGTATGCGTACTATACTAGTTTAAGATGACCGGAGCTAAGTTCGCGTACCTGTACGTGTTAGAGCATGGCTCGGTTGAACCCACCAAGCGTTGGTATGTCAAGTTTAGTTTTCATATTTTAGTGAATCAAAACTCATGTTAAGAGTCGCTTTATTATGTACTAGAGTCAACTTCGTAAAAGTTAGCTTGAAAGTATTAGGATATGAAACATTACAAGTATTGTGAAGTCTTGAAGATGTGAAGAAGCAAGGAGCTACATTGACAAAAATCATCCTTCCACTTGAGGTTAGTGATATTTGACTTGAACTGTTTCATTCCCTAACGTATCTTCAAGTCGTGCATATTGAAAACAAAACTGCGAAGCATATTTGAACTCTAGATAGACATAGTATTAAGGAATACAATACGAGGTTTATTGCTTAACCATTAAACTTTGTAAATAAGATATCGCCATAATCATTTGAATGTTATTGTGATTATGTATGGGTATGAGGTGAGGATTTCATCCTAGGGAACAATGTTTACATGTGTTCTAAGGAAGTAAGTTCATAAACTTGTTTGTGAACCGAAAAGGAAATTGTTAAGTGTTATTGGTTTTGTTATTCATTACATATCTTATGAACAACCAATATGTGTGATTAAGTATAACCGCTAACAACTTGTTTGTGTTCATGGTATAACTATTCATAAAGGCCTGACTTATGTATTGGTATGACTTTTATTAGTGAAACCGATCTTAAGTAATCACCTGAGATGGTATGATCGGTTTTGTGATTTTCTGTCTGAACAAATATGGGAAAGGGGAACTGATCCTAGTAAGAGGTGCAGTACATCACAAAGGGAACCGATCCTTATATGGGGTGCAACAAGATTATAGCAGAAAGGGGAACCGATCCTATGGACATGTGCAACACGTTTTAAGGCAAAGGGGAACCGATCCTATGGACATGTGCAACACATATAAGTTAGATACCATATATATGTTGGGAACCGATCCTAGTGCCTAGTCAACCGAATTTTGGAAAGCTAGTGTGACTATGCACGGTACTCACATGGAAGGTAGAACCGAAACTTTTTTTGGTAGAACTGATTAAACCCATGATATGTTTGTTTAATCAATCACATATATAGTTTTTGAAAGTCAGATGAACCAATTTTAAACTTGTTTGGAAGTGTGGCAAATCGGTTTCAAGGTTGTAAGTGTGAAAGAGAACTTACAAAGTAAGGATGTCGACATACTTTGAACATGTGATGTGAATGTTTATTTCTTTAATTGTTCAAAGATATTCCTTAATAGCTAAGGGAAGAGAAACCCATGATCGAAACATAAGTAAGTTAATAATATTTTAATTAAGGTTATTAATTTCATTTTGTAGGGAAATATAAGAAATAGTAATGTGCATTTACTAATTAGATATTCCGAGAGATTTCGATCATTATTTTTGGACAGAGCATTTCCAGGAATTATGGAAACCAAATTTCTGCTTTAATGAATATCTTGAGAATATTTTCGGTTTTGGAAATTCCTTGGTGTCCAAACTTCCTTGTCTATAAATACTTGAAGTTTGCCTTTCTAGCAAACTAATCCTTCGTAACAACAGACTTCCTCTTTTGTTGTTGTTACTAGTGTAGCCGACTATTCGGATAGGAGAGTAACCTAATTAGGCGAAATCTCTTACGGCCGTTCAGTTTAAAGTCTTCTTTGGGATTGAGAAGCTCTAGCGTGTGTCGTTGGTGGGAAACTAGATAATTAAGGTTTATCTTTTGTTTTCGATTGATTTGATTGACTAGCGTTGGTTGAAATCTGATTTCACCTAGTTTTTTTATGCTTGAGAATCTTCTCTTCTGATATAAGATTCACTCAAACTAGTTCAGAGTTTTGACGGGGATCTTTAGACTTTTGTTAGTTCTAAAGATGATCTTGTGATAATCCATTGTTAACAGACTCCGTTCTATGCGTGATTGATCACAAGAGATTCAAGTGATTGTGTGCAGGTTTTTATTGAAGATTTAAGAAGATTTGAAGACAAAGAAGATATTGAAGATCTGACTTGGGTTTTATAATCTTTGGTGTGCACAATACTTGTTTTGGTAAAAGATGATCCAATTAATTATCGGTTTATCCTTGTGGTAGATTGGATTGATTAATTGAGTAGATCGGCATCAACATAATTCTTTGGATTAAGAGTGTTGTTGGCTTAATATTAAATGATTACTTTGGTAATTGAACATAAGATAGATCTATGGACCTGATGAAGGAGTTTATGTTAAGATAAACGAAAGAGCCTTTGTTTGACTCATATCACTTGGTTGAAGAGAGTTGATACCAAACATATTTGTTATTCCTTTACTGTTTGGAATACGAACCAAAGGAATTGTTCCAAGTACGTGACTTAATTATATATAAGTTGGAGGTGTGGGAATACAGACGGAACTAGGTGAACTATAGGTTTAGTTGCTTGGTCTTAACTATACGAAGTTAGGTGTAATTTTGTGTATCGGCTTAATCATGAGAGTATTCAATTCTGGACAAGGTCCTGGGGTTTTTCTGCATTTGCTGTTTCCTCGTTAACAAAATCTTGTTGTGTCATTTACTTTATATTTCCGCGTTATAATTGTTTTATTATAATTAAAGTAAATTACACAAACATTAAATCATATTTACTTGATAAGCAATCATATTGTATTTGGTTAAGTCCGAACCTTTGTATCAAGTAAACATACTTCGTTGTTGTATTATCTCGATCTCGTATCCATAGACGATCACACGAAGTGTGAACCGGTTAGTTGTATTCTCTCGACTTAGTCCATGGACAATCATTTTCAGAGAAAGGACTTATAGGTAGGAAAAGTTTTAGCTTGAGGTATATTTGGGTACCCTCGCCTTTTTAATTGGTATCAGAGCAGGCAAACACAAAATATCTAACAAGCTGTGGTTGGTGCGATCCAACCTATAAGAATAAATCCAAAGGTTGATTCAGTTAACGTAGTTGCATGATTTGATTACTTTATAAGATCGTGGTGGAAATCACGTATGAAGTATGTAATACTCATATTCCTAAACATGTTAGGAATTATGCTTATGTATGTCTTGAGTGACTTACATAATACTTTGGCTATCATAGGATCGTATACCATTATGGTGACTAACAATGATACAATGGCCTATGAGATAGGTTATTATATCTTGAAAATGCATAAGATTCCTCTTATGATTTGTATGAACCATGGTTATTGTCTTCTTGATAAATCTGGAACCTTAGGTATATTTTGGATGACCTACCAAAGTATACACATGTACATTTTCAGATACAATTCTGTCAATGTTTTGCCATCTAGGATGCGATTTTGGAAAATATATGATCCTACAAGGAATGAGTTTTCAATTAATAATTCTATTAACAATGGTTTGCTTCATACATTTCACAATTGTTTTAATGAAGCAAGTGATCTTTTGAAATATTACTGGGATTATGATTCTGATGGTATTTTAAACAAATATCATATCTTGTTCAAATTTATCTCTGTATACTCTAGTAAACTCTTGAATGAGATTCAAGTGATATTGCCACTATCTGGTAATAAAAGAGTAAACAGGTTTTTGGACAAAAACATGGAATCAATCTGAAACAAAGATCTAGACCATGAAAAACAGGTTTTCCAAAACAAAGTCCTGGATATAAAATCAAAATTATTTCCCCACAAGTCACAATTTCCGATTTTGGGTGCTTTTCCTAAAACTAGTTATTTCCGACTTTTGATATCAAGTCTTCCTATAAAAGATAATCTCTTGCTATGTGTTCAAACATATTGGGGAAGATTGCTCAAAACCGTAACTAGGGTTATTCATATTTTCGCAAGTATGAGAAAGAGGAAAACACGAGAAGAAATCTCTGGATTATACAAGGTTGTTTTGAATCCTTTCATCCCTTCCGGGGAAGTTGAGAACATCGATCAAGTTCCTCACTTGAACAAAGGGAAGCATGCCCTTAAAAACTTCGTAGATAACACATGTTATGAAAGATATCAAACTTTGAAGGAAGCAAGCTTCACCGAAGAGAAGAGATTCGATCCAGATGTTTCAGAAACCAATTATGTGAAGTTTGTTCAAGAACGAATCTGGGGAAATATGTTCGTATTTGAAAACTATTCACCTGAAATAGTAATTTTTTTATGGTAATATTCACAATATTAATCATTAAAAACTTACGTTTAACACCTTGGTTGGATGTACTTTTCTTCATGTCAACAGAAAGATGATATTAGAAATCATCAACTTCAATGAGAAGGGTCCTATGATTACTGGTTTTGAAATTGAGCACGATAACATTTCGAAACTCATCACTGGAAAAACTTTTGAATGGAAAAAAGAAAGAATGATAACCAAAGAAGCACCCTTACACTTGAGGATTTTCGGTAAACTCGTCTTACCTACACTATTTGCTTGATCAAGAGATTCGTCTCTATGGAATAGAGAATTTGCTGAAATGGTTTATTATCTTCTTGAAGGAAAGAAACGGATTAATATTTGTGGAATAATTATCATTCAAATGATTAAAATCATTGAATCTCTCAATGTCACAGGTTTCCATAAGAACCTTGGATATCCATGTGTCATCACCAAGTTGTGTGAAAAAACATTAGGGAACTTCCCTGGAGATAAGAAAGATACTAAAACTGCCTCTCAAGGAATTATTAACCGGATGAGTGGAACTCAAAGGGATCAAACATCTCATATGATCAAACCTATAGTAATGGAGATCTTATGTTTCACATTTTACGTCTTGGGAGACAACTGGAATGTATTTAGAGACAGTTAATGTTTGCTTACTGACATGATCTTGAAACTCTTGAAGGAATCGTAACAATTAATGATGAGTTCCTTAAAGGAGAACAAGAAGAAGTCTCTGAGGATTCAGAGGTGCAAACAAATGAAGTCTGACTTGACTTCAAGAAAAAGATTAATAGACATCAATTTTTGATTTCTCTCATCGATTGTATTGGTCTATTATGAATAAAACTATTATGAATAAAATTAGGGCTATTTTGAGTTTCCTCCCCTCCCAACATCGCTAATTAGCCTTTCCTCCCCAAATAGATTGAAATTAGCGTTTCCTCCCATCGTTAGTTTTTCCATCCACTTTTCAGTTATCTGAGTTAGCAGAAATGTACACGTGACAAAACCAGACACGTGTTGCTCAAAATACCGAAAATATCCTCTCTTTTTTTAAAATAATTTCTATCATATTTCTTCTTACTCCTTCGTTCAAAGTACACAAAGAGAAGTTCTAACGAGAAGTTCTCTCGAATCCTAATCAAATCCATCGTACCAATAGTTCATAACACAATTTTTTACACTTACACCACAAAAGAGTAGTTCCAATCTCATCACCAGGTTTCACTTTCGATTTCCCTATTTGAATAAAAATGAATTTGAACTACTGTTGTTGATGTTAGTAGTAGATTTCTAAAATTGTTGCATGTTTTTGGATCTTTGAGAGTCCTAGAGTGATTAGGAATGTTGGGTTTGCGTCGGAATTGAAGATGAACAAAGTTTCAGTACGAGAAATCAGTAAAGAATGGAGTCTTTTGCCATTGAAAAAATGGATGTTGCAGCCGTTGAAAGAGTGGATGAATGGTGAATCGGTGATTATTAATGAATTTTCACTGTTCCCAAACTGTGATCTATCAATAAAGCACCAAATTATCATCAAAACGACAATACCCAACTTTCTACCTGTTGGAATTTTGTCGAACACACTGTAGGTGTCAAACAGATACTCTAAGAGATAGGTTTAATGTGTTGTTCTGTCCCCTTTATGCCTCCTTCCCTACAAATCTTTTATGTATAATCTAATTCAACAAAATCCGCGTTTCCTAACCCATTCTAAATTCTCATCGTAGCCATGGCTACATAGGCAGCAAGATTTGATATAATCGTGTCCAAAACCGCTCATTCTACTGAAATTTACGGTAAGGTAAGAGGTTTCAGTTATATCGCACCACAGTCTTGTACCACAATCTCAACTGAAACCAAAAGAGATCCTAACCCATGTATACATCAACGATTGATTTGTGTCTTTAAACCTTCACCAATCGATTTCCGCCTTCATTACTGTCGTGTTCTTCATGTCTTGATACTTTTAAAACTATCGCACAAAATCGTATCTGCAAATCAATTCCTTATTCGTTGTTTCTAGGTGCGGCAAACAACCCATGTCTTCTATTCTCAGCAATTAATCACATTTGCTGCCAACTTTTAATCCATCGCTGACCCTAATTTCCTTTAGAAAAAAAACTTGCAAACTCATTCTCTGTCGTCTGTTTTATAGTATGGCTCATGATAATCAATTTGAAGATTAGTTTAATTAGATTCATTTGTGAATAAATCGGTTTGGATTCATTGGGAGGTGATAATCGATCAATTACAGTAGGTTTACCTAATTTTTTCTAAATTTTAAAAGAGAAGAAGAAGATAGGATTAAGCATTTAACACGAGAGGGTAATTTAGGTAGTTCATGAAACATGTGTAAAATCTACGCCACGCGTGTACAAGTGCTGACTCAGCTAATCGAATAGTGGATGGAAAAATTAACGATGGGAGGAAACACTAATTTCAATCTATTTGGGGAGGAAACGCTAATTAGCGATCTTAGGAGGGGAGGAAACGCAAAATAGCCCATAAAATTATTTGATTGGTATTTTTTTTTTCTTGTGATAGTTTTAGGTTTACATAGTCTGTGCTTGAATGCTTTTATCTTATTGCTATGTATGGGATATTTGATTTCAGTTTATGGGATGTTTTAAAATTATGGGATGTTTTAAAATTATGGGATTTTTGATTTCAGTTTTACTACCATAATATTCGATCTCATATATTGTGAACCCTTGTGGTTTCGGTGACTTTTTGATTTCACAGGATTAAGTTCTATCCCATGTTGGTAGGCTTTATCAAAGGATCATGAGGGGTTCTGGTAGAAACAATATGTGAAAAAGTCACAATATGTTGAATCGGTTTTGGTTTAGCATAAAAGCATATGTGTTTCGACGGTTTTCAACTCTTGCTTGCAATTGTTAAAACCGGTTTCAACCTTTCTCTGGTAAAGGTTGAGGGTTGTTGTTATTCTTATGTTTTAGCATAAGGATGACAACATGATGATATTTCGATATCAATTCTCCCTGTAAGAAGATGCAATCATAATTGGAGAAGTGGATGCAAAATTTGAGGTAACAATCTTGTTAGTTAATTGTTTTCCTGTTTAAGAAAAGCCTGAGTTTATATTATATATTTATTGCTTTTTCTTAACAAAATTTCGGTTCAATTGATGTTTTATTCCATGATGTGTGTGTGGATGTGTGCGATTCAATTGGTTCCGGTTAAGAAAAACTATTGTTATCTTGCTTTATTGTGTGGTATCAATTGTTTAGGATTACAAAATTTCGGTGCAATTGCGGTGCTTTTAATGTCTATGTTGTTTCAATTGCTTCCGGTTGAGGTGAATAATTATGCAAGTTGGTTTATGTTGGTTTGTATGAATTATTTATGGCTTAACGAAATAAAAGGTGTACGGGATGAGTTTTTTAGTCCAATTCGATTCCTGATAAGAGAAACTAAGTTAATTCTGATCTTACTTAGACTTATCGAAGTGAGGTTTCGGTTATTCAAGTCTAATCGAATGCCTTAACAAGAAATGCTAGTTAACTAACCTAGTACTTGTCTTGTTTAAAATTGAAAGGTCTAAGTTTATGGATAATTAGAACCTGATGATTAAAATAGAGTTATCTTTATTTTGGTCTTATCGAATCAAGCGGTTGTTTTTGAACAATCGGTTTAGAAAAGGGACTAAAGTGCTTAGTTGATTTTTGGTTTGCTAAACTAAATTGGAAAAATTGTTTCAGAAAATTGTTTCCTTGGTAACATATCAAAATAAAACTACTTGTAGTTTCAGTTTTGATATTGGTTATCAGAACATGATGTGTGGAACCCTCTTGCCTAACTCAACAGGTTGCAAATCTATTTTGAGATTTGTAAGATTCTTTTCGTGTTGTCCTTTATTTTGTCATTTCTTTGTCATTTTTGTGACAAAAAAGGGGGAGAAATATATGGAGTAAACAAGTGATATTGGCATTGATTTTATATTGATTGGTATCGCTAGAACAGTGGTACTTGAACGTTTATCTAACGAAAGAGTGAAAGCACAGACTAAGGGGGAGTAACATGTCATATGAATTGGTATAAAAAAGATGTGTGGATTGAATATCTACCTATATTATTTAGGGAGAGTATTAGCTTTGTTATTATAATGTCAACAACGATATTTTCAAGGATTGAATGGAAGAAGTTTACTGTGCTGTTGAATTCGGGAATCAAGCGTATGTGTAATGAATTATTGTAATTTGTTTATCCATATGATGTAAGAGTTTTGTCACTAAAATTGAAAAAGTGGGAGATTGTTAGAGCATGGCTCAGTTGAACCCACCAAGCGTTGGTATGTCAAGTTTGGTTGTCCTATTTTAGTGAATCAAAACTCATGTTAAGAGTCGCTTAATTATGTACTAGAGTCAACTTCGTATAGGTTAGCTTGAAAGTATTAGGATATGAGACATTACAAGTATTGCGAAGTCTTGAAGATGTGAAGAAGCAAGGAGCTACAACGACAACAATCATCCTCCCACTTGAGGTTAGTGATATTTGACTTGAACTGTTTCATTCCCTAACGTATCTTTCAAGTCGTGCATATTGAAAACAAAACTGCGAAGCATATTTGAACTCTAGATAGACATAGTATTAAGGAATACAATACGAGGTTTATTGCTTAACCATTAAACTTTGTAGATAAGACATCTCCATAATCATTTAAATGCTATTGTGATTATATAAGGGTATGAGGTGAGGATTTCATCCCGGGGAACAATGTTTACATGTGTTCTAAGTAAGTAAGTTCATAAACTTGTCTATGAACCGAAAAGGAAATTGCCAGGTGTTATTAGTTTTGTTATTCATTACATATCTTATGAACAACCAATATGTGTGATTGAGTATAACTGCTCACAACTTGTTTGTGTTCTTGGTAGAACTATTCACAAAGACCTGACTTATGTATTGGTATGACTTTTATTAGTGAAACCGATCTTAAGTAATCACCTGAGATGGTATGATCGGGTTTGTGATTTTCTGTCTGACCAAGTATGGGAAAGGGGGACCGATCCTAGTAAGAGGTGCAGTACAACACAAAGGGGAACCGATCCTTGTATTGGGTGCAACAAGGTTTATAGCATAAAGGGGAACTGATCTTATGGACATGTGCAACACGTTTTTAGGCAAAGGGGAACCGATCCTATGGACATGTGCAACACATATAAGTTAGATACCATATATATGTGGGGAACCGATCCTAGTAACTAGTCAACCGAATTTTGGAAATCTAGTGGGACTATGCACATTACTCACATGGAAGGTAGAACCGAAACTTGTTTTGGTAAAACCGATTAAACCCATGATTGTGATTGAATGTTTGTTTGATCAATCACATAGTTCTTGAAAGTCAGATGAACCAATTTTAAACTTGTTTGGAAGTGTGGCAAATCGTTTTCAAGGTTGTAAGTGTGAAAGAGAACTTACAAAGTAAGGAAGTCGACATACTTTGAACATGTGATGTGAATGTTTATTTCTTTAATTTTTCAAAGATATTCCTTAATAGCTAAGGGAAGAGAATCCCAGGATCGAAACATAAGTAAGTTAAGAATCTTTTAATTAAGTTTATTAATTTTATTTTGTAGGGAAATATAAGAATTATTAATGTGCATTTACTAATTAGATTTTCCGAGAGATTTCGATCATTATTTTATGACAGAGCATTTCCAGGAATTATGGAAACCGAATTTGTGCATTAATGAATATCTTGAGAATATTTTCGGTTTTGGAAATTCCTTGGTGTCCAAACTTCCTTGTCTATAAATACTTGAAGTTTGCCTTTCTAGCAAACTAATCCTTCGTAACAACAGACTTCCTCTGTTGTTTTTGTTACTGGTGCAGCCTCCTATTCGGAGAGGAGAGTAACCTAATTAGGCGAAATCTCCTACGACCGCTCAGTTTAAAGTCTTCTTTGGGATTGAGAAGCTCTAGCGTGTACCGTTGGTGGGAAACTAGATAATTGCGGTTTATCTTTTGTTTTCGATTGATTTGATTGACTAACAGTGGTTGAAATCTATTGCACCTAGTTTGTTTATGCTTGAGAATCTTCTCTTCTGATATAAGATTCACTCAAACTATTTCAGAGTTTCGATAGGGATCTTTAGACTGTTGTTAGTTCTAAAGACGATCTTGTGATAATCCATTGTTAACAGACTCCGTTCTGTGCGTGATTGATCACAAGAGATTCAAGTGATTGTGTTCAAGTGTTTATTGAAGATTTAAGAAGATTTGAAGACAAAAAAGATATTGAAGATTTAACTTGGGTTTTATAATCTTTGGTGTGCACAATACTTGTTTTGGTAAAAGAGGATCCAATTAATAATCGGTTTATCCTTGTGGTAGATTGGCTTGATTAATTGAGTAGATCGGCATCAACACAATTCTTAGGATTAAGAGTGTTGTTGGCTTAATTTTAAACGATTACTTCGGTTATTCGGTAATTGAACATAAGATAGATCTAAGGACCCGACGAAGGAGTTTATGTTTAGATAAACGGAGGAGCCTTTGTTTGACTCATATCACTTGGTTGAAGAGAGTTGATACCAAACAGATTTGTTATTCCTTTAGTGTTTGGAATACGAACCAAAGGAATTGTTCCAAGTACGTGACTTATTTATAAGATGGAGGCGTGGGAATACAGACGGAACTAGGTGAACTATAGGTTTAGTTGCTTGGTCTTAATTATACGAAGTTAGGTATAATTTTGTGTATCGGCTTAATCCTGAGAGTATTCAATTCTGGACAAGGTCCCGGGGTTTTTCTGCATTTGCGGTTTCCTCGTTAACAAAATCTTGTTGTGTCATTTACT
This sequence comes from Papaver armeniacum, assembly GCA_023531295.1. Classification (NCBI taxonomy): domain Eukaryota; kingdom Viridiplantae; phylum Streptophyta; class Magnoliopsida; order Ranunculales; family Papaveraceae; genus Papaver; species Papaver armeniacum. The sequence continues at coordinate 327,334 of JAJJWW010012899.1, read as the reverse complement.
TTATATTTTCGCATTACAATTGTTTTACTATAATTAAAGTAAGTTTCACAAACGTTAATTCCTATTTACTTGATAATCAATCCTATTGTGTTTGGTTAAGTCCGAACCTTTGTATCAAGTAAACATACTTCATTGTTGTATTGTCTCGATCTCGTATCCATAGACGATCACACGAAGTGTGAACCGATTAGTTGTATTGTCTCGACTCAGTCCATAGACAATCACTTTCGGATAAAGGACTTATAGGTAGGAAAAGTTTTAGCTTGAGGTATATTTGGGTACCCTCGCCTTTTCAGTACGTGTATTGTCGGAAGTTCACATCCCGTGAATTTTTGCTGGAGTTTGTGAACTGAAAACAAGCTCAGTCCGGGTACTAAAGTATGCGCACCGGTATGCATACTTAAGTGAGTTATTTTCTAAAAACGGTTTATTCATGAATTAAGACATTTATAAATTAAGGAATGCAATCTTTGCAAACTGTGGCTATAATGTTCATAAATCGATTCGAGTGAATCAAAACTGTTTTTGCTTCGATTTTGTCTTGTATACTTCTATGAGATCTTAGCAATTGAACAACTCTCTAACTAGTTCATTTGAGTCATTTGAACTAGTTATGGTGAAGATGAATAAGGTTGATATGAAAGTGCTCATATTGATAACCATTGGTTAACTATTATTGAACCAACTAAGTGTACACGTTTAGGTACAATTACTCAAACCTAAATGAAGTTACATTTCATGTGTGTATAACAAGCTAAGTTCGATCTAACGGTTGAAAGATGCTTGAATCTAATCAGGTTTTCATCTAATGGTGAATATTGAATGCTTTGTTACCAAGGTAACTTAGATAACAAACCCTCATTTGGAGACTATATAAAGGAGAACTCTAGCAACTGGGAAACCTAATCCCCACACCTCTTGTGTGATACTAGTTATATAAGATAGAGTCGATTCTCTTTTAACCTTAGGTTTTTCACGAAACCCTATAGGTTAACATACGACTTAAAGACTTCGTTGGTATTGTGAAGCCAGACCCAACTATTTTCTATGTAGTTGCATGATTTGATATTGCTGCTTCTATCGTATTTGAGTACAATCGTAAGATTGGATTGAGATTAATTTCTCCGATAGGCAAGATAGAAAAGTAGTCATAAACACCTTCGTCTCATCGTTTGTGATTCCAGAATATTTTTTTCGCTATTCGATTAAGATTATTTTGAGGTGATTGATATTTATAGGTTGTTCTTCGTGAATATAAGTCTGGTATATCAATTGGTTCCTGTTCACCTTGATTTATCAAAAGACGGTACAAAACTCGTAGGTATTTTTGTGGGAGCTAGACAGATTTATCTATTCCTATAAACTCTTATGTGTTTAAAGTCTTCGACTTTGGGTCGTAGAAACTATTAGTTGTGGGTGAGATCAGCTTAGGGAATCAAGTGCGTAGTATCCTGCTGGGATCAGAGACGTAAGGAGCGCAACTGTACCTTGGATTAGTGTGAGATTGTTTGGGGTTCAACTACAGTCCAGACCGAAGTTAGTTTGTAGTAGGCAAGTTTTTGTAGTTGCTTAATACACTGTGGTGTTCAATCTAGACTAGGTATCAGGGTTTTCCTGCATTTGCGGTTTCCTCATTAACAAAACTTCTGGTGTCTATGTTATTTATTTTCCGCATTATATTTTGTTATATAATTGAAATATCACAGGTTGTGCGTTGAATCGATCAATTGGTAAATCCAACCTTTAGTTGTTGATTGGAATTGATTGATCCTTGAACATTGGTCTTTGGTACCGTTCAAGTTTATCTCTCTTATATTCAATCGGGCTCTCAACTAATTATTTGTTTGATTACGGATTGAATTGAGAGATTGAGATATAACTCTTTGATATACTTTTCTTAATATTGATTCTGGCTGTCTAGTTGATTCTCTTGAAAGTATATTGGAGTTAGTCCATACATATTACTAAGCAAAATATTGGGTGAGGTTGTTGTACTCCCACTTTTTCAATTGGTATCAGAGCAGGAAAACACGTTAAAGACCTCATAAGTTTGTGCTTGTAGCAATATGATTATTATGGACGAGTCTATCTCTAATAACGTACCAGGTCAGAAATTACCAGATGATTTTCAAAGATTGAATTCACCTGAGAGAACTGTCACATCTAAGTCAATATCTAAAAATTCTTTGAATGTAAAAACTGTTGATTGGGAAACACTCCTAGAAGAACAGTTGAATGAGCTTTCTGATGAAGGTGATTCAGATATTGATAGAGATGTTGATGAGGAAGTTTCAGAGTATGTTAAGTTTTTGGATTTGTTAAAAATTAAGAAGATTACAACTTCTCATGTTACACCTATTCTGACTCCTCTCTGTCGAGAAAACAAGAAATTGAAAAGCATTTACGGAGGTATTTATGGTCGGAATCGCTCTTGCGAATCGGTTGTCAAAGCTTCTGAGGAAAACCTGAGTAGAAAGTCACTTGAATGTGATCGTGTTTATCAGAAATACTTCTTGTTAGAAGAAAAAGTTGCAGAAATTGAAGGAAGGATTAACTCCTAGCAAGCAAGTTTTGATGACAGAGAAAGCGTTTTTCTCGCTCGAGAAAAACGTATTGAGGCTGATTTACCTTCTCCTCTTGATAAAATCAAGTTGTTAGAAGATGACTTGAAAAAGTTCAATACTAGTTCAAGAAAATTAACCACTATGCTAGGAGCAAGTAAAAATCATCGTGATACACGAGGATTGGGCTATAAGGGAATAGATGCCCCAAATGTTAGCAAAGAGGTAAAATTTGTCAAGGCTAGTGATTCTTCTCAACAAAAGGTTTCCACTAATGGCAAAAGTGAAATACCTTCACCGACAGTTAAGGTTCAAAAGAGCAAAGTATATCAACCTCCAAAGTCAACACACACGGATCGAGGTAAGAACATTCCTTATGTTTGCCACTATTGCGGAAATAAAGGTCACATGGAAAGGAGATGTCGTTTTCATATAAGGAATGAGAAACTTCACTATGTTCTTTTTTGGGAATCACAAGAAGTTGTGAAACCAAGATCATACATTAAGACTGATCCTCTTAATGTTATAGGTTGTAACTGTCCAACCTTTAGGCAAAGGAATCAGTGCTGATAAACCTAGATTTTCCTATACACGTCGTACGAATCCTTTTCAAAATTGTAATGATTATAAAAAGGATAACTTCGTAAAGACGAAGACAAGATCCGATGCTCCTAATTGAAGAAAGACCAACTTGCAAAGGAATAGTCAATCCAATTCTCTTCCGAGAATTATAGAAGAGAGTAATGGGAAGAAGGTTCCGCTTGTTCCGAAACGCACTCAGAAGTGGATACCAAAGAAAGTCAATGATATTTTGAGTGTGAAAAGGAATGATCTCCTAGAAAACTCCATGAGTATGGAGAAGGAAGTATCCATGATGTTGGAACTTAAAAAGTTCTTCGGAAAGTCGAATTTGGATGTGAAAGGTTCTAAAAACGATCTATTTCATGATAATCCAAAAGTCACTTGTGGTGAGCAAGACACTGTTCACCTCAACATAACTTGAGTGTGTTGTAAGTGCATCCTCACCAAGGAATGCCCTGTTATGTATACGGTGAGGGAAACACGAGAATTGAGGCACACATATTATGTTCGGTAAGGATATATAATTCGATTGGATTCTTCTAAAAGGTATGTCTATAAAATTGAGCAAGATTTGTGTTTTTTTTTGCTTAGAGTACTTATAATGATCCATGTACCTTGCTTATGGTTCATTTCTATCTAACTTGATCCGTGTTTAAGGTTCTTAAATGTTTAGGTTTGAAAATAGTAGTTCGGGATGTTTAGACTTCATGGTACACATACCAGGGATGCATACCATCATTTAAAATCAACATCCTGGGGTTTTTGTATGCATTCCCGTTTGCATACTGCTTCAGGTCACAAAAATTCGTTTGCAAACCCGTATGCATACTTGCATGTAGACGTCGATATTCGGTAAACTTGTTTTGATCAGGAAAGTAATGAAGTTGCTAAAGTTCTTGCTAAAAAAGCAACCAATGCCGGTTTATACAGTGAGTGAATGGTCTATCCTCCGGATTTTTTGTACCAAAAAAAAAGAAACTAGCCGGTAGGCCCAATACATTTTGGCCTCGGCCAAAATTTTACAATCCCTTAACATTACAATCCCAGTAAGAGCCTTGGTCTTATGTTATGTTATCTTAACATTACCAAAATACCCCTGGTCTTATCTCTATTATTTCTCTTCGAAAATGCACCACCACTTCACAGTCCACTCAGAACACCATTCAAAATTCAAGTTTTGAACATTATTTTATTCCCAACAATAACAGAATCACACAAAACTCAAAAATCACTTTATTTTGAATTTCAAAATTTTCCCGCCTATTCCCGTCACTTCTTCGGAACTAGTTGCAAGGTCTGGATAATTATTGTTCATAGTCGTTATTCTTAGGAATAATTTTAGGTCTGAACAATTTAATCGGTTATTTTTATCAATTTTCTTCTGCTGCACTAATTTCATATCTTATAAACGCTTCCGTTCTGCATCAAAAAACTTTCCATTTCCGATTTGATTAGGCTAACCTATTACGAACACTTTTTACAATACGCTTATATGGATTCCCACCACAATCTTCTACAAATTTTTTCAAAAAAGGTTTCATTAACTTATTCTTATCTTCACAACTACTTTCATCTAGAGTACAAAACGTAGTAACAAGTAACAATGTGAACATCTTCCAAGCTAATAAATCTCGCTATATGTTTGTTTCTATCCTTTTGAGTTTGTGACATTGTGATGAGCAAAAAAATAAATAAATAAAACTCATAAATAAGATAATTTGAGAGATTTGACTGGAAAAACAAGGTGTAAGAAGAGGATTTGAATAGACAATTAGAGTTGTATTTATAGAGAATTTTTGATAAGTTTTAAAAATAACCGTTAGGATCTAGAGCCGTTGTGAATGATAGATGGTTAGGATCGGGTGTGATAGAAGTGTAAACGAGAAAAGGTCAAACAAATAATATTTAGCAAACAGACACTCAGTTTCCGTTTAATATGTCACGGAAAGCAGGGATAGACCCAAAAATCTTTCAAGGGTAGGGCTAAAATATTACTGGTTGTCAGTGCGGGCAGAGGTCGCGGCAAATTTTTTGGAACGAGTTACATGAATAATGGCTTATAAAAGAAAAATGGGAAACTAAATGGATGTGACAAAGAAGATTCAATGTTTTAAACAAGATCTTGGGTTAAAAATTATTTATGTTACAACTACCGTGGATTAATCTTAAATAATGGTGCGTAATCACTATAATTTTCAAAAATAAATATGAGCTAACCATTAATTTTTAAAAATTTACCTATACACAATTTTTAACTAGCTAAAATTAGGGACGGGTTATAACACGAGTTATCCCCTTGCTAGGCCCGTCCCTAACGGAAACCGAGTATCCGTTTCAACTGCCAAACAAATATTCAGTTTCTATAAAGCACAAATTTACAAAGAAACCCTTCCCTAGTATTTGGATCAGATCAGATCCACTTTTACTTTTAGGGAAGGGATATCCCTACATGAGTAGGGATACGCGAGACCACGGTAGATGGATTTTGAGATTTCCCCCTACATTTAACGCATAGGGAAGGGAAATTGTACACCATAGTGTTTGGCCTTATGTTCTCCCATATCCCTTCAAAGTAGGGATATCCCTTCCCTACATTTAGAAGTGGATCAGATCTGATCCAGGTAGTTTAGAAGGGAAGTTGCATGGAAACTGAGTTTCCGTGTGAAAATCTGCTTTACGGAATTGAGTATTTGTTTTTATACAGAAGTATCCATGACTTTTTACACGTAAACTAAGCATCCTTTTCTGGTTTTCCAAGTTTTACACTCAAACTTTTCTTTTTCACACTTTTTTTACTAATATTTTTTTTACCTATTATATCTTCTTTGTACCTATTATATATCTACTTTTTTTTACTCTAAATTATCTTTTTTACCTATACAAATGTTCCAATGGAAAACAAAAAATAAGGGGAAAAACAGATATTCTGTGTAACGAGCCTCAAGCTCGTCAACGCTATTAGACCAGTCAAGAGACAATTAACCGCGAATGACTCGATTAATTAGAGACGAACGTTAATTAGTATAAATTAATCTAACGACGATCTAGATACGAAACTAGTACCGTTGAATAGGTCTCGAAAAGTTACGCGGAGTAGACAATTCGAACGTGTCATTCGGATATCGAACGAAGAAGATATCATCATAAGTACGAAGGCTACCCTTATCTTTTGGTCGAGCGCCTTTAACAATCTTGGTCGGCCTTATCTTTACCCGTGTCGAGTAGATAACTGATATCTTTTCTTCTTCTTCTTTCGTTTTCTTTCTTCCTCTTCATTCTTATTCTTCTTCTGCTCTTCTCTTCTTTTCTTCTCCGGCGATTCTGAGAATTTCTTAGACACTTGAGATCGACCATCATAGGGGTTATGTTAAGGATTGACGGTTATTAGTGGTGTTGAAGTTTATCGAGTTCATGGAAGAAGAAGCTGGTGCTCTTAATCAGTTAAATAGGGTTTTTAGATTGAAGTTGGAAATTGAATGGAATTGGTTTTAAATCGAGTGATGATAGATGAAGAACAAAGGGGTTCTCATTTAGTTGATGTTGTGGTGTTGATAGGATTACAAATTGGAAAATTAGGGTTTCTGCTATTTTTGAGTTAATCACGGATCTAGAGGAATAGTTTGTTTTAGATGATGCGGCTGCTTATTAGGTATGAGTATTGAGTGGATTGAATGAATTAGGTTAGAATTGCTGATAAAGTCAAGTTTCAAGGGAAGAAATTGATGGTGGTGACCGATTTCAAGATTGGAAATGATAATTTTAGGGTTCAGTGGAGATGAGTTGGGGAAATAACAATTCAAAGGACGATAATGCTTGGGTAAGCCTCTAAGTTGATTTAATTTTAGTTTTCTGAATTGCATTGTTTCAATTATTGAGTTATGTTGGTGCTAATGAAACTAAGGGTTGAGTCTGTGATGGAGTGGAGCTGCATGTAGTTGTGTGTGGTTGGCAATGAGATGTTGAGAATGTTAGTTGTATGTGTATTTCCCTGTGAAGATGTAACTGATTGGTGTTGAAACTGTTATGATGAAGTCACAAAGATTGTGACTGTAAGATGTTGAAATTACAGGGGAATGAATAACTGGAGAGGGTTTGGAGAAATTAGGTGTTGATAATATTGTTGAAGATTATGTATGTGAATGAGACCTTAATAAGCTGTGTTGGTGATGGAATGTATGTGTTGGTGGTTTATGAGTAACATGGCTTTAGAAATGGAACTGTTAGTGTTGTATTCACTGGTGCAGGGTTAGCTGGAGTTGCAGTTTTTGGAGCCTTGGGTGCAGGTGTTAGTGAGATGGAAATGGAAATGAATTTAGTGGTGAAGATGAAAGTGCAGGCTGTGTATGAATGAATGAATGCATCACTTGAGTTGAGTTTATTGAATGTATGTTATGGTGATGGTGTTGTTGTATTTTGGGTTGATTGTGCAATCCAGGGAAGAGCTCATAGTGGTTCTAGGATTGATTGTGTTGAGCTAAGATTTAAAAGAATGGTAATGGTGGTAAGTTAGTGTAGGACTGTTGGAATGGATTGTGTATGTTTAAACTGGTATTGGTGTTGAGAGATGTTGGTAAATTGCAGGAAGAATTGTTGAGCTAAACTCAGTTAAAGTAGTTTGTGAATTGTGCGGAACTCTTGGAGTCGTATTTGTATAAGCTGAGTTGTGTTGTATGCTTTGAGAATGATTTGAAATTGGGGAATGAGGGTTAGATGAAGTTGCTGGGTAAATCTTTAGGGGAAAGCTTGTTACTGCTTTTGCAGGTAAACTTAGTTTCTGTTGTGAATTGTAGAATCTTGGTATAGTGAATTGTTATGTATTGATCAACTGATAGAGTCAGGTTGGTAAAATAGAAGTAGGGTTATAATTGCAAGTGTGGTGGAATTGTTGGCTTGTGTTTATGGCTCGGCTCGAACCTTATGCCTGTCCCGATCAACTCGACTGTCTAACTCGTTTTGTTTAGCTGACTCAGACTGTCTAACCGAGTCGAATCAGTTGACTCAGTGGACCTTGACCGATTTGATTACCCTGGACATTGACCTTTGACTGACGTTGACTGTTAGAGACCCGTTTACTGTTAAGTTTGACCGTTAGTTGACTTAGATGGACCGGACATTTTATTAACGTGCCGGTTTGATGGGCCGGGCCGGAGTAAACCCGCGGGTCGTGGGTTTGGGCTTGGGCTTGGGCTAAGGATTAGTTTTTCTTAACTAGATGAATTGGACCCCTTATGGTCTGATTTAGCCATTGACTTCTTCTACAAAGTTATAGATGTTTGCTAGACTTATTTAGTGGACTAGAGAGACAACCTAACTGAATTAGTAAACTCTTAGTTATACTAAAGATAGAGAATAAGATACTAATGGGCTTAGAACCATTAGATAGAATTGTACGATTCTTGTGTGAGCCTTTTGGCTAGATTTTTAGAGTTCTTGTATTGATTAACAGTTAGTCTATCAACAACGATCTAAAGAATGAACCAGTTGATCGTGGATCTCAAGGTATGCGAGACTTGTCATCAAAAGAGGTGGGAATCGATAACGAACTTTCTTGTATTCATTATTGTTTTGCAAATCTATCTTTTGTGAAATTCATGCATATCTTTGTGTGCTTGTGTGTGGTATGAGATGTGTGTCTGCACAATATCCAGTATTCTATGGCTAGGGCGATACACCGCAATATTACATGGCCAAAACTATCTTCCTTTATATCTTTTTCTATGGCTAGGGCGATACACCGCAATATTACTTAATCGGAGTAGAAGTGGGCTTCAATATTACTCTTCCTTATGTGCGGCAACACATACATCTCATACTTGGATGTTTATTTACTGTTATTCATGGATGTTTACTGTTTGTTATTATTGTTCTTTTAAATTACTTTGAAAAAGTTAAGTTTCTACATTATGTTTTACTGTCTCTCCGTGTATTATCGTTTTTCGATAAAACCTGCATTGTCTTCGAATCATATTAATGTTTACTTGAAAGCTAGTTGTTATTCCTATGGGGCACCCCTTTTAGGGATGATGTGCTCACCCTTTCCCACTTTCAGTTTCAGTGACAGATCAGAGTTGCGCAGCGAAAGCTCCGAGAAGTTAACTTCGTTAGTTGATTTTATTCTGATATGTTTATTATGTTGTATACTCTATGTGTAAACCAAATGACTATTTTCTATGTATCATTGGAGAGGAGTTCTTGTATATATATTTCTGAGCGGGGTTAGATTTGGGTTAAGTTTTTTTTGTAGCAGATTTCTTAATTGAAAGTTTAAGTGTTAATTTAGACTCTTAGTGCCTCTTTAATTAGTTAATCTCTTGGATTAGTCAGCTGCTAGCTTAGGGCGCGCTACATTCTGCATCCGTATGGCACTAGTATTTACACGAAAACAGAGTTCCCATGCATTGTAGAGAAGCGATAAAAACAGACCATAATGAGGTTGCTTAGTGACCATATCCCTTCTCTACAAATAGGGGAGGGGTGAAGCCAAGGGTTGACTAACCCTGTCTCTAGCCCCCTAAAATTTGCAAAATCCATATTTAGCCCTTGATTTTCTTAGCTTTTCACGTTTAGTCCTCTAGATTTTAGAATTTAGCCCCCGATTTCTAAAATTCTTATAGTTTAGTCTTCGTAGTTTATCAAATTTTTTTTTGCCCCCTTATACTTAAAAGCTGGCTCCTCCACTGATAGGGAAGGAATATAGCACACCTTAGTGCTTGGCCTTAGGTTTATACACATGTATCAGGAAAGTAATGAAGTTGCCGAAATTCTTGCTAAAAAAGCAACCAATGACGATTTATATGGTGAATGGATGGTTTATCCTCCCGATTTATTTGTACCAAAGGGAAAAGAAACTAGCCAGCAGCTTCAATACCTTTTGGCCTCTTTCAAAATTTTACAATCATTCATCCCAGTAAGAGCCTTGTGATCATGCTCTGTTATCTTAGCATTCCCATAATACCCTTGGTCTCATCTTTATTATTTGCTTAGAGTACTTATAATGATCCATGTACCTTGCTTATAGTTCATTTCTACCTAACTTGATCTGTGTTGAAGGTTCTTAAATGTTTAGGTTTGAAAATAGTAGTTCGGGATGTTTGGACTTCATGGTACACATACCAGGGATGCATACCATCATTTAAAATCAAAATCCAGGGATTTTTGTACGCATACCCGTTTGCATACTGCTTCAGGTCACGAAAATCGTTTGCAAACCCGTATGCATACTTGCCTGTAGACGTCGATATTCGGTAAATTTGTTTTGATCAGGAAAGTAATGAAGTTGCTGAAGTTCTTGCTAAAAAAGCAACCAATGACGGTTTATATAGTGAATGCATAGTCTATCTTCGGGATTTTTTCTACCAAAAAAAAAAAAGAAACTAGCCGGCAGGCCCAATACCTTTTGGCCTCGGCCAAAATTTTACAATCCCTTAACATTAGAATCCCAGTAAGAGCCTTGGTCTTGTGCTATGTTATCTTAATATTACCAAAATACCCTTGGTCTCGTCTCTATTATTTCTCTCGGAAAATGCACCACCACTTCGCAGTCCACTCATAACACCATTCAAAATCCAAGTTTTGAACATTATTTTACTCCCAACAAAAAAAAAAACACTAGAGACAAAACTCAAAAATTTGCTTTATTTTGAATTTCGAAATTTGCCCGCCTAATCCCGTCACTTCGTCTTCCCCGTACAGTCAGACCAACCATTTTACAAGACTTACCCCTATTAGAATTTATAATCCCTATTAGAATTTAATTAACCCTTTCTTCTCATATCCTTTCCCCCTTTTCATCTTCCATTTTTCTCTGACCTAAAAACACACACAAAAAAAAAACCTTTCAAATTCTCCAAAATTACACAGTAGAAATGGATGAGGGAGGAGGAGGAAGGAGGAGGAGTTCAAGAATCCAAAACCTAGTCAAGGAAATCAGAAAGCACGAAGAAGAACAAGTAGTAAAGAAGCGAAGAATCAGTATACCAAACAACGAATCGGTAAAGATTTCCAAGAAATCAGTGGATCTGGATGATGAATCTGGTGATTTGGGTGAAGTTTTTGCTGCTGATTTTGAGAATGAAGTGAAGGTTGGAAGTGAAAAGGGTACAGAATCGGTTGGAAAGGTTACAAAATCGGCTAGAAAGGGTATAAAATCGGTTGGAATGAGTACAGAATCTGCTGAAAAGGGTTCAGGTGAGGAGAAAAGTGATTATGCCAGAGTTAGAGCAACAATCAGGGCTTTCAACTCACACTATCTGCAATTTGTTCAGGTAAACATCCTATCTAACCCTGTTTTTAAATTGTCTTTTTGATTTGTTTTGGTTGGAGTATGAGAAATCAGTATCAGAGGTTTAAGGGTTTATTGTTAGAGTTATTAGAGATTAGTTTTGTTGATTTACTGATTATTAGTACAATTTTTTGACTATGGATTTGGATGTTTGGTTCTTGGGATTATTGGAAACATTTTGCTCATGTTTATTTGTTGGTACAGGAAGAGGAGCTCAGGGTTAAAAACATTCAAAAAGTTCCAAAGAAGAAGGTATGTTTAGTGATGCATTTCAAGCAGAGTTGGTTGTGTTTTGTGTGGAAATTGATGAAAATGCTTGAATCTAATGTGAATTTTGACTAATTTGGTTCTTGGGATTATCGGAAACATTTTGCTCATGTTTATTTGTTGGTGCAGGAAGAGGAGCTCAGGGTAAAAAACATTGGAAAAGTTTCAAAGAAGAAAAAGGTATGTTTCCTTAATACAATTGGATGGATGCATTTCAAGCAGAGTTAGGTTGTTTTTTTGCGTGGAAATTAATGAAAATGCTTGAATCTAACATGGATTTTGACTATTAGTCTTACATAATTTGGTTTGCTTATCAATTTTTGGAACTTGTCCTACTATCTGAGATACATTGTATGTAAGTCGAATGCATATAAGAATGTCCTGTATCCTGATTGTGCCTCATGAGTGTGCATTTTCATCTTACTTATCCCTCCTAGATTGTAATGCATTTAGGCTTGTTTGGGTAGGTTGGACAAGTTTGGATTGGAATTTTTCCACAAGTTTAAGGGAATTTTTATTTGATGTGATGCTATGACTATGCTTGAATCTAACATGAACTTGTCCTCTCACCTGCAATGTTGTACATATGTAAGTGAATGCTTAGAGCCTTGAAGCATGCCATCAGTTTTTGGCATTCTCATGAATTGGCATGCAAATATGTCCTACCCGCGATGTTGAATGTATCTAAGCTGATTGTGTCTCATTAGTGTGCATTTTCATGAATTGTCATACAAACATGTCCTACCTGCGGCTGCAATGTTGCATGTATTTTAGCTGATTGTGTCTCATGAGTTAATGTCAGATGCTATTATGTCTAGATGATCCTGCAGCAACGAGGAATCAATATTGGTTAATTTACTAGTGCTGCTGTAGTAGGAATTTTCGGGGATCTTTTATGTTTGATAATTTTTAGTGAAGTAGTGATAAATGTGTATATGAATCTATTTGAGTTGCTTTTAGTCCGCTCTTCGTTTTCCCTTATTCGGCGTTACTGTCATACGAATTTGTCCTATCTGGGATGCTGTACATACCTACACGAGTTAGATTGCATTTCAAGCGGAGTTAGGTTGTTTTTGTTGGGAAGTTTTCTAATAGTGTACGGAATTAGGGAAACTGATGAAAATATGCTTGAATTCAACATGAATTGCTTATCAATTTGATTACGGGCCTTATTGTCATACAAACTTGTCCTACTGCCTGCGATGTTTTATCTCATCTAAGTTAATGCATAGATGCATGGCTTGCACCTTGATTGCGTCTCATGAGTGTGCATTTTCATGTTACTTATCGTCTTATCACTGGATAGAATAAACTGGATTGTAATGTATTTACGGGAGGAACACCTCCGCACAATGTCTAGATGATCCTGTAGCAGTAAGGAATTAGTATTGGATGATTTACTATTTGCTTTTACTTCTAGTATTAAACTACTTTACTGTAATGGCAAATGTAGGTGCAGAAAGGTGATGGGAAATGTGAAATAGTTGAGAAAAGACCTTCCAAACGCCCAGATTTAAAGGCAATAACTGAGGCACGTGAATCTTTCATTTCTTAGAAATTTATATACGCAATTTGAGATATACACTTTGCTGGAAATCAGCGCTAGAAGAAGTTAGTCATTTCAGATGTCTTCTAACTTCTTATTTTCTGTTCTTTGTCAGATGCTGGACAAAAATACTGTTCTAAACCGTCAGAAACGACCCGGTCACCTTGCAGGTTCGCTTCCACTCATACATGCACCACTCTTTCTCCTACTTTTTTTTTTGGTCAATGGAATTTGAAAAGAATAGGATGATTTTGCTTTTCATGTCGCAGGTATTGATGTGGGGCACCAGTTCTACTCAAGGGCTGAAATGGTTGTTGTTGGACTTCACAGCCATTGGTTAAATGGAATTGATTACATGGGTGTTGGAAAATTCAAAAAAATGGTGATTCTTTTTTCAAATTTGGTTACTCTGCTTTGCATATCTGTGGTGTATTGTCCAAATTCTAGCAATTTGATCATGCTTCGCTTTTTTCAACTGCTACAGGCAGAATATAAGAACCATACCTTCCCCATCGCAGTGTCAATTGTGCTGTCAGGACAGTATGAAGATGATCTAGATAATTCTGATGATGTTATTTACACTGGACAAGGAGGTAATGATTTACTTGGCAATAAATCTCAAATAGCTGACCAAGTAATGAAACGTGGAAATTTGGCTCTCAAGGTTTGTTATATTCTTCTTTTCCATGTTTCTTTTTTGTTTTGTAATCATCTTAGATACTTGACTATAATTGTTACTGAACTTATTGATATTGTTGTAATTCTCCTTTTTTTACCATGCAGAACAATATAGACCAGAAGGTTCCAGTCAGAGTTATTCGTGGACTGAAATGTTCTAGCAGTTACTGTGGAAAGGTCTACACGTACGATGGTCTTTACAATGTGAGTAACTTCAGGCTTACAATTAGGTTCTTTTCCTTACACTGACATGGTTTTTCGGTTTTAGTTCCCAATTACGTTTTTATTTTTCTTATCGGTAAAAATGGCTAAACTACAGCCACATTTGTAAAAATTTGCTTTCATATGGTGCATATTTAGTTGGCTGGGGTTATAAGCTATAACTGTTGTATAGTTCATTGTGCAATGGATAAATGTATTCCAAATGATTTTAGTGGTCGTTATTGTGCAGGTTGTTGAGTATTGGGCTGAGAAAGGTGTTTCTGGATACACAATCTTTAAGTATCGTCTCAAGCGCCTTGAGGGGCAGCCAATACTAACAACCAACCAGGTATATATCTTTGTCTTCATATGTCAACATTCAAATTCAGTTGTGTAATTTTAGTTTCTAACCATGACTATGAATAGAATGATTGCTTATTAATATTATTCTCTATAGGTTATGTTTACTAGAGCACAAGCTCCTAAATGCGCAGATGATATACGCGGGTATGAACCATCGACTTCAGTGTTACTCTACTTCTTCTAACACAGCATTGTAACAAGAAGTTTTACTGTTTTCGTAGATTGGTCTGTAAGGATATTAGTGGAGGCAAAGAAAATATTCCCATTCCAGCAACCAATTTGGTCGATGACCCACCTTTTGCTCCTACAGGTAAAATCAAATGGGTAACAATCAACTAGTCAGATTCCATCTTTCCATTTCAGTTAGTCTGTGGATGTTTATTCGAGCGTAACGGTTATTTGTGTGTGATACTGAATTGGTTGCTGATTATATAGGTGTGACGTATATCACCACTGCGCAAGTTTCTGCAAGCGTCAAAATTCCTACAAATACCCTGATTGGTTGCAAGTGCAAGGGAGCTTGCATTGATCCTAAGAAATGTGCCTGCGCAAAGCTTAATGGGTCTGAATTCCCATATGTATCTAAAGATGGTGGCAGGTAAAAATAATTTCACTTTCTCCAAGCACATCTGGATTTCCATATTTTTGACTAATACCGCCTTTTTATGCAATGCAACTTGTACTGATCAGTCTTACTTTTCGCTTTCAGACTGATTGAAGCCAAGGCTGTTGTATATGAATGTGGACCAACTTGTGGATGTGGACCTGGTTGTGTGAACAGAACTTCTCAACGTGGACTAAAATATCGCCTAGAGGTTGTTTTGTAACTATGTTTTTTATGCAATTTTCTTCCCAATTCTGAATTATGCCGTGTTTATGAAGTTAGTATGAGCAAGCCTAATGTTGGTATTTATTTGGTTTCTTTAAACTGTAAAGGTCTATCGTACACCTAAAAAAGGATGGGGAGTAAGGTCTTGGGACTTCATCCCATCTGGTGCTTTTGTTTGCGAGTACATTGGTGTAATCAAGAGGACAGATGAGGTGAACGATCCGGAGAATTTTTACATTTTTGACATTGATTGTCTCCAGACAATGAAAGGGCTGGATGGAAGAGAGGTACTGTTTTACTAATATCAGATATTGTTATACAGTTGAAGGTTTTACCGTACTAATTTGTCATACAGAGTAATTGGTATAGATGATGTTATTGATTTAGTTTCCTGGGGCCTGTCTTACAGAGTAGACAAGGAGACGTGTCAATTAACCCAAGTGCTGCATTGGATAAAGCTGATGACGAAGTGTCTTATTGCATAGATGCTGGAGATACTGGAAATATAATGAGGTATATAAATCATAGTTGTGCACCTAATCTTTTTGTGCAATGCGTGTTGAGTGACCACCATGATGTCAAGCTTGCCCGGATTGTCTTGTTTGCGGCTGAGAACATTCCGCCTCTCCAGGTATTCTCCTATATCCTAGTTTAGATATTTTTACCTACGTGTTCAAGAGTTTTTTCTCATGTGTTTATCGTTGTTATGTTAAGATATCAATTTCCATTTATGTTTTCTGTAGGAGCTTTCATATGATTATGGGTATGCAGTGGATAGTGTGGTTGATAAAGATGGTAACATTAAGCACATGAAGTGCTACTGTGGTGCACCAGACTGCAAGAAAATGATGTTTTAGGTAATTGGTTTGGATGTGGGCATTCTTTTTCGCAAGCCTGGATGACTTCACATTTTTTGGCGATCCACATAGGATCCAAGGATATGATTTCACTTATATATATACATATATATCATAAATCTGTAATTATTGATCCATAGCTTCATGTAGTTTGAATTAGTAAACTTGCAAACTGCCAACTGTTAAGTTCTCATGCCTCTGGTGAATTGCAAATGCCCAGTTTTGTTTAGGATCTTCAATTGGTGATTCAGTAGTGTTCTGAAGGGTTCTGGTTATAAGTTCAGGTCATTTTGAAGGGTGATTCAGTAGTGTTCTGAAGGGGGCTCTGGTTGCAAGTTCAGGTCATTTTGTAAAAAACTCATTGATTATTACAATTGCAAATTTTGCACAAAAGTTTGCCATAAGTTGAGAACTATTGAGTTTCTGAATACAGTCTTTTGCCTGATCAATGTTAATCATCTAAAGTGGAAATTTTTTATTTGAATCTTTTTTTTTTTTTTTTTTTTGAAACTGAAAATTCTCATTAAGGGTTTAAGTAGTGGTTACATATTGTGCCTCCTTGTGTAATTGATTTAAGATTTCAATTGGAGGAGAAGTAATCCAAACACCACTAATACATTGAGTTCTAGCTAATTTAGAAAGAGAGTCTGCAACTTTATTTGCCTCCTTAGGCACATAGCAGCATTGCCATAAGGAGTGTGAACTTAACAAGTTCTTTATATCTAAAATCAAATTATGAGTTCTCCAGTCTAAATTTATAGGACCTCCCAGAACAGCATCCACCACAAGCTTTGCGTCTAGCTCAAAGATGACTCTCTCCAGCTTTTCCTCTAGTGCCCACTGCATTGCCTTCCATAGAGCTTTACTTTCAGCTTGTTCTGGGCTTGTCGCATTAGCTAAATAGAAGCACTTTGATCCGAGATGTGCACCTGAAAAATCACGACATATTAGTCCAACCCCACCAGTATTATTAACTGCATTAAAAGATCCATCAGAGTTTATTTTAAGAAAATTCAGAGAAGGGGAGAGCCATTGAGCATTGATTCTATTCTGAGAGTCTAAATTCCTGTAGTTCTTAATTGGTTTGTAGTCGAGGACAGCAAACTCTCTTTTGCATCTCTGAATAATGCTTTCCACAGAAGGAACTATGTCTTTGAAAACCACCTCGCACCTTGAGTTCCAGATACACCAAGAAATGATTGCTATTTTGCAAATGATTTGGTCTTGCAGTTGTCTAGTGAGAAGTTTATCAAACCAAATACTCAACCAGTCCGAAGCAAGTGTTCCTTGATCAATGTGCAGTCCCCATGAGTGCAAACCAAATAGCTTTTGAGTAAGAACAATGAAGTATAATGTGATCTCAGCTTTCAGTTCTTGAGAGCACAAAGGATGTAAGTAGTTGTCATCTTCTATAATACCCCCCGAAGTTTATCTTTAGTGGCTAGGATTCCCTTGAGGCATTTCCAAAGACACCGTTTTTAGTTCTTGGCAAGTAAGGTAATCTCCATAACTTTTTGAAAATAGCTTGCATTCTTGTTCCAACAGAAAGATTGGTGTTACTGTCTTTGAGAAGTTTGTTGTAAGCAGACTTAACAGAGAAGTTGCCACTTTTTTCAAGAGTCCAAACCATTTTGTCTTCTTGATCCTTATGGACAGGGATGTTAAGAATTAGAGCCGCAACATGATCATCAAATAATGTAAAAATTAGCCCAATATTCCATCCATCTGAAACTGTTGAGAGAAGTTGATGAAGATAAGTATATTCATGAGCATTTGAAACACCATTCCTTGGGACTGGAGGAAGTGGCAGATCAGGGATCCATCTATGAGACCAGATTAAGATTCTTTGCCCATTTCCAACACACCAGCAGCTATGAGTATTAATAAAAGGTAGCTCTGAACTGATACTTCTCCAGGACCATGTAGAGTTAGATTTGTCTACAGCTGAAAAAATGTTGCCATCTTGAAAGTATTTGGCTCTCAAAGAAATGGAGCAAATAGAAGTATCATCAGAGCATAATTTCCATGCAGATTTTGCAAGGAGAGCTCTATTGAATAAGTGTAAATCTCTCAAACCCAAACTCCTTCTTCTTTAGAATTGTTGACTTCTCTCCAGGTGATAAGATGTCTCCCTCTATTAGACTTTTTGTTCCTCCGAACTTTTTGCCGCATTGAATTCAGCTTGATTTATTGTGGAATCGGTAGTTTGAAAATTGTCATGTGATGAACTGACCGCATTGGTGACATTTTTGATCATAACACCTCTACCAGCTTCTGACATATTAGAGGCATTCCATTTAGATAATCTGTTCTCCATTTTATTGACAAGGCTTGAGAAAGGGATGTTTTTATTTCTTCCTACAAAGAAAGGGAGACCTAAATACTTCTCTTCATCAATATTTAATTGCCTGACTTGGAGCAAACCACTAATAAGTTGACATGAAAGAAGATTCATGTTATTACTGAAGTAGACAGCAGACTTATGAAAATTGATGAGTTGACCTGAGCAATTACTGAAATCTTGAATGAGCTTAAGAAGGTTATTAGTTTGCAGCTGGTTTGCCTTACAGAAGAGTAAGCAATCATCTGCAAATAACAAATGGTTTATTTTTGGAGCACTTCTTGAAATTTTCATACCTGTTAGAGTGTTTGTATTCTCACAATAATGCAGTTGTCTTGAGAAAGCTTCCATAGCTAGGATGAAAAGATAGGGAGATAGAGGATCTCCCTGCCTGATTCCTCTTGTAGGTTTGAAGGCTTTAGTTGGTGAACCATTCACCATAATTTCCACCTGAGTAGTACTGATACACTGCATTATGAGGTGACAAAATTCACTACGTAAACCAAATTTTTTAGCACATCCATGAGAAAAGACCACTCAAGTCTCACAAAGCCTTTGACATGTCCATCTTGAGAGCCAGATGACCTGTTCTACCTTTTTTCCTTTTCATGGCCTTCACAAGTTCTTGAACCAGACACACATTTTCAGATATGAGTCTGCCAGGGACATAGGCAGATTGCATTGGGGAAATAAGTTTTTCCATATGTTTTTTGAGTCTGAGAGCAATGATTTTGGAAATAAGTTTATAGATAGTATTGCATAAAGCAATGGGTCTAAAATCTTCAGGTCTATGAGCAGAAGGACTCTTGGGAATTAAGGTGATTCCGGTGTAGTTGAGTTTCTTTAGGATATAACCGATCTAAAAAAGGATTGAACAGTTCTGCACACATCATCTTGAACTAGCAACCATTGGGATTGGTAGAAGCCAGGAGGGAAACCATCTGGACCTGGTGAAGTCCAAGGTTCCATGAGTTTTAAAGCATTATGAATTTCTTGAGGAGTTGGAATTGCTATTAGAGCTGAATTATCTTCATCTGAAATACAAGAGGGAATATATTGCAAAAAACCTTCACTGTCAGCTGGGTTTGAGGTTGTACTGATTTTTTTGAAATGAGAGACTAGAAGATGTTCAATAGAGTTTTTATCTTGACACCATGTACCATCGCGAGCTTGTAAGGAATCAATTCGGTTTCTTACTCTCCTCTGATTTGCTCTAAAATGGAAATACTTAGAATTCCTATCCAAATCATTGTAATAATGGTCTTTGGACTTCTGTCTGTAAGATGAAGCTTGAATTTCATTAAGAGCATCTATTTCCTTCTAACAATTGAGAGAACTCTATCTGTATGTATTCCTTGGATATCCGTAAGTTGTAATTGCTCCAGCTTGTTGTTGTAATGCAAAGATTCGACCTTGTATATTTCCAAAATTGTTTTTACTCCACTTAGATAAAAGATGCCTAGTATTAGACAATTTATCGACATCATAAAAGCCGCACTCCAAGTGTTTGTAACCTGCGTTCTTGATTTCCTCCACACAAGTATCATTTTGCAACCAATGTTCAAAGAATTTCCATGTTTTGTTTGAACCTGCAAAACTAGTATACAGAGACAACAAAATAGGTGCATGGTCTGAACCCTTTATAGGGAGGTGGAGAAGTTTAGAGTCTGGGAAAGTAATAAGCCAGTCATTATTAACCAGGGATCTATCTAGTCTGGATTTTATTTTTCCAGTGCCATGACTATTACTAGTCCAAGTGAAGGGGTTTCCACTATAACCTAAATCCATAAGGTTAGCCTCCCTAATGAGATCGAGAACTTCATCTGGAGTAGCATTGGTATTAGTATTCCTTTCAGATGAATCGAATGTAATATTTAGGTCCCCTAAAAGAACCCAAGGAATCTTGACAGCTTTACTAAGGTCTTTAATGTAGTCCCATTGAGCAGTTTGATGCTCTCTATAGGGAGTGCCATAGACACAGGATAAAAACCATTCTCCTCTAGCAGGATCATTAGTAACAAGAGCATGGAACATATTGGAGGAGGAGTTGACAATTTCTAGAGAGAAACCATCTTTCCACATAAGGACAATGCCACCAGCCTGTCCCACAGATGGGACATAAGTAATGTTGGGCATTTTAAGACAATTTGTAAGATTGAGGATTCTAGTATCATTTATCTTGGTCTCACATAAGAAGATAATGTCTGGGGAATGCAAGTTATTTAGATGCAGAATGTGTTCTCTTGTTACCTTGCCTAAGAAACCCTGGCAGTTCCAACTCAAAAGTTTCATAGTGACACTGAAAAAAAGATTCTTAAACTTAATACTTAAGTTTGTGAGAAAGTGAAAAGCATGCAGGGTGTAAAAAGGATGATTGAAGCAAGAAAAATAAAGATCAGACTGCTGAAAAGAAAGAGAATTAAAATTAAAGATATAAAAATAGGTAGGGAATTTTAAGTCTTTTGCCATATGGAGCTACTCTGCACTTGAATATGGAGTTTTAAGTCTTTTGCCATCTCCCCTCTGCTAACCCATGTCACATTGACTGGTGCAAAAGCTTGAATACAATTTTTGTGAGTCGAATTTCACATCGATGTTCAGAAATCCATACACTGCACATATTCCCATCAATGCCAATTAGCCATTATTTCTGTCTGTAAGCAACCATCCCAGACCAACAACCTATTAACAAATTTACAAAAGACAGTTTTTTTTTTTGGTTGCTAAATCAACAAATTTTTACTACTCAACGAACAAATCTATCTGCTGAGAAGTTGTCTTGCAAAAATTATGAGCACACCTCAGCTGAGCTATTGTCCTTTGTATGACAGTCCATCTCGACTGAATACTCCATGCCAATTTCCCAGACCCAAAAGCAGAGATCACATAACTCGAATCAGACTGAATCAAAATGTTACATAAACCCCTCTGGCACACCCATACCAAAGTGTAAATGATAGCAAGAATTTCTGCAATGTTGTTTGCACAACCAATGCCACCTGCAACAGCTCCATCGCAGGACCTGGATTCCCTTTGGCAGCACCATCGCAGCAGACTATGTACCAATTTGGAAGAGGAAGGTACCAGAAAACTTGCTTAGCAATCACAGTCTCCACTGTCCTAAACCACAATCCTAGAGAATTTTAGAATCTGTAAATCGAACATCCCATTCCACATAGAGCCCTTCAGTCTTAAACCACAATCCTCAGAAGGAAGATATATCTTCAGTTTAATTTCTCTGCTATTATGTTGAGCTTTCTCAAACACAACTTTGTTTCTTTGAAGCCATAGCTCCATCATAGTACTCATAGCGGCAGTCAGATTGCAAGGGGTATCTGTAGCACATGCATCTCTTAAAATTTTCCAAATGTTACCTGAAATTTTGTGATGAATGCACCTTTGCCAAACCTGATGAGCCCAATTAACTTTAGGAAACTTCTTTTGGATCTTCTCAACTGCAGCTGCCACAGAGAAATTACCTTGCTGATCAAAATTCCATACCCTCCTATCTTCATCACCAGGAAGGTTATCACAAGGGATTAGAATTCACAAATCAGTTGGTCCCGACAATCAACACATCTATTGCATGAAGTATACAAATCAAACACAAGCGAGTGACTGAATGTAAGGATAACCAACATGTTTTTTCTTGAAGTTGAAATAGCGCGCAAAACCAACATACTCCCGAGGAATGGCTGCAAGTTGTTGAATTTCCTTAAAGCTCATGTCTTGTAGATCACAAGAAATAGCTTTATCCCGTATGCGTAATAGAAACTTGGGCGACTGTCCTTCTGATTCCTTGACAAGCAATACATAATATTCAAATCCTGGATATGCTAATTCTTGGAGATTAACAAGATATCTTAAGTTCCATCCTGTGTAGTCAGTCTTCATTTCCAAGATTTCTAAACTGGTAGGTGAAGATTCACGACTAACTATAGTATACAGGTGACCCTTACACTCCCCAAAGTAATCTATCTTCATTCCAAGCTCTTTGTCATAGGTTGGCATTTCCGTTTCCATTCTTAATTCTCGTTCAACATTGAAATAAAAAACCCTCCTTGCGTTAACAAGCCAATGCAATGAACCGTTCCAAAACACACCGCTAACAGAGTGATAACAACCAGGTTTGGAGAAAACCTCTCCAGATAGCTTCCAAGAAGCTGTTTCAGATGAGTATATATCAATTTGATATCTTAAATTCTTCTCACCAGGTTTCGTCACCAACCAAATGCAAACAACTTTATAATGAGGTGATTTGAGTGGGTTATAAGCTATACCAACACTAGCAATATTTTCAAAACCTTTTCCCCTTTTTCGAGATGGACAAACAATAGGGCGGTACTTTCTCGTAGATGGATTGCAGATGTAATATATGTTGAGGTCGTAGCCGGAAAATATGCTGCAACACATGAGACCGTTGCAAGACTGGATGATACATAAACGTGACGAATTGCTAATAAAACTCAGGGTTTCAAAGGGGGCAGAGGATGATGATGATCCATCAAGGGGAACGTATTCGAGTTTTTTGACGGCAGCACGCGCCCAAGTTTGTGTGTATAGCCCTTGAATTGAACGTGAGTTTTGGAGAATGTTGTACTTGTTATTGAAAAATGGATCAGAAATAAGGGAACACCACTCTTTCGATACGGATTTAAATACTAGCAGAGATTTTACTGGTAAACGCAATAGAATCTGGGTTAACAAATCAACATTGCTAACTATAAAACATGATGATGATAATGATGGATACTCGTAATTCTTCCAATCAGAAAGGGAACTCATCTTCAAAATGATTATTACAACTGTTTGAGAAACGGGTTACCTGACATTAAAGCTACCGGAGGCATCACCTTTAGCTTCTGATCTGGTTCGTGCGGAAGAAGAATATAAGTAAACCCTAGTTTTCCATATCAACCCCAATTTTATAAGTGCCGACTGGATAAGCCTAAAATGGAACACTTCAAGTCTAGTCAAGTCAAGCGTATTTTATTGGGTGTTTAGATAAATGTCAAAAAACTAGGAGTCTGTTTGGTATGTATTTCAAAAACAGAAAACGCGTTTGGTAGTATATTTAGTGAAAACATTTTCCATTTGGGTCTGAGATTTCAGATTCACCAAGCAAATCTAGGAACACTAATTTGTTTTCTGTTTTTGAATAAAAATATTGTTTTTTTTTTGCAATATTGGGTTTAGATTTCGTTTTTTTTTTACTTGTTTGATTTCAATAAATATTATTAATGGCTATTACATGGCATGTTTTCTTTCATTACGGTTATCATACATAGGTTTATCATAACGCTTGGGGCTTTTTAATGGGAATTTATCATATAATCAATATATGGAATTACGACATGTTTTTTCTTCTAATCTTGCTTCGACAATCTCATCCATCCTGATCCGTAGAAGGAAGAATAGAGAAGGTAATTTATGTTGGACGAAATCTTTTTTGGTTACTCATGTGGAAGATTATTAAGGATTGTGATACAACTTCTTCTCTGATGGATGAAACAAAGGCATGTGGTTTGCAATTTGAATTGAGGAACATTGCAGACAAGGTAATTGGGGGTGATGGAATCAACGGTCTACAAGCCGATTTGGGGAATGATTATGATATTCTTCCGAGCATCATATTTCTCACTCATAAGATCAAAATCTCTGTTCGTCTCTTCTATGTTATTTGGTTTTATGTAATCCCAAAAAATGTAAGTTACATTACACAGTTGTTGTATCACGATGTAATGTACAATGATGAAACAAGAGGGTGTTCTTTTTTCTTCTTCCTTATTCTTCTTTTAAGAACAAAGTAAGAGATTGGGGAAATGACTGAGTCATGACCAGTATCATCATCTCTTAAACGAGTCTTTACATCTGATATGATTTAGTTGATTTTCCTTGGTTTTCAAAAACAGTATTTTATCCTTATGTTTTTGAAACAATAGAAAACTATTTTTGAAAATTGTTTTTAAAAATTCTACCAAACAGGCTCTAGAAGTTAGTAGCATTTCCGATATATATGGTAATTTATCGGATTTCTTCAATTTTCGTTATTTTTCGTAAACAATAAATATCTCGTAAAACCCTTAGAAAAATTATTTCAGAAAACTAGAAGGAATCCTAGTGACAAGCTGGCCTTCTACATCTTTCTGAATAACAATCCCCAATATGTGGAAAAAGAAATTACATTTCTTGGCATTAACATTAAACCTAGACAAATGGTTATGCAGCCTCTTCAATAACTCCACAAGTTCATCCCCTAAATCACCAAGCGTCGAGTAAGCTAGGGTGCCAAACTCATAACCGTGCGCTAAGCATTTATCCAAGTATTTTTTGTTTTTACGAGTAATAGTATTACTTAAAGCCAAACCCGGCTGAAAAGCACCCAACCACCAGTGAACGGCGAAACCCCAATGACATCCAAACATACATCATGGCCATTAACCCAATTATAAATAATAACGTCTGCCGGATGCAAAGCACTCCCTTCATTAGACATGAACCCCAACTCTTCCTTCATGGCAGGTGTTAGAATACGGGCATCCAACTCAAAACCAATTGGCAATGAGTGGAGTGGCCATATAGATTATAAACCGCATGATCTTAGATAACCCAGACAATATGTGACTAATAATCTCAACACTCCCCCTCACGTGTAGCCTCACTGGGTCTAACACGTGGACAATTAAATCGGGTGACGCGGAGTAAAGGCGCGGTCAAATGACTCGTCGCAAATAGCCTTCTCTGATACCATGTTTGAATACGGGCATCCAACTCAAAACAAATTGGCAATGAGTGGAGTGGACCTATAGATTATAAACCGCATGATCTTAGATAACCCAAAAAATATGGGACTAATTATCTCAACAGCAAGGACTCCAGCACGAGATCACATATCAACAATGGTGTCACGAACAATATCATATCGATATTTGAGGCCCACCTCTTTTGCACAATGTAGGGCATGATCCCCGTAACAATCCATGTCTCTATTGCATGAAGCACACAAACTGCTATCAAAGAATAAATGAATACCTAACCGATAACTCAGAACATCACTAAATTTCTCGCACCAACCCTCTGATTGTTCCCTTCGATAGGTAGATGGGAAAATCTTCAACATGACTAGTCTTGTTATATTGCCACAGAGCATTGTCACGCATAGTCATGGCAAATTTGGAGATATAAAAGTTTAAACATCCAAATTCTACGGTCCACGACTATTTCTCTTGATAATTAAGTCGCAGCCTTGAGTCTCTTGTCGATCTCCGAGACTTCGCCTCCCACTCTTGGTATCCAAGGTTTCTTCTTCTTTCTCTTCTTAGTCTTTGGATCAACATCATGTTCATCAGGCTCTGAAAGTGGCTGGTTGTGCAGCAAGCAAGTGGATGTACAAGGCAACAAAGTATTTGGATCAACATCATGTTCAGCAGGGTCTTAAAGTGGCTGGTTCTGCAACAAGCAAGTGGATGTATAAGGCAACAAACCATGCTAACAGTTATATGCTCATGATGCATAAGGTATTAGCTTAAATGTTCTCTGTTAGCTGCCTCAAAACATGTAAATAGTATCATGCTAACAGTTATATTCTTATGCACGAATTGTGGGAAAATATGTGCAGCGGGGACAAAATACAGTTATCTCATATTTGCTAGTGTCGGTTTCAAATTTAGCTAGGATGCAGAGAAATTAGTAATTGTACCCGGGTATCACACATCACACATCATTATAACATTGAGCTGCATTACAGGACATAGCATTCAGTTGAGTCAAGCATGCTCTGAGCTGAACACAAAGCTAAACAAGCATGTACATGGTTCCACATATTTGTTATAACAGATCCACTAAATTAAGGAATAAAACAACTTACAATAGAGCAACAGATCACAAATTCTTTAGGGCAAGCTACAACAGATCCTTCAGCATCCTCTACTGTTTTAAGATGAGTGGATGGGTTTGCCACTACCTTAGCTATCTTCGCCTTCATCCTTTGACTCTCCTACATTCTGCAAGGCTTGAGCCTCCAGGGATGCAGTCTCATTGTCAGCATACTCATCATCATCATACTCTGGCTCCCAACTCGAAATCTCGTGTGTAGACATATCAGAAACTGCATATACACGAACATGATTAAGATGATTTATGACTGACCCAAACCTAGGCTCTGTAACATCAAACATATACTCAATCCAAATATGCCTTAGCATTTGAATTGATGAACATGTCTGGTATTCAATATAACAGTCAATTAAAATGGTCTTGATTATGTCAATACTAACTTGGATGAATGCTCCTCCTGATAGTAGTATTTTGTTGTGTCTACTAATGAGTCCTAACCAAACCTATCCAAAACATATGAAACTATTCTATAAAACCAATTGTAAGATGACTTATGTCCATGAGGGTTTCTGCTGGAAACAGAAAGTGGATACTGGCTTCTAACAACCTCCGAGTCAGTAAAATGATCGCTCATTAAGGTTACTAAAGCATTGAAAGCATCCAAGCAAGACTACAGTTCAAACATGCACAATACCTTAAAAAATCAAACAACAACATATGTGTAGAACATTCGGGATATGCACAGTCATCAAATATACATACTCTGGATATTCACGTATTGATTGATACTCAATTTTACCAAATCCAACATAATGTGTTACATGCTGAAAAGTCAGTCAGTCCGTCCAAGGAGCGAAGTTCATACTCTATCCTGCCACTATCATCATAATGTTAACTGCTCACTCAACGCAATCCTATATTTCTCCTATGAATCAGCTAATGAATGCTCCATGTCTCAACTATCAAAATCTCTTTTTAACAAAGAAGTAAGAGAACAACCTATTGGGATGCTTAAGAATTTTGCATCACACACGATAACAAATTATGTTCCAACAGATAAATTATGTGAAACATCCAAGGAATCTTAAAAGAGAAACAATTCAGCAAAATGGGAACACTACTAAAGCAAAACGAATTCCTATTACATAAAGATCCCAAGTATAACAGAGGAAAAGCTTAAAAATTCATATATGTATCTAGAATAAACACTAGAACAACAAGTAATAGATTCGTCCAGAAGTTCCCAAGAGAACACTAGTCTTCTTCTTAATAAGATATAAATAGACCAACGTCTCAACGTACATTAACAACAATACGAGAAACATAAACTAAGACAAACATTCTATCCTCAGCTGATCCACATGGAAGTACTCACTCAATACAAACGTAGTAGTATTTGCCTTCGCTTTCTTCGGCTTCAGCTGTAACAATTGCACCTGATACTAAGAGAGAAAATAATGAGCACATATCAGTGGAAATTTACACATTAAGACTGATAATTAAAAATTCCAAGTAATACAAGAAGAAATACACAACATATCTAAAGAAAGATAAAAGAATACGGTAATCTAACATTGCCTCAGGAAAACAGACCATCCTTATAGAGAGCCCAACCAAACCATGAGTCTAGTATTTAGGCTCTGTAACATCAGAATCAAATTGAACAAGTTTGAGAATTATACCTTTAAGAACACCATAATTCAATTCAGATAAGTTCCCTGTCAACAGAAATTAAAACCAATTAGGGTTTGAAAATAAAATCAAGCTTAGGGTTCCCTTTCTAGTTGAAGAGAAAGAAGAAAACATACCTAAGTAAGATGGAGCTGAAATTGGATGCAATTTCTTTATCATTTTAGGGCTCTTTATATAGGCGGACAAATTCACACCAACCAGAATAATCCCGCCCAAAAGGATTTTCTTTTGATTTCATCCCTTCAAATGAAATTGTTAGGGTTCAAATCGAAAAAAAATAAAATTGACCGAGATTATTCCCGCTAGATGTTCTTCTTCCATTCCTTGTCAATATATTCTTATTTACATTAGATTTTCATCCTACGGCAATGCTGAAATATTTCCAAAATTGCAGACCATATCTTCTCACAATAACCCCCAAGTTTCTGCCAAAATATTAGATTCCGAATATTTTTTAACCGAAGATAGAGATAGGGGATGAAGTGAGGAAGATACGCTAGATCTAGAACATATTTAGGAGAAAACTCTTTTTGACATCGGTGACATCAAAGACACGTGTCTTTCCTTTTTTTTTTTTTCTTTTTTTTTTCTTTTTACTAGTAAGGCCACATGTGCGATGCACATGCTTGAATTTTAAGAATACCAAATTTGATAATAATGAAGAAAAAAAATCTTAAAATAAAAATTTAATATCCTTGTTTGTACTCATTACGCAACTAATTTAAAGAGTTTTCCAAATATATTAATTTTGCAAAAATCCGATGTGTATTTTTAAAGATATCTAAGTTTTAATTTTTTTTGATCTATGTTTAAAACAATGGCATTCATGTAAATATACAAATATTAACTAAAAGCTTAGTTAATGAGGGTATTATTGTCATGTGAAAAGGCTTCACCAAAATAAGGCTTCACCAAACAATTACCTATTTTCTTTATATTAGTAAGATTTCTAGGCGTACACGCCATAAGCACATACCGCTGCTGGTAGCTAACTAAGTTAATAATCAAGACAAGATGCATGTTACTAAGTTACTAACTGAGACAAGATGCATATACAATTTGACACTCCTAGTTTAACAAAACATCAATAGTTTATGTTTTTACTATTTTTAATCACATTTGACTAGGATTGACTTGACACTTTTTTTTTCTTTTTTTTTTTTTTTGCTAAGTTCGACACCAATAAAAAAAATGTAAAGATTCTTTTGGTAATTTTTTTTTGTGAGTATAATAAAATAATATTACCACACAAATTTAATTAAAATTAGAAATTAGGGTTATATATAAAATATTTTGTAGTCCTTGGGATAATTTCTGATCTCGCTCATAATCAAGTCGGTCTTTAGTTACATGGCATGCTGCTACCATTAGGGTAATTGTTGAGTTTCGCTCAAAATTATGTTATCTGACAATAAATGTTATAGTGGGATTGCAGCGAGGTGTTGCCGATAGTCAAGACTCGACACTTCAATCCTTTCAAATTCACGCCGTTTGGGTAAAAATTTAGTTACATAATCAAGACTCGACACTTCAATTGAAATTTTGATCGAGTTGGAACGGGTTTGAATAAAACTAAAGAAACTAGAACTTCATCCTTTCGAATTGAGACGATTTGCGTAAGAATTTAGTTACATAATCAAGACTCGACACTTCAATTGAAATTTTGATCAAGTTGGATTCGAGGAAAGCTGAAGAAACTAGAACTTCATCCTTTCGAATTGAGACGATTTGCGCAAAAAATAGTTACACAATGAAGACTCGACACTTCAATTGAAATTTTGATCGATTTGTAACCAATTCGAGGAAAACCTAAGAAACTATAACTTCATCATTTTGAATTGAGATGATTCGTCAAAATTTAGTTACATAATGAAGACTCGACAATTCAATTGAAATTTCGATCGAGTTGGAACGAATTCGAGGAAAACTAAAGAAACTGGAACTTCATCCTTTCGTATTCAAGCGATCGAGTTAGAACGAGTTCAAGTAAAATTGAAGAACTTGCAACTTCATCTTTTTGAATCGAGGCGACTTGCGTCAAAATTTAGTTACATAAGTAAAACTTGACCCTTCAATTGTAATAAATAAAAAATAACATGAATATTTTTTGATTAAAGTTCGATCAAGTTTTATCAAAATGAAAAATGACACTCAAAAATCACTTGATCATAGTCATTATGGGTGATTATGCTCACTAGCCAGGTAATGTTAGGGTAAAATTAAAGAAAATTGGAATACATACAATCAGGCGTATAACTAGTTATACTGAGCCTCATCTGATAATATTGAGAAAGATCTAGTGATTCAATGGAATAATGAAAGTTTAAGTATAAATGGAATGAATTTGTTGATAATTAGTCATGACGAGTATGATCTAGTAATGATGACCAAAATTTAAACAATTTGATTGAAGTAGATGGAAATACATGGATAAACCAGCCATAGTGAGTATATTCTAGTCATAACGACTATAATCTAGTGATTTTCGATTTATGCAAAATTATGAATAGTGGGATCGAATTTGTTGATAACTGGTCATAAGTAAGCATGGTCGAGAAATTTGTGGGCAAATTGATTAAAGTAGATGGAAATACATGGATAAACCACTCATAACGAGTATATACAATCTTAATGACTATGATCTAGTGATTTTCGATTTATGCAAATTTGTGAATAGTTGGATCGAATTTGTTGATAACTGGTCATAAGTAAGTATATGGTCTAGAAATCTTATGAGAAATTTGTGGGTAAATTGATTAAAGTAGATGGAAATACATGGATAAACCAGTGATTCTCAGTTTATTCAAAATCGAGTACAATTATATCGACTTTATTGATTATTATTATTTTTATACCCTCTTAGCTACTAAAAAAAGAAATATATATATATATATATATAATTTTCATTTATTAATATATAAATTTTTAAAAAATATATTTTTCAAATATATGTAATTTTTTTTCTCTTTTTTTATTTTATTTTATTTTTTATGATGAGATTATCCCTCACCTAGCCTAGCCGCTTAAGAGGAAAAAAGAGAAAAGAAATATACCCAGCTACACGTGCACTATAACACCAGTGACACAGTTCCTTTCCATAAGAGCATCTCCAATGCAAGGGGTAGAGGTCTTAAATTAGTATGACACATAGGATTTAATACTTTTTTTCACCAAAGTTTCATCTCCAATGTAAAGGTGAGGGTCATATGTAAGATGACATGGCTAAAGTTGGGGTAAAGGAGAAAGTCTAAATAAGACTTCCTTCATGACCTTGGGTCATAAGTCCACATCATCTTTTGTGTCTAGATTTAGACAAAAAGTGTAAGATAGGACCTTGGGGATTGGAGATGGATTTTAGGTAGAAAGCCTTTCTCTTTATTATTTTTTGTCCTATAATAAATGACCCACACCCAAAAGGTATAAATAAGACATCCACATAGGATGACCTTGACCTCTAGCATTGGAGATGCTCTAAACACTAAACCAGAGACTAATTCTATCCTAAAAGAAAAAAAAAGAAGGAAAAAAACAAAAAGAAAATTTAGACACCAAACCTAACACCCCAAACCTAAAACCCTTCGATTGATTACACGCAAAAATTTACCTCTCTCGCTCTAGATTTCACTCTTCTTTCTCGAATCAGACTCTTCTTTCTCGAATCACCATTGCGAATCTTCATTATCGACTATGTAAGAGTCATTCTTAATTTTTGAATTCAACAACATTTGAATCTTCAATATTTGTTGATTAATGTAAATTCTATCTGCAGGGACTAATTAAAGAAAGAAAAGTTGAAGAAATTGTTGAAAATCAATTAGATTCAACCAAAATTGGGGAAAAAGGTGATTTTCTGCTTAATTTTTGATTTATAACTTTGTTTTCGATTTCAATCAATTTCTATGCAAAATCCTTTTAAAATTTTTATTATGTTGTATCGATGTATTAGAAGTGATAGACATTAGCAAAAACCATTATTCTTTGAGTCATCTGCAGACCAAATGTACAGTTTTAAGTGTGATATCGATTAGCTGAGTGTACATGTGAATGTGAACCATGAACATGAGCTTCTATTCTTCTCAGTGTATTAGTTAAACTTTTATGAAAAGTCAGTTTATTTCTCTTTGTCATTTCATGATTTTGTAGAGTGATTTTTTTTTTTATACATAGTGTTTTAAGTTTATGCTTCACTCTGAAAATTCCTACTTCACTTAGATTTGGTGTGAGTACATTGGCAGGGTATTTGCTTATCAATGTAACAATGGACGGCATTGTATCTAGCATTGGTTAAACCACAGCTTAGAAACTTAGGATCGAACTGTTACCATTCAATTTGAAATCTTCTCTATCGTTTACAAATTTTACAGCATTTAGATAAAACGGGAAGTGTTGATTAATTAAAAAATTCATTACCAATTTTCAATATATTGATTGCAAGAATATCAGCTTTGTTAGGGATTACATTTGGATTATTTTTTTTCCTATGTTTCGATAATGTTGTAGCGATTTTTCTGAATCATGAATGCAGTTTTCTGTTAGGTGAGTAGAGGAAAACCTGTAGAGGTTAAGAACATTTGTTCGTTCTTTGGCCTACGTTCGTATACTCAATGAACGATTTAGTCCACTAGTCCATTAACTTAGTCCACCTAGCAGAAAATAAAAAATATGGAGAGTACCGGCCTGAAAATGTACTTGAAAAAAAGTACAATTAATTTTATCTATTTTTTTTTAATTTCATGCCATTGTTTGCTGATGAGAGCGCAGTTGATTTATTTCTATGTAGTTACGATACAATTATCGATGCATTGAGGAGAATTGGAGTCTTCTTACATATGTGAATATCATGACTAAGATTAGTCCACACTAGATTTTTTTGTTTGTTTGTTTGATTCACAGCCTGCAACAACCAAACTTGAATATTCTATGGATGATAATAGAAAGTATTAGAAGAGAAATCCTTACCTAATACTGAAAAATCATTGATCTTGTGGATTATAATTGAATGAGTTGGCAGATTAGTAATCGCTGCAATGTGGTGTTGTAACTAGTACGACTTCAACTGAAATGATTAAGGACTGTTTAGTGATGGAAAATTATGCAGTTATCACGTAGGAAGTTGGTGAGAGAAAAGTATTTTACCTAGGACGCGGAACTTTCATGTTACAAATGAAGGAAACCATGTTGGTAGGGCACGGTCAGTGCAAGTAGCATTCGCCTGAGTAAATTCTCTGCCTAAGTCAGGGTCAAACGTAAGGTCAGTTCTGTTCGAGCAGCCGCCGAAATACCAAACTTTTATGAGATGAACCAAACACACTGACTCTAATTTGCCGAACACACTCACCCTAGAGCATATGGCATGTTTCATCTGTTATTGCCATGTTTGTACATAAAGATTTTTTATGTTTCAAATTGTGCTGAATTTATTGGTAATTTCAAAACTTGTATGCCTAAGTTCTTAAGTCAGGGGATAACAACTGTTTTGAAATGAAAAAAATTTATTAGTTATTGCAAGGCTTGTATTTCTGAATTGATTTATCGGTTTACTTTCATTGAAGTGCAGCTGATGTAATTGATCTATTGGTTCTCTTTGCGTTTCAGGATGGATAATTCCTGGATGAGTACTGATAGAACGAAAAAACGCTATACAGAAGGAGTCGTGGCGTTTCTGCGTTATGCTGTCAACCATCTCAAAGAGGAGGGTGTGGCTGTCAAGTTGCCAAACACTACCTTTTATCTGTTATTCCTTTACAAAATTGACATTTTTTTCTTCGAGCTAGACAATCAAATTAGAATACGAATGTAAATAAACTAAAGCTCATCAAAGATGTTTTCCCCAAAGATCTGGTGATAAGCTAATGACACAATGCTGAATTTTATAACCAGAATATACAAAAATTTGTTTAAGCAACAACTAGAAAACTGTCAAATCGTCACTGGACATATATCTAATTGATGCCCGGAAGTCCTCTTGTTTATTTGCGACACTAATCCTAACAACAAATTTTCAGCACATTTCCATGGACCTAATGAAGTTTCGAGGACTAGCTAATTTGAGGTTCTAAAGTCCTTGTCCAGGTTCCGTTACTTAGAACGCCCATTGTAACCCTTGACTTGGATGGTTATGTAAAAGTCTTTCATCTGGGTTGCAAGATGTGCCTAATGAACTGAAGCCTAGTGTAGCCATATGTTAATTTTTTGTCATGTTTTTTAAAATGTGTCCATTTCTTAACATGTACATATCTAAAAAAACCACATACTATGGAAACATAAACAAAAGGTGGCTAAATAAATCTCTTTCCGTCACGGGTTAACAAGAGTGTCTATTGTCATCCTACACATTTGACACATACATAATTGCTTAATGTGGCCATATTCGCATCTACAACTACATGTGATGGGATTAGATTGAAGACCATGACCAAACGATGCCCTATGGCTATAATTGATGGGTTTATGATTAAACCCATGACCAAATGGTGTACTATGGCTACAGGGTAAAAAAAACGTGTCTATAGTTATACTGATGACCAGTAGCCACGTAAAAAACTCAAAACGTGGCCATGCTGTAAACCAAAAAACGTGGCATATGTGAAGGTTTATACTAATGTAAGTCCAGGACACTGGAAGAGAGGTGTCACGTATAATGACCGACTGGAGAGGCTGTTTTGAATGCGTGACCATAAATAGCAATAATGCATATCATCATCCATGAAGTAAATCCCGATCCCACCATACATGAGGGGCAAGGAAGCAATACGAAGCTGCAACATGCCTAACCCCGAACCATAATATATAACAATTTGCCGCAAATGCTGAGACAGGAACAAGTCGAAGGAAAATTGAGAGTCAGCCAGATACTCCGGCATGGTAGTCCGCATGGAAAAATAAAGTTTGGAAACCCCTGTACATCTTCTCAAGAAATGTAATTTTCACTGCGGATCTTCCAACTTCATTACTGCATCCATCAAAGCTGTAGTCTTGGCCACTCTGCTCCGAACCTAATCACTACAAAAGTTATGATCTAGGATAACCGGCCCACCCAATAGCTTAACCCCATGCACATCCCTACTAACTTGAGGGGGAAAGGAATCAACACACCGTGCATCCATAGATGGCTATAAAACCTCCTTCTTGGAGACATTCGGGTCAAAATCCAGTTTGCTCCTTCGATTGAATGATATTGAAGGCTTTGGAAACCATTAATGTATCCCCAATTATGGTTCCTTCGTCAAGATACCAAGCCTGAAGGTCCAATTGGCACCGTTCAACAATCATTAGGGCTGCACAAAACCGAACCTAAACCGAGAACCGAAACCGAAACCGACCATTTTAAACCGAACCGAACCGAAACCATAATACAATGGTTTAGCCATGGTTGTCAGTTCCAGGAAACCGACACTCTTGGTTTCGGTTTAGGTTTTACCCCAAAACCGAACCGAAAACCTACCGATTACTTGTGACCGTAGGATTGAAATAATATTGGCCGTGGATGTTAGTAGATATTAACTTACTTCAGTCGAGTTCAGTCCAGAATAGATCGAAGCTTCTCATTTCTCAAAACTGCTCCTCTTCTTCGGTTCTTCCTTGGACATCGCATCACCAGACAAACAAAGGCTTGAAAAATCCATAGATCCATGACCGGTGGTTTGTGCTTAAGGATTAAGGTATTCTCCTCTTTCCCTCTTTTTAGTTTTCTATTTCCGTGGTTTCCATCAATTGTTGTGGAATTCTTTTTAGGGTTTAGATACTTTTTGGGGATTTTTGTATAGATGGTAATTAAAGCTACTAAACACAAAAACCCTATTTCCGAATCTTATTTCTTATCATGTTTTTAGAGGTTCTAGGGTTTGATTCGATGTTTTGGTTATATAACTTATATGGGGTTGTTTTCAATCTATACGCAAAATCAGTTTTTAGGTTATCATTCTAGGTTGATGTTATGCAATTTGATATTGACTGTTCAGGATATCATGAATTCATGATCTAGCATTTCTAGTTTACCATCCCTGTAATTTTCTAGTTTTCTAGTTTATTTGTAAAAGTCATTCACGAACCATCCACTCAAATCAAGGTCTTAACATTGTCAAGATGTTTCTCGGGTATACAATCATTAATTCAACCCAAATTCCAAACCGGTTTTTCTTTAATTTTTATTGATTTTGGGATAAATTTGGAATTTTATTGTTCCTTCACTTGAACTTTTGTTTCACAAGTCTTCAATTTTGTTTATTTTCGTTGATTACTGTAGTGATTTGGTTGTTTCTCAAGAAACTTAGGGCTTAGATGTATCTTGGATCAACTCGTATAATTCATTAGAGTCATATTCACTTTGGTGGTGGTGGTGGGGTTTGGGTGTATGAGAAGCCTAGTGCTTAATTACGGCGCCTTTCGTTTTTGAACATAGATTGCATTTTTCGGAATGGAAAGGGTAGTCTGTCACAGTACTACTCACTTCACTTCCTATTTGGTGTTTGTTGTTGCTTCATTTTCTAGAATGCAATTCATTTTAACATGATAACTATGAACTTTGTTATCTCCGATTATGTTCTAGTTATATCAAGTAAATTGAGCGAGAAACATGATATGGAGACATGAGATTTGTGTTTTATGCTTTAGGTTGAATTAGCTAACCCAAGGGAACTGTTATTCTTCAAGCAAAATGATCCTCGTCCAACGAACTTTCAATTGTGTATTGTAACATATATGAATGCTAAATTTAGTATATATATATATATACGACATAAAGTTATCCGATGATTCTAATCTTCTGTTCTTCGTCTTTGGTGGGTTTATAAATAAACTTATTGGGAAGACACCAATGGTGAGTGAATTTTCGTATTACCATCCTGTCATTTTCTAGTTTTTGCTGCAGGATAATTGTAGCCTTATATCGCCTGTAACTTATGTTTTACGCTTATGTTTTATATATACCTTGTTTAGAAGAGTGAACTATGATTACTAGGAAGAAACCGAGGGCATTGATTTTCCAAGAGGTCATGAATCGTCGATGTCTAGACTTAGCTTATAGACCGAAAATGATTGGAAAAATGCAACAATGTGTCAGCTTGATCTTGTTTATTTTGCTTGGGAATGTTGTTATTGTGATTAGTATGAGTTTTTTGTACATTTCGTAAAGCAATTACTTGTTTCATATTTAACTCGAGTTTGTGTACGTGCAGGTTACCATTACAACCTCCTGTGGAATACCCAATTTCTACACATGCAAAGTGTATTCATTGTAACAAACTATTTCCTGTCGACCCTTTTAGGAATGAGACCTCTATATTGATTTTCCATCTAAAGATGTGTAGTCAGTTATGATTATGAATTTTTGATGTTTTTTCGTTTTTGTTATTAAGGAGAAACTAGACTCTTTAAAATTTAATGTTTCTATCAATATGTATTGGAAGTTGGAACATTTGATGTATTTGAAACTTGAGTGACAGGTTTGGAAAAATTTGCATGTCAGTTCTGTGAGACTGACAGATATAAAAAATTTCAGTGACTTAGCTGGTTAACCAAAAACCGAATGGTTTTATACAAAACCGAGTTGAAACCGAACCGAACAAAACCGAACTACCTTAATGGTTTCATTGGTTTTCATTATTGGAAAACCGAGTACACTGGTTTCGGTTTTGGTTTTGCCAAAAACCGATGAAAACCGAACCATGTGCAGCCCTAACAATCATTATGACCAAAGGATGAATATTTAGAGCAAAAAGGAGTGGACCAAGAGGGTCACCCTGCTGATCCCCCCTGCTGAAGTTAGTTGGACGATATAATTTCAAAATGACTTCTCGGACAAGAAAAAATATGTTTGTATACCAAAAGTAGAAGTGGTTCTGCTCGTCGAGAAGTCAGAAGCCAAACAAAATTTTTTTTTCTTTGTTTTTGATATGATTCCGTGAAGATGGTCTACGCGGTTTCATAAAATTTTCGTCTTTATTCACATAAACCAAAATTTTTGCTTCCACAATGTATTCTAAAATTGTTTTCCTGATCGATTTCTGACTTATTTATTTTATAAGTCGAAAAACAACTTCTGAAATAGGTGCAATTTCTTAAGAGGATGTTTGGATACACTCTTAGAAGTTTCTTTGCAACGTATAGAAGCAAAAAAGTTAGAAGTGAAGTTGGAAACACAGAGACAGACTTTTAAAACAAAAAAAATTAGTATTTTTATAGCAAAAACTTTTTACTTTTGAATTGTGGATTGAGTTCTACTTCCGGAAAAACATAAGCACTTCTATTGCTCATGTAGGTCCATATCGATCCAGAATCCAAGCCGGTACGTTATGAATACAAATACATCAATTAAAGATGAATAATACTTCCACCTACCTAAATGCTTCAACTCCTAAATAAAGGTTAATAACTTAATCCCATATCATACTATTATGAACGGGACGGTATGACTTCAATTTATTCATTTTGTTTCTAAGAATGATGAGAATCCAAGTGCAATAATTGATGATGGAAACGTAAGGCTCTTGCAATAATACGTGCACAATAATAAATAAGGAGCGCTAACCATCCACGTCAACTATGTTGCATATACACGAATACGGGACACACAATTACGACAAGACACGTACGTTCTTTGCTCTCTCCACTATCCCCTCCTCCAGAAACCGGAAAAAAAAAACTCTTTCTTCATTTTTATTTTGATCTTCCCATATTTGATATAATTTTTCAGATATTCCGGGAAGGTTAGTCTTCCAAGTTTGTACAATTTCAATAAACAAATTGTTGTTCCAATAATTTCTAAGGTTCTATTATTTTTGTTATTAATCAGATGGCTTATGTATGTTATCTTGATTTCTTATTATATGTTTGTTATCTAGTTTCGTATAGCCTTCGGTTTCATCGATTGTTGCGATCATTTCAAAAACATCTTGGAGGGCGAATCACATTGGCTTAACGTATACCTATATTAATGTGAAGATGTATAACTACCGGGTGCGAACGTATTTTCGATATACAGTGCATACTACTCATCTATTGTTAGAGCATCAAATACCAAAGAAGAAGATAAATTTGTTCTCAATAAACAAATGATGCGTGTCGTAAGTGCAGCAAATTAATCAAGATATTTCCCACTAATTGACTAGTAATGTAGCGATAGTAATAGATCGTTCCCACAAAGAACTGTGTGATTGATAAGTTATTTGAATCAGCGAAATAAAGTAAAAGACAAAGGGGAATTGATATATTAAACCAAAAATAACAGTAAAACGAGAATAAGATGCAAGGGATGATCAAGGTATCCTTCACCATTACCAAGCGTTAACCGGATTAAAATAATGATATATCTATCGTTAGAACCATTTATCACCAACCACAAAATAACAACTAGCTCATTAATTATTATCCCCAAAACTCCTTCTATCATTGGATACAAAAGTTCTCGACTACCAGATTCTATTCAATGAACCACCAAGTAGTATATCACTTGGTGTGTGATCCAATCGAATGACTTAAGCTTTGTGAATTTAGGTTAATCTCAGTAGTTAAACTCTTAGATCAAGGTTCACTTGCCGATCTTGTTTTCATTTGCAATCGCTCCAAATAATTCCTCTGCAAGGTCTCGCGATTTCTACTTGTGTAGAGAGTTATTCGACGATTACTTTTCTCCCGACTTCTACTTGCAATAGAACGATAAATAGACCAATCTAGCGTGCACTCCAAATCAATTATAAACCCTGGATATGGTAAAAACAAACGATGATGATAAAAAATATGAATAGATTTGTATTATTAATAAAGATTCATGCGTAGAACATTGAATTCATCCTTAGTTAACAAAGGATTTAGCTACTCATATTACAAAGAAGATTAATAATGGTGGTTTCCCCATAAAAGGGCCAGTAAACCCTAGGTTTTTGATGTAAAATAAACCCTAGCTTATGTGATATGAGATGTTACTTTTTCAAGACCTAATACCTATTTATATAGGTTTACAATGCTTGGCATTCAAGTATCCTAGTCGGTTCCGGAAACCGACCTAAAAAGTAGTAAACAAAGACCTAAAAAGAGTTCGTGAACTTTGTCCTTCATAGTACCTTCATAGACCTCCAGGTACGTGTACCCTCCTTTAAAAAGTGTCCAGGAAATTTTTAGTATGTGTACCAGGTATGCATACCTCTCCAGTTTACTAAATTCATAGTTACGATGTTACACTTACCCAGTACGCGTACCCTCCTGTTTTCGATATTTGTTTGCTTGTAACTTCTTAGTCCGAACTCGGAATAACCTCATTCTTTTTGCATTCTCTGTGTAATTGAAATCTCTTCAAGACGGTGATAAGAATTCCAGGATTTGAATGAGTTAAGCTTGTTATTTTGCCCGTCTCTTGATTTTGAGCATTTTTGCTCCGTTTCATCGCACTTTTTCCACTTCTCTTTGACTTGGGCACTTCGATACTTTCAATACTTCCCTTCTTAGATCATTTTAGCACTTTCTATCTCCTTTTTTGATGATTCACCTAATAGGGATAAATAATAGAAAACAAGAGTAATAACAAGAATACATGTGCAAAAATAGTAGCTAAAACAAGTATGGAATGGACATTAAAATGAAGTATGCACTTATCAACAAATCAAACAGTGGAATTAAAAACTTCACACATCCCTTTAATAACAACGATTTCCTCAATGAACTACATGAATTTAGTATTTTTATTGTATTATACATAGATTTGGCCCCTAACTACATGAATTTGGTCCCGAATTCAAAATTCAATGACGAAACAAGTTTCGCAAGTTTAATTACTTAAATTATGTTTCTTAAATTGATTTCAAACATAATTCATGGTTTGAATTCAACCCGGAGTTCAACACACTAAGCAATAACGAATTACCAATTAGTGCAATGTCGATAACACATAGTTCTTAGATAAACTATATTTCACAACTTTCTACACTTAACTTATAAAAATAACTAGTATATCGTTTGTTATCGATACTCAGATCATAGTATAATGATGAAGTCATCAATACTAAATTCATTGTAAACGAACCTCACTTTGTATGTTATGTTCTCAATGAATATAAACTTGAAAAAACAAAAGATATAAATGGAACAAGTCAAGTCTGCAATTACTAACCTTGAAAGGAAGGATAATATTTTCGTTGTTGCCGATACATCTTCAAGTTCTTCTTGAATAACAAGAGCGAGCCTCAAAATTTCTATCTTCCTAGTATAACCTAATGACGTTGTCTTTACTAATCAAATCAAGCGACTCCGAATTTTTGAAATATGCCTGACAACCAAACTTGACATACCAACTATTGGCAGGTTTAACCGAGCAATGATTTAACACTACTTTCGCTAACTTGATAAGTAGTAAACCACTCTATATGAGGACAAATGTGAAATGTATAACCTGAATCAAGAATCTACCCACTATCTTAGTTGTCATTATAAACTGTAAGAAATGTTTCATTGTCACTTTCTTCCCTAACATTAGGCTCAGTGCTTCTGTTTGTATTATTTTAAAAATATTCCTTTTTGGATGAATATTCTTGAAATATTAGTATTCCTTATAATGATAACAACTGAATTTACCAAGTTTAGATTTAGATATTAATTTCGATATACCTCTATCTAAACCGCCATTTTTCTTTAGTTTTCCTCTTATAAACAACCCGTCTCCCGAACTCTCTTTACCATCAATGCCGGTCTTCTCCTAATCCTTTGAGTTCAAAGCCGCTTTAACGTCTTCCATAGAAAATGTAGTCTTCCCATACATTACAATATCAACAAAGTTATCATAAGACGGTGGTAAGAAACAAAGAAAACCTAATGCTTGGTCTTCATCTTCAATTTTCACATCAATTTTCCAAATCCAAGAGAATTTTAATATAATCATCAATATGTTCTACTGTAGACATTCCTTCATGCAATATTGTAAGATTATATAATTTATTTCTAAGATAAAGACAACTAGTCATGGGTTTGATCATATATGTACATTTTTCCAACTTGTTCCATAGCCCATACAAAGTAATTTTGGTTGCTACGATCATTACTCAAACATAGAAAAATTAATCCATGTATTTTCTCCATAAGTTCTTCATTTTCCCCATCCTTCAATGTTGTTGCAAGAGCTGTTTTCCGCTTCAAAGTTTTTTCTAAACCTTGTTGTACCAAAAAGAAAAACAACCCATCTTTATCCTTCATAGATTGAAATCATGCCTTCTATCAAACTTCTAAATCTCATATATTACCTCCATTGTAGAACGATTCTACCCGGAGCTTTGACACTACTAATTTGTTGTAACAAACGGATCAAGCACAATAAAATGTGAAATAAAGATAAAATCAAACCAAAAGCACACAACACAAAGATTTATTGTTGTTTGATTAAGATGATCTACATCCACTTGCAAAGACGACAATATGATTTCCACTATTTATTGAACAAGTTTACAAGAGGTTTCAACTTGAATCCCCTCTAAATAACCCTATCCACATTTTTGGTGTCTTACTCTCTCTACTATATTTAGTTTCTCTTTCTTATCATTACCTAGGAAAGCAACTTTTTTATATCTAACCTAAAAGCTCTGTATGCCTACCAAGAACTCAGAAAAACCAAAATTTTCATAGATGGATAATACGTAATAAATATAGTACTTGGTGTAAATTACTAAAGTTACCTTCATACCTTGCATAATTCTTAAAGTACCTTTAACTTAACAAGTGCAGGTGTCCAATGGATCTAGACATGCAACCACACCCGATCCAAACCTTGTTGCACCAAAATAACCCTCATCTTTAACCTTCATAGATTGGAATCATTCCTTCCATCAAACTTCTCAATCTCATACTTTGTCGCCATTGTAGATCACTTCTACCCGATACTTTGATATGAATTTGTTGTAGCAAATGGCTCAAGCACAATAAAAATGTGAAATAGAACTAGCAGAAAGCGATAACTCCTCTTGAGTTGATAACGAAACATGAAACTCTTGTGAATCATGCGAAATCTCTTCAACCTGATTTTCTTTATCCTTCGTAGAAATTGATTCAATACAATTTATGCCAACAAAAGTAATCTTTATAACTGGTTCAAACAGAACCTCATTGAACTTCCTAAAACATTCCAAAAAATCAAAAAACTGTGCTCTTGTAATTGGTTTATCATTACTCTCTTTAGAAATAAGCAGAGCTTTGTCCACTTGAGTTTTTTCTTCTTCATCAGGAAGAGATGTAGTCGAAACATCTTTAACACCCACAGATGATGACGAAACCTCTTGAGTTGAAGACGAAACTTGTTTATCCTTAATTTCATCTTTCGTTTCAGAAGTAGCGTTTATCCTTTTCACGGGAACAACAACTTCCATCTCCTTTGTGTGAACGGAGGTAGACGAAACAACTACGGAAATATTAGAAGACGTTGAAGTCTGTTGTACTTTTTTACCGGAAAGTTTGGCCATAGCAAGGTCATATTCACGTTTAGCTAAAGCAAGCCTAAACTTTTTACGTTCAACTTCAACCAAAGCAAACTTTTCAAGCTTTTTACGTTCAGCTTCAGCCCTTTCACGTTTAGCGATAGTAATCAGATACTCTTCAAGCTTCTCCAATCTTTCTTTTGTATCTTCTCTGACACAATAAAGTCTATTTAGTTTCCTTTCATCTTCTACACGACGATAAACTATACGACGATTCTTCATTATTTCCTCCTTATATTTTTGAATACTTGTTGATAACTCAAGTCTAAGCTTCAAAAGATCATCCATATTTACTATCTCCATGATAAAAAAAACGTAAAAGAATAAGAAAACTAGTTTTTTTTTTTTTTTTTTTTTTTTTTTTTTTTAAACAAAAATTTATTAATCATCATCAACAATAAGGAGTTTACAACTATTGGATGGAAGCCTGGCAACAAGCTGTGCTGCAATCCCTTTATTAAGAACCACACATATCCTATGAAAAAGAACCACACCTATCCCTTTATTGGATGGAAGGCTCGCAACTATTTATTTATTTTATTTATTTATTTATTTATTTTTAGGGTATGAATTGCGGAAGCGAGTAAGGATCTGTTTCTAGATAAGAATCTAAAAACTCTGTATCTGATACCAGTGTAGTACAGATAGGAGGAATGCAATACAGAGATTGCTTGGGATGAGAAGAGACGAAAAGGATGAGAATTGACGATATTAATCAAGAGATAAAAGAAAAGATGATAGAGAATTCGTGTAAACGAATTACTCCCTCCGTTCCACTTTAGATGATGTTGTATGAGTTTTCACGTAGATTAAGAAATGAAGAGATAAATGAAGATTTTCCAACTATACCCATAACAAAAGTCTTCAAACATTAATTGTTATTAGTGCATTTAAAAATAAACTTATAGTTCCAAGAAAAAATGTTAGGGTATTATTGGTAGTTTTGTTGGAAAATATGAAAACTTTCAAGTATTGTGGAACAAGAAAATAACCCTA
The DNA here is from genome assembly GCA_023531295.1 of Papaver armeniacum. Classification (NCBI taxonomy): domain Eukaryota; kingdom Viridiplantae; phylum Streptophyta; class Magnoliopsida; order Ranunculales; family Papaveraceae; genus Papaver; species Papaver armeniacum. The sequence continues at coordinate 282,855 of JAJJWW010012899.1, read as the reverse complement.
AAACATCATCTAAAATGGAACGGAGGGAGTATAAGATTGATAACAATATTGATTGATAAAAGATTGTTAAACTCTAAACAAGAAGGCTTAGCCTTTATATAAGCTAGCATGACCGACTAAAAAGATAATAAAAGGAATTTTACCTAAACCAGGAAAGTAAAGGACTTGCAAAGAAAGTAAGCTAAAACAGACTCAAGGGATCAACAATAATTGTTGATACAAACGCAGGGGATCAACTATAATAGTTGATACCATGAAAATAGGTAGATGTCCTACATCTCATACTTTGTCGCCATCTCAACTATGTGTGAAGACGACAAAAGGATTTCCACTACGTATCATACAAGTTTACAGGGTTTCCACTTGAGTCCCCTCTCAAGAATCCTAGCCCCCTTTGCCGTGCCTTACTCTCTATTACATGAGTTTCTCTCTATGTTCACAAGGAAAAAAACTTTCCTTGTATCTTACATGAAAGCTCCTTATGCATCTCACATGGATAATATAAGGCGTCACACAAACAATTGTAAGGCTGGGTCTAATGGGATCCAACATTCAACATTCACACTGTTGAAGTGTCGTTTATCAAAGATGAGTGTTACCTTGATTCAACATGAGTGTTTCGTTTTGCTTGGATCAAAGATGGAAGTAACCCCGACACGCGGTTTGGAACTGCGTGCGGAAAAAGGAAGAAACCGGTTTGAAACTGCGTGTGGAAAAAGCAAGAAACACAGTACCAAATAGACCGTTGGATTTCTAATCTTATTGGAGATCTAATGGTTGATAAATGATGCGATATTTCTAATTACGTGCCATGCAGTTTCAAACCGTGTATGGACGTAGAATCTTGAATCCCACTGCGGCTGGGCGTTGGTTTTTGGTGACGTGGATTCAACAAGAAAGTTGAATCAAGTAGCGTAAATTTTTTTTTTTTTTTAATGACTATTTTTTTTAATGATTTTAAAGAAAGTTGCAATTTTTTTAATGATTTTTTTTAAGCACAAACAAACCGATATTGTCACAAATACATGTATCCAAGATGAAAAATACACTTACTTTCTAGATGCTTAAAATACAAAATGAAGTACATGCTGCTTATTAAATAACTTGATATCAGTATTAGCTGCAGCTAGCTAATAACTGTACGGTAGCAGCTTCACTAGAGCAGTATTCCTTGAATTGCTGCGAATAACGAGGATGATGCCAATGTAATGCTCTTGCAGCAACACCTGCACAGTAATAGAGAAGAAGCGCACCCCATTCTCGCCAATGAAGCTCCTCTCGCTGAGCATTGACTTTGACAATAATCACGTGTACAAGCGCTGCAACTGGTTACGGGGTTTGCTATAAAATCCTCCCCGGCTCTGCAGATGTTTATTGGAGGTGGGGACGGAGGAGGGGGTGAGGATGGTGGGGAAGGAGGAGGAGGTGAGGGTGGTGGCGGTGGTGGGGACGGAGGAGGAGGAGGTGAGGGTGGTGGTGGGGACAGGGGAGGCGGTGATGGGGATGGAGGAGGAGGCGAGGGTGGTGGAGGAGGAGGTGAGGGTGGTGGTGGTGATGGGGATGGAGGAGGAGGTGAGGGTGGCGGGGGTGGGGATGGTGGTGGAGACGGGGGCAGCTCTTTGCAGCAGCATTCACACCGGAAATTCATGGATTCGGGTGGGTTTCTTAGGCACGTTTGAGCAACCACTATACTATTCATTCCGGCACATTCACTCTTACACCAATTTGTACAAGTTGTACAATCTTGTGTGGGTCCCCATGTTGCTTTTTTATAAACGGACCCAGGTTCACACATATTAGCTGGTGGTGGTGGCGATGGCGGTGGCGATGGAGGAGGTGAGGGTGGAGGTGGTGGAGGGGATGGTGGTGACATCTTGTCATCACAACAACATTCACAATCCACATTGTTTGGTATTTGCGACCTCTTGCAGCTCTGAGCAGTCATCGCTCTGTTCTTCGCAGCACATTTTCTTTGACACCCACCAAAACAGCAGCCGCAATCAAGTGTAGGCCCACACCGAAACCACTCGTATAGGTGCCCAGGTTCGCAAATGTTTTTTGGTGGTGGTGGTGGGGATGGTGGCGGTGGGGGTGGAGACGGAGGAGGAGGCGATGGTGACGGAGGTGGAGGTGAAGGTGACATATTTTTGCAGCAGCACTCACAATCGACATTCGGCCCTGGATTACGGGTTCTTTTGCACGTGTGTTTAAGAACCACGCTCTTTAGCTTGGCGCAGTAGTTTTTACAACCATCCGAACAACAGATGCAATTGTGCGTCGGCGAGCACTTGAAGAAACGGTATATGTCCTGTGGATTGCATATCTCCACCCAATGACGATGTGATCTGAGATACCTCCCATGGAGCCGAAATCTCGGTTATCTCCCATCGAGCCAGTGCCACCTCTACAGTACCAAATGACAATGTTATGAGAAAACGCGATTGAAAAAACAATGACGAATATCATAACAATGAATAGAAATGAAACTTACGTGATATGCTGCTGCTAGCAATGGAAATCAGAGCAATTGCAACAAGAAAACAAATCTTAGTTTCCATCAGTTAGAAGATGATGACTTAAAAACTTTTCTTGTGATGCACATAACGAACTGAATACGAGTTCTATTTATAAGAAAAAAAAAAACAAATAGATCTACGGAAAATGGGTCATTTGTTCAAATATTTTTAAAACCTGATTTAAATGGACGAGTAAAAATTATATGGGTAAAATGGACAAAAAAAAAAAAAAAAAAAGCAAGGATGAAACTGGATTCATCCTGACTTAAACTTAAAAAATAGCAAAGATGAAACTGGATGTATCCTGATATAAATTAAAAAAAGAAAAATTATTTGAAAATGGGTAGGATGAAACTGTTTACATCCCGTCTATATTTGTATTTTTGTCCATTTAAACAGTATCAAAATCTAGATATCTTTTTCACCCCGGATTTATTGATTTTGGTCTTTTTAACCAATTTTGTGATAGATCTAACTTTTCTACATTGTTGAATTCTACATTGGTGAAATTAATATTCAAATTAGTTAAATGATTTTCTTTTTTTCTCCATGAAAATGGGCTATTGAAACGTGGGTTCCTTGTCCATAAGAAGGAGAAAAAAACAGAAATAAGAAAAATGAAGCTGAGTTAGAATACTAATAAAGGACTACGGAATCCATGTGATGTAATTAATATTGGGTCAACAGATTTTCGGTATCTTTAAAGAAGTGGAATTGATTACCAAAAAGATTACAAGATCAATGACAAGTAATAATACATCTAATAAGAAAATGGTACTCAGATATTATGCATGTGACATGCTGATTCCCCCGATCAATAAACTTCAAAATAGAGATTCAAATCTCTAACTCGGGATCTGGTAGTCAGACATTGGTTTATATTTGTAGCCCATGGCTTTATTAAGTGACGGACCCAGGAGTTTTTTTTCTTCTCGCGTAGGGGTAGATTGTCACGGATGGCCAAGGCCGTCGAATGTCACAGCATTCATTTTTTTTTTTTTTTTTGTTACGGGTAACATAGGTAGCAGTATAACATAGGCAGGAGAAAACTGTGGGTTCTAGGTTATAACTATCTGTCTATAAGTAATGGCAAACTTACTGTTGGGCTCGGTCATTTATAAGGTTTTCAATCAACTATCTTAGGCAAAGTCCTGTGGGCTAGATTGGACTGCTAGATTGACCAAAAAGTGTTGCAAATCATGAAATAAGTGTGGGAAAAAAGTTAACACTCGATCTGGCTACTTCTCTCTCCTAGGGCAATAATCAGTGATGGAGGTAGTCATTTTTGCAATAGACCCTTTGAATCATTAGTGCGCAAGTATGGAATCACTCACAAGGTCGCAACACCTTACCATCCTCAAACCAGTGGCCAAGTAGAAGTTTCTAATAGGGAAATTAAGCATATCCTTGAGAAGACCGTCAATCCTTCTAGGAAAGATTGGTCTTTGCGCCTAAATGATGCTTTATGGGCCTATATAACTGCCTACAAGACTCCCATCAGGATGTCTCCTTACAGACTTGTGTACGGTAAAGCATGTCATTTACCTGTTGAGTTAGAACACCGTGCATACTGGGCTGTGAAAAAGCTGAATTTTGATCTTGATAAAGCTGGTACCCATAGGAAACTTCAACTCAATGAGTTAGAAGAATTGAGAAACGATGCATATGATAGTGCCAAAACGTACAAACATAGGATGAAAGTGTTTTCACGACAAGCGCATTCTCGCGCAAGTCTTTCACCCAGTCGAAAGTTTTATTGTACAACACTAGATTGCACTTGTTTCCCGGGAAGCTACGTTCTAGATGGTCGGGACCATTCTTGGTGCATCTTTTTTTCCCATGGAGCTGTATAAGTTGAAAACCCGGAAACAAGAACATTTTCAAAGTCAATGGTCGCAGATTGAAACCATTTGGAGCCTCTTCCACCAGAAGTTGAGACCGTTGACCTGGAAGACCCCATCTATGTGGACTGATCTAGTTCACTTGTGTACATACATATGGACTAAAAATCCATCATCTTTCCCTTTTTCTTTTTCTTTTTGCATAATTTTGATGTGTGCTAACCAACCTTTTTGTCTTGCGCTCGTGATTGTTTGCTTTCAAAGCATTCATCTTTCTATGGTTTAGCAACACCCTCTTGCATCCGGTAATCTCTCCCCTTTTCTACTCTCAACATAGTTCTCTTGGTATTTGACTCTTTAAATTCTTTGTATCACTCGACACATTGAGGACAATGTTTGATTTAGGTTTGGGGGTGTGATTTGCATATAGAGTTTTTAGTCTTTTTGTTTTACTTCACTTAAAAAAAAAAAAAAATTGAAAAAACTCAAAAATTTGCATAAAAACCTCCAACTTTTAGAGATTTTAGAGTCACTAGCATGCTTCTAGCTATGTTTACATAGAGTCGACCGGAAATAACAGAACTTGGAAGTAATCTGGAGAACGAATCGGGTTCCTTAGTTGATTAGAGCGTTAAAGTTGGATTTAACCATACCGGAGGGCTTAATTAGGTGCTGTTTAGATATTCAGTAGTAGAATTGTGATCAACCATAGTGGAGACTACCCATTTTACATCAAGCGAGGTACCGACCTTCAGTCTTTGTGACTTTCTAGAAAAGCTTTTAGAGTGTGTGTCACCGTACGTCAATTCCAGGGTATGAATGGTGAGCTACCCAACTTCGCACCACTTTCAAAGACTATTTTTGATCTCTTGAGTGCTAATTCCGTCAATCATGAGGGTGACGTCTAAAGATGAAAACTCCTTCTAAATATCGATTTGCAGTTAGCATCACTCACTCTCTCTCTCTCAATCAGCAAGATCCATAGAAACACATCATCATCAGCAAGCGGAGCAACATCAGAATATTTGAAGAAAAGTTGATATAGTCCAAGGTTACATACAACAAATAAAATAGGATGAGAATTAATAAAATTTATAAAATCAAGACAATACAAGTTGTGGAAAAAAATTGAGTGATAAAGTCCTTTGTCCATGGAGTTAGTTGTTTTTTTATTTGTATTTTTATTTTCACTTATGGTAAATTCAAAAAAAAAAAAAAAAAAAAAAATCAAAAATCAAAAATCAAAAAATATTGTAGTTTATTTTCTTAGTTTTGATACCACCATGGTAAAGAAGAATTGAAAAGGAAAATCCAAACAACAAGGAAATTGAGTAGAAAAGTTAAAAATTGTCAAGTTTTGTGAAGTTTAGAAGTTCGTCATCAATAATTGAAGACCGAAGACCGAAAATTGAAGACGTTTCTATGGTTCCTATGAGAGATTGATATTAATTGCCGATCGGGTGAGAAGTGAGTGAGTACTCCCACCCTTGCTAATGGTTGATTTCCTTTCTTAGAGATCATCGGAAAAGATTCTTTTTGTCCACACCTCTGTGGAGTCTCAGAAATTATTTCTAAGGTTATCCTTCTTACCTACAACGTGTGCGGGATTTCTCTCTTTATTCACCGCTGCACACATGAGAGACTAAAAGCGATCTTTTTGAGTGCAATTATCATAAAACCTAATGGTGAGGCGAAGTCGAGGCTTATGATCACAATCGAATCCGAATTCTTTCATATGGTACGGTTACTTCTCGCTCATCACTTAAGGATGAGAATGCGTTCTTTGGTAGTTCTAACTTCTTGTTACTAGCATGCGAAACTCTATGTCCTCATAGCTTCTTGGAGGCTTGAGACTCTTTACACTCGAAGTTGGAGAAGGTTTTGTGGGTACACCTCTGTGGTAAACCCTCACGAGACTACAACTCGTCCACTAGGGACACCTAGGGGTTTAAAGGCTTAGTGCATACGCTAAATGCATTCGAGAGACCTGCGACGGGGGTATAGTTAGGATTTCTTAATTTCTTGTTTCACTTGAGGACAAGTAAAATTCGAGTTTGGGGGTATTTGATGAGTGCCAAATATTGCATATTTCTACATCTATTTATTGGCATTTTACTCATCTTTTGTGCTTAGAAATCAGATATTATCCCAAATTCTGTGTTTTCTTTGTTTCCAAGAATAAATATTTGTATTAATTAATTTTGTGTTTTTAGGTAATAAATAAAGTTCGGAGAAATTAAGGAGCCAAAAGAGTGAAGAATTGGAGTCAAGCGTCTATGGAGCAAAAAGCCAAAGCCCGCGCGCGCATCAGTTGCAACCCAACAAGGAAGACATGGGCTAGAGCTACCCGTGACCCGGATCCGAGCCTGTTTCTCCCTGAGCCGTTAGATTTGACCCATTTACATCTGACGGTCGCATCGGTCCTCGCATCGGTTTCCCACCAGATCCTACGGTCGCTCCATACGACACATCGTCCCTTGATGCATCCGCTCAACAGCAAAATCCCCTCAGCCGTTCAGATCTCGTCTCGCTGCATCCAACGCTCGCTGAGGCCTTCTCATCATTCCTTTGCTGCACCTGCTCAACACCACAGCACCCATACCCCTACACCATCGACCAAACCCATTTCCCATCTCGTCTTCTCTTTCTTCTTCTCCCCGACAGAAACCAGACACCACCCTCACCTTCATCTTCTTCCCCGACCAAATTTGCAGAGACACCTCCACCATCTCCTGCCATAGCCACCAACAGCTTCTCCGCCGCCTGCTACACCTTTCCCAGCTATGGTTATCTCTAACATAGCTTCCCTCTCCCAAGAAGCTAAGCTAGAGATAATCAAAGCTAGGGTTTTCTCCACAGTCGATGCATGGAGTGCCAGAGCCGAATTTGCAGAAGAAACAATATGGGTATGTCATTAATTGCGCTCTGGAGTGATTGTAAGGTATAAAAACACTTGTTCTTCATGAGAGAGAGGGAGTCAATTTTTAGGGTTCTTAGTTTAATTTACAATTTTAATTAAAAGTTTGTTTTCATGTTTATGATGTTCTAAATTACTTAGCTAGGATTGATATGAAACCCTAATTTAATGTTCTGATTTTCAACTTCATTTGAATTATCTTGTGTATGTTTAAAGTATAAGATAAGTTCAATTTTCACACTGTCAATGCATTGCTCTCACAATGGATGCCATGTATCCATTGTAGTTAGGATAACCCTGCATTGAATGTGATTCAGCCCAAACTTCAATCATTTTTGCTAAACCTTAGACTAGTTGTGCTTAATTAGACAACTAGTTCTCTGAATTAGTGCCCTTAGGCAACATTGAACTATCCCCTGGTGAAACTCCTTAGGTAAATGGTAGTTTGACACACTTCCCTTACACTGTAATAGGAACAAGAAAAATCAAATTAGTTGAAGCTCATAACTTGAATGAAAGGTGGATTTGATAATCCTAGTGCTTGCATTATCAATACTTTTATATCATTGTCCTTCTAGTCTTGTAACCTCCAACACAGTCGTAAAGACTATAAACAAACCTTTGTATCTCTCACACGTCACCCGAATTCAGTTAAGAAAGCTTAGAACAACCTTTGCACACACTAGTTCTCTGAGGTTCGACCTGTGCTTGCCTCTGCCTACAAAGGCACTGTGCACTTGCAGATATGACGTAGGAAAACACTTTTAAGCTCCTACCAGAGTACAACTCAAGAGAACCCTACAAGCCTAAGTCCAGGACACGGAAGAGAGGTGTTACGTAGAATGACCGACTGGAGAGGCTGTTTTGAATGCGTGACAATAAATAACAATAATGCATAGCATCATCCATGAAGTAAATCCCGATCCCACCATACCCGAGGGGAAAGGAAGCAATACGAAGTTGCAACATGCCTAACCCCGGACAATAATTCATAACAATTTGCCGCAAATGCTGAGACAGGTACAAGTCGAAGGAAAATTGAGAGTCAGCTAGGCATGGTAGTCCGCATGGAAAAATAAATTTGGAAACCCCTGTACATCTTCTCAAAAAATGTAATTCGCACTGCGGATCTTCCAATTTCATTACTGCATCCATCAAAGCTGTAGTCTTGGCCACTCTGCTCCGAACCTAATCACTACAAAAGTTATGATCTAGGCTAACCGACCCACACAATAGCTTAACCCCATGCACATCCTTACTAACTTGAGGGGGAAAGGAATCAACACACCGTGCATCCATAGATGGCTATAAAACCTCCTTCTTGGAGACATTCAGGTGCAGTCCGAGTTTGGTCCCTTCAGATTGAATGATATTGAAGGCTTTGGAATAACGTATCCCCAATTATGGTTCCGTCGTCAAGATACCAAGCCTGAAGGTCCAATTGGCACCGTTCAACAATCATTTTGAGCAAAGGATGAAGATTTAGAGCAAAAAGGAGTGGACCAAGAGGGTCACCCTGCTGAACCCCCATGCTGAAGTTAGTTGGACGATATAATTTCAAAATGACTGCTCAGACAAGAAAAAATGTGTTTGTATACCAAAAGTAGAAGTGGTTCTGCTCGTCGAGAAGTCAGAAGCCAAACAAAAATTGTGTTTTTTTCTTTGTTTTTGATATGATTCCGTGAAGAGGGTCTACGCGGTTTCATAAAATTTTCGTCTTTATTCACATAAATCAAAATTTTTGCTTCCACAAGGTATTCTAAAATTGTTTTCCCAAACTGATTTCTGACTTTTTTATTTTATAAGTCGAAAACAACTTCTGAAATAGGTGCACTTTCTTAAGAGGATGTTTGGATACACTCTTAGAAGTTTCTTTGCAACGTATAGAAGCAAAAAAGTTAGAAGTGAAGTTGGAAACACAATTTGAGACCGACTTTAAAAAATAAAAAGATTAGTATTTGTATAGCAAATACTTTTTACTTCTGACTTGTGGATTGACTTCTACTTCCGGAAAAACATAAGCACTTCTATTGCTCATGTAGGTCCATATAGGTCCAGAATCCAAGCCGGTACGTTATCAATACAAATACATCAATTAAAGATGAATAACACTGCCACCTACCTAAATGCTTCAACTCCTAAATAAAGGTTAATAACTTAATCCCATATCATACTATTATGAACGGGACGGTATGACTTCACTTTATTCATTTTGTTTCTAAGAATGATGAGAATCCAAGTGCAATAATTGATGATGGAAAAGTAAGGCTCTTTCAATAATACGTGCACAATAATAAAGAAGGAGCGCTAACCATCCACGTCAACTATGTTGCATATACACGAATATGGGACACACAGTTACAACAAAACACATACGTTCTTTGCTCTCTCCACTATCCCCTCCTCCAGAAACCGGAAAAAAAAAACAACTCTTTCTTCATTTTTATTTTGATCTTCCCATATTTGATATAATTTTTCAGATATTCCGGGAAGGTTAGTCTTCCAAGTTTGTACAATTTCAATAAACAAATTGTTGTTCCAATAATTTCTAAGGTTCTTTTATTTTTCTTATTAATCGGATGGCTTATGTATGTTATCTTGATTTCTTATTATATGTTTGTTATCTAGTTTCGTATAGCCTTCGGTTTCATCGATTGTTGCGATCATTTCAAAAACATCTTGGAGGGCGAATCACATTGGCTTAACGTATACCTATATTAATGTGAAGATGCATAGCTACCGGGTGCGAACGTATTTTCGATATACATTGCATACTACTCATATATTGTTAGAGCATCAAATACCAAAGAAGAAGATAAATTTGTTCTCAATAAACAAATGATGCGTGTCGTAAGTGCAGAAAATTAATCAAGATATTTCCCACTAATTAACTAGTTATGTAGCGGTAGTAATAGATTGTTCCCACAAAGAACTGTGTGATTGATAAGTTATTTGAATCAGCGAAATAAAGTAAAATACAAAAGGGAATTGATATATTAAACCAAAAATAACAGTAAAACAAGAATAAGATGAAAGGGATGATCAAGGTATCCTTCGCCATTACCAAGCGTTAACCAGATTAAAATACTGATATATCTATCGTTAGAACCATTTATCACCAATCACAGAATAACAACTAGATCATTAATTATTATCCCCAAAACTCCTTCTATCATTGGATACAAAATTTCTCGACTACCAGATTCTATTCAACCGAACCACCAAGTAGTATATCACTTCAGGTGTGATCCAGTCGAATGACTTAAGCTTTGTGAATTTAGGTTAATCTCAGTAGTTAAACTCTTAGATCAAGGTTCACTTGCCGATGTTGTTTTCATTCACAATCGCTCCAAATAATTCCTCTGCAAGGTCTTGCGATTTCTACTTGTGTAGAGAGTTATTCGACGATTACTTTTCTCCTGACTTCTACTTGCAATAGAACGATAAATAGACCAATCTAGCGTGCGCTCCAAATAAATATAAACCCTGGATATGGTAAAAACAAACGATGATGATAAAAAATATGAATATATTTGTATTATTAATAAATATTCACGCTTAGAACATTGAATTCATCAGCTACTCATATTACAAAGAAGATTAATAATAGTGGTTTCCCCATAAAAAGGCCAGTAAACCCTAGGTTTTTGATGTAAAATAAACCCTAGCTTATGTGATATGAGATGTTACTTTTTCAAGACCTAATACCTATTTATATAGGTTTACAATGCTTGGCCTTCAAGTATCCTAGTCGATTCCGGAAACCGACCTAAAAAGTAGTAAACAAAGACCTAAAAAGAGTTCGTGAACTTTGTCCTTCATAGTACACGTACCCTCCTTTAAAAAGTGTCCAGGAAAATTTTAGTATGTGTACAAGGTATGCATACCTATCCAGTTCACTAAATTCATAGTTACGATGTTACACTTACCCAGTACGTGTACCCTCCTGTCTTCGATATTTGTTTGCCTGTAACTTCTTAGCCCGAACTCGGAATAACCTCATTATTTTTGTATTCTTTGTGTAATTGAAATCTCTTAAAGACGGTGATAAGAAGTCCAGGATTTGAATGAGTTAAGCTTATTATTTTGCCCGTCTCTTTATTTTGAGCATTTTTGCTCCATTTCGTCGCACTTTTTCCACTTCTCTTCGACTTGGGCACTTGGATACTTGCAATACTTATCTTCTTAGATCCTTTTATCACTTTCTATCTCCTTTTTTGATGATTCACCTAATAGGGATAAATAATAGAAAACAAGAGTAATAACAAGAATACATGTGCAAGAATAGTAGCTAAAACAAGTATGGAATGGGCATTAAAATGAAGTATGCACTTATCAACAAATCAAACATTGGAATTAAAAACTTCACACATCCCTTTAATAACAACGATTTCCTCAATGATCTACATAAATTTAGTATTTTTATTGTATTATACATAGATTTGGCCTCTAACTACATGAATTTGGTCCCGAATTCAAATTTCAACGACGAAACAAGTTTCTCAAGTTTAATTACTTAAACTATGTTTCTTAAATTGATTTCAAACATAATTCATGGTTTGAATTCAACCCGGAGTTAAACACACTAAGCAATAGCGAATTACCAATTAGTGCAATGTCGATAACGCATAGTTCTTAGATGAACTATATTTCACAACTTTCTATACTTAAGTTATAAAAATAACTAGTATATTGTTCGTTATCAATACTCAGATCATAGTATAATGATGAAGTCATCAATACTAAATTCATTGTAAACGAACCTCACTTTGTATGTTATGTTCTCAATGAATATAGACTTGAAAAAAACAAAAGATATAAATGGAACAAGTCAAGTCTGTAATTACTAACCTTGAAAGGAAGGATAATATTTTCGTTGTTGTCGATACATCTTCAAGTTCTTCTTGAATAACAAGAGCGAGCCTCAAAATTTCTATCTTCCTAGTCTAACCTAATGAAATTGGCTTTACTAATCAAATCAAGCAACTCCGAATTTTTGAAATATACCTGACAACCAAACTTGACATACCAACTATTGGTAGGTTTAACCGAGCAATGCTTTAACACTACTTTCACTAACTTGATAAGTAGTAAACCACTCTATATGAGGACAAATGTGAAATGTATAACCTGAATCAAAAATCTACCCACTATCTTAGCTGTCATTATAAACTGTAAGAAATGTTTCATTGTCACTTTGTTCCCCAACATTAGGCTCAGTGCTTTGGTTTGTATTATTTTAAAAATATTCCTTTTCGGATGAATATTCTTGAAATATCAGTATTCCTTATAATGATAACATCTGAATTTACCAAGTTTAGATTTAGATCTTAATTTCGATATACCTCTATATAAAACACCATTTTTCTTTAGTTTTCCTCTTATAAACAACCCGTCTCCCGAACTCTCTTTACCATCAATGCCGGTCTTCTCCTAATCCTTTGAGTTCAAAGCCGCTTTAACGTCTTCCATAGAAAATGTAGTCTTCCCATACATTACAATATCAACAAAGTTATCATAAGATGGTGGTAAGAAACAAAGAAAACCTAATGCTTGGTCTTCATCTTCAATTTTCACATCAATTTTCCAAATCCAAGAGAATTTTAATATAATCATCAATATGTTCTATTGTAGACATTCCTTCATATATTTAGTATTGAATCCATGCTACTAATTGCTTATATTCTTGCGAATTATTGTATATTATGTTTGTTTTTCTCTATTTGTGTTTTATTAGGTGAATCATCCAAAAAGAAGAGAATCGGTACTTATGTGCATAAAAGAAGCTAGCTACAAGTGGAGAAGGGCCAAAGACCAAGTGGAACTCGTTCAAGTTCAAGATTTCTACTTTTCATCTTGAAGAGGACAAAAATATGAAGCCAACGACGAAAGAACGGAGTCATTCTGAGCTCGTATGAAGAAGTTATGAGCAAAATGAGAATCGGAAGAAAAGGGCAAGATGGTCATTTTAGTGGTGAATGCTATTGCCACCCCATCGTTCGTTAAGGGGCATCCATTTTGTTAAGGGATATCATTTTCAAGGGAAATGCTAAGCACAATCCGAGTATTCAAGGGAAGCTCAAATTCAAATGGTGTTAAAGACAGGCGCTGGATGTACTCGGGGCTGCCATCTTCAAATCAAACACATGCGCGTATTTCTTCTTCTTCACGACCGAGACTTCTGCATGGATATCTCGAGACTCGAGTGGCTGCTGATGATCACGGGAGTATTGATGGAGCTGAGACCATGGAAGCCGGAGGATGGGCGATGATACATTGAGAGAAGTTGAAGCCGTTGCCATTGTTGATCGTGCATGGCAGAAAAGAAACATCAGAGATCGAGATGCACTACACCAAAACATCCGATTTGGGACGGATATACGCGTTGCAATGAATTTCACCAACGTGTATATCCGTTGGAAATAGGGCGTAGCAAATTTGTGTGTAGCGTAAATCCGTTAGTCAAATTAACTTTTGCAACGCATAAAAACGTTGGTCACCCGGTTTACCAACGTTTTTGAACATGATTCTTTAATTTGTGCAACGCTTACAATAATTTAGGCAACGTATTACTCTAATTTGAGCAACACTTATATACGTTGCAAACCAATTTACAAGTAAAAAAAAAAAGTGATGAATTAATAAATAAAAATCCGTATATTTGAAATTCCTATATCACAAACCCTTATTGCAATAAATCCTGATTTTTATAAGTCTTATAACATTTTTTTCACCGCAATTTACATTCAAACCTAAAGGAATGCCCTTAAAAAATCCAAAAAATCTAATGGTCGGAGACCAAACAAATAACTTGAAATTATAAAAATTATTACACCAAAAAGTGCTTACTTCGGAGTGAGATCCTTCCATTTGTTGTTGCATATCCATCTTTCGTCTGATGTCAACACCAGACATAGTTGAGGAAACTGATCCTTCAATGTACAATCCCAAACAACTATAGAAGGAAGGAATGGTATCTTGTACGATTAATTGTGGCCTAAACCTTGTTAGAAGAAGAAAACTAATCGATAATTGTTGGTATGTTAAACTTAATGACGAAAGTGCGAGATACTAACATAACGTTCTTTAGGATAACATGGGATCTTTCCATCGGTATCCACTGCAATGTGTCACAAGATTGATCAATCAAGCAATTAGTAGAAAACTAGAAAGTCCATGGTTTTGCCGAGATAGAACGTAATTGACAACGTATAACAAGTACATAACAAATAAGATCATGCTGGCAAATTCTTATATATGCAACATAATAGTCAAGTTTATGGAAACACTTTTACATCATCTCCATGACGGCATGACCCATTTTCTCGTGGTTGGTTGAACTTAACCAATCCCGAGTGTAACTAATAGATGTGAAGTGTGAGGCAACTTAAACCAAAAAGGGTAATCGGCATAAGGAATGGGTTAACCGACTGTGAATGGTATCCTATGTGTAATCGCATGGATCAAATCGAGCATGTCCATCAACCGCAAAATAATCTCTCCTACGTAATGTCCATAAATACCACTTAATAACAAATATAAGTTCAGTTTAGGTCGAAAATACAGATAAGCATCTGCTAACTTGACATCATGACTTGGACGCTTGATTGAAGTGCTTCGCTAGTAAAAAATATGACATCCACATCTGGGTCCTCACTCAGCTCAACCAAACATGGATGAATTGTTTGCTCCACCACCTGAGATTAGGCATTTGTCGAAGCAAAATCCTGTAATACAAGTGTAAGATTTTCATAAACAATACTAGAGATGGGAAGGTCAGCTAGGTAGTGTGAAAAGATGACTAATTTTTTAAGTAAAAGATAGAGAACAAATTCTCTAGAGTGCATGTAAATGTCGGTCGGAAAGATAAGTTAGCGGTGTTCTCTAGAGTAAAAATAAACCCCAATATTACATGATTTATGATGTGGATCAATTTCACTCGCTAATTTGAGAGATGTGTCTTCGGAATAACAATCATGTGCTACAATCTAACCTACTAAACTACGGGCTAAACTTTGAACAATGTCATCGTTTAATGTCTTAGAGCCTTCTAAATACACAAAAATGCTTGTTGGGTGTTAAACTTGTCTAGCCATGTCTCTTGGTCTCGGTCCGAGAAATGTAAAAGAAGAAGTCACAAACAACAAGACGTAGCGTGAATAAAGGGATCTAAGGCAGGCGAATAGACACTCACAAATCATTTATATAGTGATGAAAGAAAAGGATATTTAAACCATCTTTATATCATACACTTAACCACATAAAAATTACAGTTAAAGAATGTGGCTGCTAAAATTGGTTATATGGTGGACAGAGAACAATTGTAAGTAGTATGGTATATTGAAATTAAGAAGCAACGAAGCTAATATGGAAATTCAAGATAACAACATCAGATCGGAAGCAAGAGAGCAAATTCAAAAACTTAAATTCGAACCCCACTTTCGGTTTGGAAAGAAAGAAAAATCGGTAGGCGGATGAGAAAAGAATAAGAGAAGTTACCACTTTAAAAATAAGGCATTTCAATTGAAGGTTACGTATACCGGAGAACGTTCTTTGTGATCTGAGAATCACTTATTCCTGCCAAGACACCTGCTATAATAGCCTGAGAGGAAAATTCACAAAAACCCACTTTAATATTATAACATCAGAAAATCAATATCAAATAAAACCCATTTTGAATCACACAAGCTTAATTACTAATTCTTACAAAAAAAAAATTAAGAAAAAAAACAGATAATCGAAAGAGAGAAGAAACGAAACCTTGGTTCTGAGAGGATGTTGTTGAAGTTGTAACAAATACTACTGCCATCTTATCTTTGCTAGAAAGAAAAAGTGAGAACAATAAATAAAAACAATTCCTGCAAACTAATCAAATATTGAGATTTGAGATCTGTTGTGAAGTTTGGGTTGATGAAAAATAATTATGAGAGATGTTAAACTTCACCTCAATGGCAGACGTTTAGGATATGTATTGTTTAAGACCACAAAAATCTCTTGCTTGATTGTGACAATGTAAGTCCAAGAACAAAATTCTTGACATCTTCAACAGAGGTTGAGGCCAATTTCAGCGATGTTTCTTTCGGTGTTTGAAAGCCCATATACTGGAAACCATGACGAAGCTTCGGTTGTAGGAACGAACAAAGAAACAAATGAATAGTTCAAAAGACAAAGAGCTTCCTCGCCCCAAGGGTACATTCAATTGCGACTTCAAATATTTTTGGAAGATATTTTTTACTATGATTTGTGCATGCATAAGTGCAAAGGCATCCTAGAAGTATGCAAAAGTATAGAAGCAAGACTATAAGTTGGAAAAATGTAGGTTGCAGCCTAAATAGTTATCCTACCATAGAAACAGAAAGAGTGAATGCAACGAAAATATACGTGATAGAAAAATTATGTTACCAACTTATGTATCTCACCATCTTGATCAAACACCACCTACATCAGAGAGATGCACATATGTCAGATACCATCACAGTAACCGCATTTGAATGCAAGGAAAAAGGAAAACAGTATGAAAACTCAATATTTACAGGATAGAGTGTATGAAATATGAACAACATACTTCCAAAAAAATTCTTGAGCAACTTAGGATGATATCTGACGGGTCATCCCAAAATGACTTGATTCTTTAGTGAATACATTACTAACCAAGCTATTATAGAAATTTAGCAACATTACCATATACCAAATACAACAGAAACAAAAGATTAAAATGCAAAAGCAAGTTTGGAGAAGAAGAAAGAAAAAGTGACTCTTCATTAATTCTTATTATTAAATGAGTTATGCAAATCAAGAAGAAAAAAACGAAAAATAGCATACCACAACATGCGAAGGGCCCAATTCAAGCACATCAAGAATTTGTAAAGAATCGATGTCGGTAATGCTAAAACTTTCCAAGATTACAAAACGGAACGGGAAAATATTATTTAGCTATCGCACAACCACAATTTAAGACAATAGCAACACGAAAGCCCAAAATCAAGCATATGCTAAGCTAACTCAATTAGATTAAAATTCTATATCGAACTCGAAGATGTGCATCTAATAAAGGAACAAAGGCACACATGTACCGAGAGATGTGATAGATCCAATGTATCCTTCCGTTCGATCGATATACAAACTACAAGCATAACTTACAAGAGATAAAGCCCGAGATATTGTATAGACCCAATCTCCGCTACATCAGCATTCCAAGAATAGTTCATATCCTACCTCGCTAAGTTGGATAGGAAAATCCTTTCTAATATGCGAGAACATCCTTTTAATCACACTTTTCTACCTACAACATGAAAACAAATAAATAAGGAAAATGAGGTGAGTGAAAGCTAAGACATACTTGTCAAACTTAATCCTGTTATGAAGTTAAATTTCTAGTTCAAAAAGCCAAGAATAGCAAGAAAATTCCTAACTACACTTGACAAAGGTATAAATGGAAAACAAAATAAAATGGAACCAGGAAGAGGGAAGCTAATGTGGAAGTATGTCATGGTATAAAATAACTTGTCAGATTGTCCAGGGAGCCATGTGAGACGTCCATCCCACGGATCATGGTGGGAACTTCGAACACGAGGAAATTGAACAAAGGTGTTCAATGACAGACACCGAAATCAAAGTAGACATAAACAAGATCAACTAAAGGCACTTAGGAAAGGAAATAATGTGTTTAAGACATAGCACATTATTTCAAAACGAAACGGTTTTGCCCAGAAGCATTGAACAAGTACCAAAACGACTTTAAAATTGAAATCAAAACACACCCCTTACTTTAGAATTACATAATACAAAACAAAATCATCAAAACATATACATGCAGTAAACATCACAAAGTTGGGTCAAACAATAGATCAAAGTATAACCAACAAAATCAAATAAAAGCAAGTAGTAGATAATCCTTCATACCTCTTGCAAATCAACAAATCAATCAACCATCGATGCATCAATTTTCGATTTCGAAATTGATTTTCTAGGTTTTAGATCGATATTTACGGGTTTGATTTGGTTTTCAACATTTTTAACTAAAGAGATATCTGGATTTTTGATTAGGAGTGAAGGTCTTGATTACAAGGTTTTGATTCTGAGATTGTTTTAATAAAAGAAATCTCTAAGTTTTGAGATTTCTCAAGAAGAAAGAGAGAGGAGGTGAGGAACGAAAATAAATAAAAAAATCTGAAAATAGATGTGTGAAAATGTAAAAGAAAAATAAAAACAAAAAATCTCGAGGCTAAAAAAACTAGATTAATAAAAGCCCATGAAAATGCTTCCAGTTACGGAAATGCCATGGCACATCAACGTTTTAATAATTTCAAACACGTTGCTCCAATAATTTCATTTTAATAAATCAATGCTATTTATTTTGCGCGTATTTTGGTGTGCAACGGATATTGACGTTGCTCCATGGTGCAACGCGTATATCCGTTGCACACGCCCGAAATTAAAATGTTGGAAAATCCAGGATATGGTGTAGTGATGGACTTGGTAATGGCGATGAAGGGTAATGGGTTTGAGAAGTATCATGATGATGGTGTCGAGATTGGCGGTGAATGCGAGATGCTGCTGTGGAAGACAGTAATGGGTTTGAGAAGTATCATGATGATGGTGTCGAGATTGGCAGTGAATACTGAGATGCTGTTGTGGAAGACAGGGAAGAGATGGCAGTGACTGAATAATGCCGAGAATAGTCGTGATAGAAAAGATCAAGGCATTGTTGCCATTGATCTGATAGCAGAGATAGTACGTAGCCAAGCTTGAGCGTTGATGGGTTTTGTCATGGTTGCAGCTGGAAGTGACGTGAAGAAGCTCGATGGATGGAGGAGAGTTTCATGGGATATGAAGATTGGTGGTGAGCGGGTTTGGTTGTTTCTCAGTGGTGGTTCTTTCCGGTAATGGTGAAGATGGTGCCCACGATAACTCGAGTTGGTTTGGCCTTGGAGGAGGTGTGCTTTGGCAGATACGTTGGAGTTGGGTTCGGCCAGGCATGTCACGAGTTCGGAGTCTGGAGTTTGAGAAGAAGACCTCAAGCTTTGTGAACATTGCCGCTATTGCCGATGGAGAAATACGATGCTACTAATGCTTGTAACAACAAAGTTCGAGTTTGTTTTGAGTTGAGCTAGGGGATGTCGAGAACAATCGATGGAGTTTAGATAATGAAGACTGGATGAAGGGACTGCGGGAAGGTATAGCCGCCAATGGTTGTTGATGTGGCATTGGGGCAGCTGTTTCCGAGCTAAACAAAAATAGGGAGTCGCTATGAATGGGCAGTGACAACGAATACTGGAAGACTTGCTGCTGCCATTGATCATTGGGTTACTGAAGAATGGAGTTGAACTGTGTTAGTACGAAAACAATGAGCTTGAGCCTGTGGATATTTTGAACATGGCAGCAATACTTAACGGTAGTGAGAAGCTGAGAAGATAACTCAGAGGAAAGTGTTGAGTTCGAGTTTAGGTTGAGTGATGTTGGGCTCGATATCGGGTGAAGCAAGATGGCTTCGCCATTGGTTCCAGTGGTCAGACAAATGACCAGGATTGTGACTTTAGAGTCCTAGTTTGATTAGAACACCGAGTTACAAATAGGATAGAGTCTTCAAATGATAAAACAGGGAGTTTATGGAGGTGCGGATGCTCGGCGACACAGGAGATAAATCGGCATAAAAAGAATGTGCATCCGTGCATGGTTTGATGATGGACGAACGAGATATTAAGTTGTGGCGGTTAGGAAGATTAGGTTGTTATCCAATTCGACTTGGCAGCTAAGAAAGAGAAGTTTTGAGAAGTTTCAAAAGCTTGAAAACAGCCACCAGGAGGACTTTTCACCGTCGATTTATGAGATGAATGGTATAGATTTTAACGTGTTTTAGGGTATGAGTCGGCTAAGGAATGGTTGGTGTTTATCGATTCGAAAATTCAGTTACAAAAGGCTATAAATAGAGGTCGAATAGCTAGCGAAATCATCTCCTCACCCTCACTTTCACGCACGCAACTTTGTTCGAGAAAAGTCACCGAAAGAATTTCCCAAGCTTAAGGAGTTTAATTCATGCACAAATAACTCGAGTTCGTGGCGACTTCGGGAGACATAGCTCAAGCTTATTCGTTTGTAGTTTGAACTCTACTTTCTCTCTAATTTGTTTATGATAAAACTCCATTATGTCTAGCTAATCTATTATTTGATTGGGGATGAATTCTAAGTTCTAGACATGATTTGAGTTATTATATAAATCTATTTTGAAGTTCTTCACATGATTATTGATTGTCTATACTAATTAGAATATTTATGATTGATTGATAGATTGTTTAGGTGGCCAACTGAATTAATTCGTTGATACAATCAAATGCTAGTATTGAGTTAGGAGATAAGTAATAGTCGAATGATTCATACAAAAGTAGAGAACACAAGATCTTGCAGAGGGATTCTGTGTAGTGATTGTGTGTATAAACAACACTAGAAAGTGGACATTGAGCTAAGAGTCTAACTACTAGGATCAATCTATAATTCACAAAAGATAAAGCATTCGGACAAATTACACCTTGAGTGAGCTACTACTAGGTGGTTTTGAAGAATAGAATCTCTGGTATTGGAGAGCTTACATACCCGAGTGATTTAAGGAATTTAGGGGATAGCAGGCTAGATGTTATTCCACGGTTGGTAATAATTTGTGATTAATTGTATTAATGATGAATATAATAACTTGATGACCGGTTTAGTAACGAAGAAGGATTCCACGATCATATTTCTCTCCATTGCTTGCAACTTAATTATTTTCAATTGCTTTATTTATTTTGTTTACAATCTAAAACAAAACCCCCCATTGTGACACTTTTGACAACTAAATCTCCCTGCTCTTCGTGGGAACGATCCTTACTTCCATTATATTACCAGTTAATTGTGTGGAAATAAGTAATTTAATTTGAGCATCTACGACACGCATCAAATTTTGGCGCCCATTTGCCCTCTTAGGAGCGATCGGTAGCTTTAGTTGTTATTTCTTTTTGCTTTATTTTTGTTTTTAGTCTTATTTTTAGTTTTTTTTGAGAATTTTGTTTCAGGTACTTAATCTCTGGCATCAAAGGATTGGGATTACCCGAGGTGCGGAATTCAAACTCGAAAGGGAACAGTACTAAAAGCACGTCCAAAGTTACAAGAAGAACCTTCTACAGTAAAGATGGTTAATATAGACGATGAGATAGATCCTCCACCTCCGGAGAGGAAGTTAAGAGAGTTGACATCTCCATGCTTAGATTCGCAACCACCGTGCATTGCAATCACTAACCCGATGGAGATGAAGTGAATCTACTTCATCATATACCAAAGTTCAAGGGACATCCAAAGTGAAAATCCAAATCGACACCTTGACAGTTCGAACACGATGACAAGTCTCGAGGCATGTAACCGCGAGCAGAGATATGGCTATGCTACAAGCCTTCCGTTCTCATTGACAGACTTAGCGAAGAATGGTTGTATTGTCTTCCTCCGGGAGTGTTACAACATGGATGAGATGAAAAAGCTATTTCTAGAGAAATATTTTCCTGCTTCAAAGCGGCATCCGTTCGTAAGGAGATTAGTGGCATTCTACGATGTCGGGGGAGTCTCTATATGAATATTGGGAGAGGTATAAGAAGTTGTTGGCAAGCTGCCCACACCATAATATATCCTCAATACTTATCATTCAATACTTCTACGAAGGATTACTTCCGAAACAGAGGAATTTGATTGATGCGGCATTTCGGTGGTTCACTTTCTACGAGAATACAATCTCGCAGCAACCGTTTGATTGAGTATGGATTCCAATGCTCAACAATTCTACACCCAGAAACAACTCTAATGTCGGAAGAGTTAGCGAGATAGGAGAAGTCTCGCACGGTCGAGCAACGGATGAACAACATAGAGAAGGTAGTACAACGAATGGCAAGCGTGATTATTCCCTACTTATGAAGAAGAGTCCAACAGTGAATCTTTGTGTTCCCCTGTCGAGGCCAAAGTATGATCCCTCCTCTAATACTTATAATCCCGGTTGGAAAGATCATCCGAATTTCGATTATGCAAATCGGCAAGTTGCAGCTCCTAATCCTTATGGGCGACGAGTGGTTTCAACAACCACAATTCCGACCACAACCTCCACCTCGGCCTCAACAACGGACTCGAGTTCCAGTTTAGAGGAGATGATGAAAATGATGATGCAAAAGCAAGATTCCAATGCTCGAGGCGTCAAGATGCAATCTGCAAAACAAGACATGGCTATAAAGGACTTGCAACTTCAAATGGGACAATTGGCTACTGAACATGAATGAAATAAAAGCACGAGAATTCAGCAAAGTTGCCATCACAACCTTTTGTGAATCCAAGAGCGAACGTCAATGCTGTGACTCTAAGAAGTGGAAGCAAACCAAGAGCCAAAACAACAAGAAAAGGTTAGTCATGACTTGGAAGAGGAAGTAGAGGTGGAAACTGTTCCAAAGGAAAAGCCAACCTCAACTGGCAAACCTAAGGACACAGTTCCTTCTTTTACCACACCACCTCCTTTTCCTAGTCGTTTTGCCAAGTCAAAGAAGCAAGCTCTAGACAAGGAGATTATGGATATTTTCAAAGAAGGTGCATATCAACATTCCATTTATTGAGGCCATCGAACGGTACCGGATATGCCAAAGTTCAAGGATTTGTGTACAAGGAAGGAGAGGTTGATTGCTAACGAGATCACTCAGTGGGAGAAAGTGCTTCAGCTATGTTGCTAAAGAAAATGCCTGCAAAGTGTAAAGATCCCGGTGGTTTTACAAAGTGCCGATTACTATTGGTGAAAACGGTTCGGCGTGCTTTACTCGATTTGGGAGCTTCCATAAGCGTGATGTCACCGATGTTTATGATTCATTGAATGCAGGACCTTTAAAGGAGACAGGATTATCATTCAATTAGCTAATAAGTCAAACATATATACTAAGGGACTCGTGGAAGACGTGTTGGTGCAAGTGAATGAATTAATCTTTCCGGTTGATTTTTTTGTTGTGGATATGCGGGAATGGGGATAATTGTTCGTCTACTTCATTACTTCTTGGGAGACCATTTATGAAGACTGCTAAGACGAAGATTGATTGTGATCTCTGGAACACTCACTATGGAGTTTGACAAAGAGGTTATACGCTTCAATATTTTTGAAGCCATGCGTTATCCAAGTGATATCCATTCCGCATTTTCTATTGATGTTATTGGTTCGTTGGCACAACAGATGTTTGATTTGATCAACGAAGATGAACTTGAATCTGTTTTACAAAATAGCATTGATTTGGACGTCCATGGCATGCCTAACTTGGATGTTGATATTTCCAAGGAGTTTGTTGAGACATGTGGTGCTTTAACAGCATCACAAGAAGTTATAAGAGGTAATATTTCATATATCTCTTTACCTGTAACTGATGAAGTTCCTTTACCTTCATTGTGCAGGCACCTAAATTAGAGCTGAAACCTCTACCCGATCACTTAAAGTACGCTTACTTGGGTGATGGGGAAGAGCTTCCGATCATTATTGCAAAGAATCTCACAAAGAATACGGGAAGAACGCCTCCTTAGGGTTCGAAAGAGCACAAAACGGCTATTGGGTGGACAATTGCGACATAAAAGGCATTAGTCCATCCATGTGCATGCATAGAATCCTTATGGAAGATGATATCAAGCCGGTACGTGATGCTCAACAGAGGCTTAACCCCCAATGATGGAGGTCGTGAAGAAAGAGATCCTCAAATTACTAAGTGTGGGGGTGATTTACCCAATTTCGACGAAATGGGTTAGTCCTGCAAGTGGTGCCTAAGAAATCAGTGTCATCACTTGTTGTTAGAAATCAATATGATGAACTCGTTCCTACAAGAGTTCAAACAGGATGGCGAGTGTGCATAGACTACGTAAAGCTCAATTCGGCTACCCAGATCACTTTCCTTTGCCTTTCATTGATCGAGATGTTAGAGAGGTTAGCGGGACATTCATATTATTGCTTTTGGATGGTTATTCGGGCTGCAATCAAATTGTTATCAGCACCGGAGGATCAAGAGAAGACTACTTTCACTTGTCCTTTCGGTACATTCGCATATAGAAGAATGATATTTGGTCTTTGCAATGCGCCCGCCACTTTTCGAGATGTATGGTTAGTATATTTTCTGATTACGTGGAAAACATCATTGAGGTATTTATGGACGACTTCAGTGTTTATGGTGATTCATTTGATATTTGTTTAAATAATCTTGAACTTGTGCTTAAAAGATGCATACACACTAATCTTGTTTTAAACTGGGAGAAATGCCACTTTATGGTAGACCATGGAATTGTACTTGGCCACATCGTGTCCTCTCAAGGGCTCGAGGTAGACAAGGCGAAGATAGACTTGATTAGGAACTTACAATACCCCACTTCGGTGAGGGAAATTCGTTCGTTTCTTGGTCATGCAGGTTTTTATAGGAGGTTTATCAAAGATTTCTCAAAATCTCAATCCCGATGTGCGATTGTTGCAAAAAAGAGGTTGCATTTAACTTCGACCAGAGTGCAAGGATGCTTTTAATAAATTGAAGGAATTGTTGACTCTTGCACCAATTATTAAGTCACCTGACTGGAGTTTGCCGTTCGAGTTAATGTGTGATGCAAGTGATTATGCAATCGAGTCTGTTTTGGGTCAAAAAGTAGACAAGAGGTCACATGTGATTTATTATGCATCAAGGACCCTAAACGATGCTCAAATCAACTATTCTACTACTGAGAAAGAGTTGTTGGCTATAGTGTTTGCATTAGAAAAATTTAGAGCTTATTTGGTGGGTACCAATGTGATTGTATATTCTGATCATGCAGCACTACTACATCTATTGAAAAAGAAGGAAGCTAAGCCAAGACTCATACGTTGGATTCTTTTTGTTTGCAAGAATTCAATATGGAAATCGAGATAAAAAAGGTGTTGAGAACACAGATTCTTTTTGATCATCTTAGTAGACTTGTTGTTTCCAATGAAGAACTCCCATTACAGGATCGTTTTCCGGACGAACAACTTTTCTCAATTGAAGAATCAACACCTTGGTACGATATTGTGAACTATTTGGTTACAAGGCAAGTACCTAGTACAATGTCTACTTTTCAAAAGCTAAAGCTTAAGAAAATAGCCAAGCAGTATGTGTGGGATGAACCCTATTTGTGGAAATATGGTGTTGATCGGATTATCCGCATGTGCGTACCTAACTCTGAATTTCAGTCAATCCTATATTTTTGTCATTCTTATGCTTGTGGTGGTCACTTTGGTGCAAAACGTACCGCTCTCAAAGTCCTTGAGAGTGGCTTTTATTGGCCTACCCTATTTGAGGATGCATATGCTTTTTGCAAATCTTGTGATAGATGTCAACGAACGGGCAATCTAGGTGCTCGAAATCAAATACCACTCAATCCCATTCTCACTGTCGAGATTTTTGATGTGTGGGGCATTGATTTTATGGGTCCTTTTGTTAATTCGAAGGGAAAATTTTATATACTTCTTGCTGTGGATTATGTTTCTAAATGGGTGGAAGCTAAAGCCACCCCTACTAATGATTCTCAAGTTGTTTGTGAGTTTGTGAAGGAATACATTTTCTCTAGACATGGTACACCAAGAGTGGTTATCAGTGATGGAGGCTCGCACTTCAAGAAATCCTTCCATGCTCTCCTCAAGAAGTACAACATTATACACAAGATTGGTACGCCGTATCACCCACAAACTAGTGGGTAAGCTGAAATTTCAAATCGTGAGATTAAGTCCATCCTTGAGAAAACCATTAATACTACACGGAAGGATTGGAGTTATAGACTCAACGATGCACTTTGGGCGTAGAACAAAGATATAAGACACCAATTGGTATGTCTCCATATCGGTTGGTTTATGGCAAAGCTTGTCATCTCCCGATTGAACTTGAGCATAAGGCATCTATGGGCGGTAAAGATGTGCAACATGGAGTATGATAAAGCGGGAAACATAGGCAACTACAAATCAATGAGCTAGAGGAGATACGTAATGATGCTTACGAGAGTTCTCGTATATATAAGGAAAAGACTAAACTTTTCCATGACAAGATGATTTCTCGGAAGAATTTTGTTGTGGGACAAAAAGTTCTTTTATTTCATTCTCGTCTTAAGCTATTTCCTGGTAAACTAAGGTCCCGATGGATTGGACCATATGTTGTTACTAATGTTTATTCTCATGGTGCGCTTGATATCACTAGTCTTAAAGATGGGACTACTTCTAAGGTCAACGGCCATAGATTGAAGCCATACTATGAAAACATCGCTTATGTGAATATGGATGCCATTAGACTTCAGCGATTTACCCTCCGGAGGAGTAGCATAAGGAGAATGCCAAGTCGGGTGACGACTTTAAACCAAGCGCTAAATGGGAGGCAACCCATAGGTTTTGTATCTTAAACCCTTCTATTTTTGTTTTTTATTGTTTTCATATCATATTTTCATCCCCATGTTTACTTTCATTGAGTCCAGAATCTATTTTAGAAGAGATTATTGACGAATACCTTTTCGTCAGAAAAATTCAGACTGCACGTAGTTCAGACCAGAGACCATAACTGTCAGACCGTTTTTCGAAACACTGTGACCTTTTGACACTGTGTAGAAAACACGTAGATGAACAACTTTTGTGAAATGGAGTTTTTCCAAATTCCTTACCAATTTGCACAGTTTTTGCGTTTTATCTGTTGTTACGTCAGAATTCAGAATTTTCCGTTTTACACATCGAGGACAATGTGAAGTTCAAGTGTGGGGGAGTATTTTGCATATAGATTTTTCAATTTTTTTTTTTGTACATATTTGCATGAAAAACTCCAACTTGTAGTTAGTTTAGAGTCACATAGTATACATGTCGCTAAGATTACATCGAAATTCTCACAAGAGTGACTGAACTTAAAGATGACAGAGAACTTGATCGGGTTTCTTGCTTGTTTGAGAGTTAAAGTTGGATTTAACCATGCCAGTGGAAAATGAGGTGCAGAATGAATTCGGTAGTATAATTGTGATCCCCTATAGTGGAGACTACCTATTGTTCCATCATGTGAGGCACCAGACCATATTTCTTTATAAATGACTAAAGAGCTTTCTTTTGAGTGTGTGTCACCATACGTTAATTCCGGGTAGAATGGTGAGCTACCCAACCTCCCACCAATAGAAGCACTACTTTGATCTCTTGAGTGCTATTTTATCAATCATGATGGTGACATCGAATTGCTAACTTACATACCACTTGTAATCTTGTTCGCAGTTAGCACCATCCACTTATCTATCTACACCAACAGGTCCATAGAAACACATCATCATCAACAAGGGAGCGACATCAAAATCTACAAGGAAAGTTGAAGACGTTTAAGGTTTACAGGCAACAATACATAAATGATCAGATTTCATATTCAAGTAAAGCAACGAGATAAGGAGCAGAATTTCTACATGTTGAAGACTTATGTACAAGAGCGAAAATTATCAAGATGAGAGTTCAAGAAGTTTATGATATCAAGACATACAAGTTGTGAAGAATCAAGCGGTAAAGTACTTACACCATGGCCTTTGTACTTGCATTTTTATTTTATCTTTATTTGTATTTATTTTATTTTCTCTTGTCTACAAAAATATAAAAAAAAAAAAAAATGATAAAAAAAAAAAAAAAAAAAAAAAAAAAGAAAACAAGACAAGAGAAAATTTCTTTAGGTTCATTACTAGTTCTATTTGTTTTGTTTTTATTTTGTATTTGATTTAATTTTTCTTGTCTTTTAAAAAAAAAATGATAAAAAAAAAAAAAAAAAAAAAAAAGAAAAAAAAAAGAAAAGAAAAAAAGAAAAAGAGACAAGAAAAATTGTTTGTATCGTATTTTGGTTTGTTTTTAGTTTTGTTCTTTCAATAAAGCCAATGGGAAAGAAGAAATATTTATAATGAAGTTTCAAGCAACAAGGATTTGAAGAAAAAGAGTTACATTGTCAAGATTCTACGAAGTTCAAGAGTTATCATCAAGAGTTGAAGACCGAAGACGAAGACGAAGATGAAGACTAGGATTGAAGACCGAAGACGTTTCTATGGATGCTGTGAGAGTGGTGCTAACTGCACGTCGAACGGATAACGAGGTAAGTAAGCATATTCCCACCTTCGTTAAGTGGTTGATTTCCTTTCTTAGAGATCGTCAGAAAAAGGGTTTTCAAAATAAATAAAAGATGTGGGTTTTCAAAACAATTCGGAGGGTTTTGCCTTCCTACTATTCAACGTGTCGCAGGATTCTCTCTTCATTCCTACCTGGACACATGTGTGACCCATAAAAAGCTGTTTATTATTGAGAGCAACTTCATAAAACCCTTTTTGGTGAGGCAGAGTCGAGACTTTCGATTACTCTCGAACCCGAATTCTTTCGATAAGGGATGGTTATTTCTCTCTCAACTTTTAAGGATGAGATTATGTTCATATATATGTCTAACTTCTTATGACTAGTGTGCTGAATATCTATGTCTTCTTAGCGCGTTGGATGCTATCATTCGGGTAAGTTGGAGTAGGTTTTGTGGGTATATCTCTTGTAAGCCCTCACGAGACTATAACTCGTCCACTAGGGACACCTAGGGGTTTAAAGGCCTGTTATTCATGCTAAGAGTAACCGTATCCTCGCCGACATGGAGTTGTTGTATTTTAGATAGTTTGCTCGAGGACTAGCAAAAGCCAAGTGTGGGGGAATTTGTTAAGTGCATATTTTGCATATATTTAGTATTGAATCCATGCTACTAATTGCTTATATTCTTGCGAATTATTGTATATTATGTTTGTTTTTCTCTATTTGTGTTTTATTAGGTGAATCATCCAAAAGAAGAGAATCGGTACTTATGTGCAATAAAAGAAGCTAGCTACAAGTGGAGAAGGGCCAAAGACCAAGTGGAACTCGTTCAAGTTCAAGATTTCTACTTTTCTTCTTGAAGAGGACAAAAATATGAAGCCAACGACGAAAGAACGGAGTCATTCTGAGCTCGTATGAAGAAGTTATGAGCAAAATGAGAATCAGAAAGAAAAGGGCAAGATGGTCATTTTAGTGGTGAATGCTATTGCCACCCCATCGTTCGTTAAGGGCATCCATTTTGTTAAGGGATATCATTTTCAAGGGAAATGCTAAGCACATTCCAAAAGTATTCAAAGGGGAAGCTCAAATTCAAATGGTGTTAAAGACAAAGTATTTGGATGTACTCGGGGCTGCCATCTTCAAATCAAACACATGCGCGTGTTTCTTCTTCTTCACGACCGAACTTGCATGGATATCTCGAGACTCGAGTGGCTCGCCGATGATCACGGGAGTATTGATGGAGCCAGCAGACCATGGAAGCCCGGAGGATGGAGCGATAGTCAGAGAAGTTGTGCCAGTGTTACCATTGTTGATCGTGCATGGCGAAAAGAAACATCGAGATCGAGATGGACTTGGCAATGGCGATGAAGGGTAATGGGTTTGAGAAGTATCATGATGATGGTGTCGAGATTGGCGAAGGAATACGAGATGATCTTCTTTGTGGAAGACAGGAAGAGATGGCGTGACCGAATAATGCCGAGAATAGTCGTGATAGAAAAGATCAAGGCATTGTTGCCATTGATCGATAGCGAAGATAGTACGTAGCCAAGCTTGAGCGTTGATGGGTTTTGTCATGGTTGCGGTGAAGTGACGTGAAGAAGCTCGATGGATGGAGGAGAGTTTCATGGGATATGAAGATTGGTGGTGACTGGAGTTTGGTTGTTTCTCGAGTGGTGGTTCTTTCCGGAATGGTGAAGATGGCTGCCAACGATAACTCGAGTTGGTTTGGCCTTGGAGGAGGTGTGCTTTGGCAGAGTACGTTGGAGTTGGGTTCGTTGTGGTCGTCACGAGTTCAGAGATGGAGTTTGAAGACCTCAAGCCCTGGCAAATGAACATTCTTTGCTATTGTCGATGGAGAAATACGATGCTACTAATGCTTGTAACAACAGGTTCGAGTTTGTTTTCAGAGTTGAGCTAGGGGATGTCGAGAACAGTCGATGGAGTTTAGATAATGAAGACTGGATGAAGGGACTCTGGGAAGGTATAGCCGCCAATGGTTGTTGATGTGGCGTTGGGGCAGCTGTTTCCGAGCTAAACAAAAAATAGGAGTCGCTATGAATGGCAAAGTGACAACGAATCTTTGAAGACTTCTTTGCACGCCATTGATCATTGGGTTACTGAAGAATGGAGTTGAACTGTGTTAGTACGAAAACAATGAGCTTGAGCCTGTGGATATTTTGAACATGGCAGCAATACTTAACGGTAGTGAGAAGCTGAGAAGATAACTCAAGAGGAAAGTGTTGAGTTCGAGTTTAGGTTGAGCTGATGTTGGGCTCGATATCAGGTGAAGCAAGATGGCTTCTGCCATTGGTTCTGGTGGTTAGCAAATGACTGGGATTGTGACTTTAGAGTCCTAGTTTGATTAGAACACTGAGTTACAGCCGGATAGAGTCTTCAAATGATAAAACAGGGAGTTTATGGAGGTGCAGATGCTCGGCGACCTGGGAGATAAATCAGCTTAAAAAGAATGTGCATCCGTGCATGGTTTGATGATGGACGAACGAGATATTAAGTTGTGGCGGTTAGGAAGATTAGGTTGTTATCCAATTCGACTTGGCAGCTAAGAAAGAGAAGTTTTGAGAAGTTTCAAAAGATTGAAAACAAATTTGGAGGACTTTTCACCGTCGATTTATGAGATGAATGGTATAGATTTTAACGTGTTTTAGGGTATGAGTCGGCTAAGGAATGGTTGGTGTTTATCAGATTCGAAAATTCAGTTACAAAAGGATATAAATAGAGGGTCGAATAGCTAGCAGAAATCATCTCCTCACCCTCACTTTCACGCCCGCAACCCGTTTCGAGAAAAGTCCCGAAAGAATTTCCGAGCTTAAAGGAGTTTAATTCATGCACAAATAATTCGAGTTCGTGGCGACTTCGAGACATAGCTCAAGATTATTTTCGTTTGTAGTTTGAACTCTACTTTCTCTCTAATTTGTTTATGATAAAACTCCATTATGTCTAGCTAATCTATTATTTGATTGGGGATGAATTCTAAGTTTTAGACATGATTTGAGTTATTATATAAATCTATTTTGAAGTTCTTCACATGATTATTGATTGTCTATACTAATTAGAATATTTATGATTGATTGATAGATTGTTTAGGTGGGCAACCAATTAATTGTTGATACAATCAAATGCTAGTATTGAGTTAGGAGATAAGTAATAGTCGAATGATTCATACAAAAGTAGAGAACACAAGATCTTGCGAGGGATTCCGTAGTGATTATGTGTATAAACAACACTAGAAAGTGGACCTTGAGCTAAGAGTCTAACTACTAGGATCAATCTATAATTCACAAAAGATAAAGCATTCGGACAAATTACACCTTGAGTGAGCTACTACTAGGTGGTTTGAAGAATAGAATCTGGTATTGGACTTACGTACCCATGATTTAAGGAATTTTGGGGATAGCTAAGCTAGATGTTATTCCACGGTTGGTAATAATTTGTGATTAATTGTATTAATGATGAATATAATAACTTGATGAATATTTAGTTACGAAGAAGGATTCCCGATCATATTTCTCTCCATTGCTTGCAACTTAATTATTTTCAATTTGCTTTATTTATTTTGTTTACAATCTAAAACAAAACCCCCATTGTGACACTTTTGACAACTAAATCTCCCGCTCTTCGTGGGAACGATCCTTACTTCCATTATATTATTTTTTAATTGTGTGGAAATAAGTAATTTAATTTGAGCATCTACGACACGCATCATACTGATAGGAGGAATGCAATACGGAGATTGCTTGGGATGAGAAGAGACAAAAAGGATGAGAATTGACGATATTAATCAAGAGATAAAAGAAAAGATGATAGAGAATTCGTGTAAACGAATTATAAGATTGATAACAATATTGATTGATAAAAGATTGTTAAACTCTAAACAAGAAGGCTTAGCCTTTATATAAGCTAGCATGACCGACTAAAAAGATAATAAAAGGAATTTTACCTAAACCAGGAAATTAAAGGACTTGCAAAGAAAGTAAGCTAAAACAGACGCAAGGGATCAACAATGATTGTTCATACAAACACAGGGGATCAACTATAATAGTTGATACCATGAAAATAGTAGATGTCCTACATCTCATACTTTGTCGCCATTGTAGATCACTTCTACCCGATGCTTTGATATGAATTTGTTGTAGCAAATGGCTCAAGCACACTAAAAATATGAAATAGAAATAAAATCAAACCAAAAGCGCACACACATGACACAAGTATTTACAATAGCTCGATCAAGATGATATACATCCACATGTGAAAACGACAAAAGGATTTCCACTACGTATCATACAATTTTACAGGGTTTCCACTTGAGTCCCCTCTCAAGAATCCTAACCCCCTTTTCCGTGCCTTTCTCTCTCTGTTATATGAGTTTCTCTCTATGTTCACAAGAAAAAAAACTTTCCTTGTATCTTACATGAATGCTCCTTATGCATCTCACATGGGCTCTACAAGGACAAGCCCAAACTGAATATCCATATAATATAAGACTTCACACAAACAATTGTTTAGGCAGGGTCTAATGGGATCCAACATTCAACATTCCCACTGTTGAAGTGTCGTTTATCCCGCTATTGTTACCTTGATTCAACATGAGTGCTTCGTTTTGCTTGGATACAAGATGGAAGTAACCCCGACACGCGGTTTGAAACTGCGTGTGGAAAAAGCAAGAAATGCAGTACCAAATAGACCGTTGGATTTCTAGTCTTATTGGAGATCTAATGGTTGAAAAAGTACTAATTTCTAATTGCGTGCCACACGGTTTCAAACCGTGTATGGATCGTAGCATCTTGGATCCCACTGCTGCCAATGTTGGTTTTGGTGACGTGGATTCAACAAGAAAGTTGAATCTTGCTCTTTGCACGATTAGACTCAAATTTTAAAACAAGTAGCGTAAAACATTATTTTTTTAATGATTATTTTCTTTTAATGATTTTAAAGAAAGTTGCAATTTTTTTAATGATTTTTTTAGGCAGAAACAAACCGATATTGTCACAAATACATGTATCCAAGATGAAAAATACACTTACTTTCTAGAAGCTTAAAATACAAAATGAAGTACATGCTGCTTATTAAATAATTTGATATCAGTATTAGCTGCAGCTAGCTAATAACTGTACGGTAGCAGCTTCACTAGAGCAGTATTCCTTGAATTGCTGCGAATAACGAGGATGATGCCAAGGTAATGCTCTTGCAGCAACACCTGCACAGTAATAGAGAAGAAGCGCACCCCATTCTCGCCAATGAAGCTCCTCTCGCTGAGCATTGACTTTGACAATAATCACGTGTACAATCGCTGCAACTGGTTGTGGGGTTTGCTATAAAATCCTCCCCGGCTCTGCATATATTTATTGGAGGTGTCGGTGGAGGTGGGGACGGAGGAGGGGGTGAGGATGGTGGTGGTGGTGGGGAAGGAGGAGGAGGCGAGGGTGGTGGCGGTGGTGGGGAGGGAGGAGGAGGAGGAGGAGGTGAGGGTGGTGGTGGGGAAGGAGGAGGCGGTGATGGGGATGGAGGAGGAGGCGAGGGTGGTGGAGGAGGAGGTGAGGGTGGTGGTGGTGATGGGGATGGAGGAGGAGGTGAGGGTGGCGGGGGTGATGGGGATGGTGGTGGAGACGGGGGCAGCTCTTTGCAGCAGCATTCACACCGGAAATTCATGGATTCGGGTGGGTTTCTTAGGCACGTTTGAGCAACCACTATACTATTCATTCCGGCACATTCACTCTTACACCAATTTGTACAAGTTGTACAATCTTGTGTGGGTCCCCATGTTGCTTTTTTATAAACGGACCCAGGTTCACACATATTAGCTGGTGGTGGTGGCGATGGCGGTGGCGATGGAGGAGGTGAGGGTGGAGGTGGTGGAGGGGATGGTGGTGACATCTTGTCATCACAACAACATTCACAATCCACATTGTTTGGTTTTTGCGACCTCTTGCAGCTCTGAGCAGTCATTGCTCTGTTCTTCGCAGCACATTTTCTTTGACACCCACCAAAACAGCAGCCGCAATCAAGTGTAGGCCCACACCGAAACCACTCGTATAGGTGCCCAGGTTCGCAAATATTTTTTGGTGGTGGGGGTGGGGATGGCGGTGGTGGGGGTGGAGACGGGGGTGGGGGTGGTGGAATGGCATTTCCACAGCAACATTGCTCCAACCAACGGATACGTCCCGAACCATTTCCAGATGTTCCGATGCACTGTGATCCTGCACTAAGACGGCCCTTTTCCTTACATTTGTTCTGACAAAGAGGTTGTTGAGTACATTTTACACTGTCTGGTCGTTCTATAAGTTGATATAGTTGTCCTTTAGTACAAATTTGCTTGGGCGTCCCGTGGCTATTCCAAAAAGGAGGGGGTGGAGGTGAAGGAGCTGGAGGCAAAGAAGGCTGCGGTGGAGAGGAGGGTGATGGTGGTGGGTTTTGGCAGCAACATTGGCAGTTAATCGTCCTCCTATTAAATACTTGACACTCATCTCGGACAATTAAACCTTTAATATTCGAGCACTGGCTTTGGCACCAAGTTTTACAAGTAGTGCAAGGCGGCCGATTATCCATTATGTAATTCCTCTCTACATACATATCACCAGGAGTGCATATATTTTCCCACCAAGCTGATGCAATCTCTGCAAATTAAATACACATACCAATTGGTTAGGTGATCAGGAGAATTATGAACAATTCAATGCAACATTTATCGAAGGGAAAATTATGAACAATTCAACTTATATATAAAAAAAAAAAATGTAAATGAACAGTTTTTTTTTTTTTTTTTTTGATTTTTATACTGTATAAAAATCATTAACAACAGTATGATAAAATGCGATCAGAGAAGCTAACGATTATGAAGCTGATATTTAGACTTGCACGGAGGAATAAAAAGACTAGAAACTTACGTGATATACTAGCAGTCGTAATGAGAAAAATTGCAACAAGAAAACAAATCTTAGTTGCCATCATTTAGAGATGATGGCTTGAATCAGAGATTTTTCTATATTTATAGAAAAAAATGATGTAACTTCACTATTTTCTGTTTCGAAAAAAATTGTTGTATAATAAATATATAATTTCGTGCAAGTGTTTAGCTGGATTCTCTCCGTCAAAATGGGCCTGTGACACTGAGATTCAAAATTGCTGTAATAAGTAGAAAAGAAAAACAAGAAAAATGAAAAGAATACTAATAAAGGACAGCGGAATCCATGTGATGTAA
The DNA here is from genome assembly GCA_023531295.1 of Papaver armeniacum. Taxonomy (NCBI): domain Eukaryota; kingdom Viridiplantae; phylum Streptophyta; class Magnoliopsida; order Ranunculales; family Papaveraceae; genus Papaver; species Papaver armeniacum. The sequence continues at coordinate 247,289 of JAJJWW010012899.1, read as the reverse complement.
CGCTGGATGAACATCTTTTTTTTTTTTTTTTTTTTATTTTCTTATTAAATAATAAAGAAAAATCGAACAGATTACAAAAAAGATTACAAGATCCATGATGAACAAAGGACTCAGATATGTTTCACAACCCAATATTGTGTCACTGTCACAGCATAGGCCGTGAAAGGTGGTGAGTGTCAAAATTGCTTGTGTGATAAGATTTCAAATCAATAAGAGATCACCAAACTCAAAAGCAGATCAATGCGATTCTAACTTCAAATCCTGCAACATTATATTTGTGTTTATGTCAACAAAAAAATAAAATAACTTTTTTTTTTGACCGGTGTATGGAATAGAATTTTGTTCCGACAAGTTTCATCACCCAGTGACTTTACCACTGTACTACAATCAAAATATTAAATTCCTTTTTCTAATCACCTCGTATTTTCTAACATAATCTCACACTTAATTATTTTATTTTTGACTAAAAAGGTTAATTGCACGAAGGAAAAAAATGTAATAATGCCCAAGCCCACATTTTGAGAGTATTGCAGTATTACATGCTAGTAGAATCTATAGCTCCTTCCCAGTAGGGGTGAGCATGGGCCGGTATGGACCGGTTTTCACCTCATCCGCATCCAATCCAATACACTACGATCTTTAAATTTGGCATCCGCATCTAATCCAACATCCAACGGATTTGCATCCAATGGATGTACGGATGAACGAATTGGATGCGGATGATCCAATGAATTTGTGTTAGTTAAAATTTATAATGAAAAAATAAAGCATATATAGATGACTTCTTATAGAACCTACACATTTTATATATGTATATAAATATAGAAGTGTCATGGACAACACTACAAGCAAACACCTAAAAATTCTAAAACTATCCATATACTTTCTAGAAACTATATAAATGCCCTTAATCTAACGGATATGGATGTCCAACGGATTTTTAAGGTTGCAGCCGGGTCCAATCCGTAATCCATTGGATTTCAAAAATTTCATCCGCGTCCAACCCATTAGCGAACGGTCCGGACATCCATCCGCACAAATACGGTTGGTCCCGGTTAAATCCGCGGATTACGAATAAAATGCTCACCGCGGTCTCTCAACTACTTTGTTTTTTTTGGGTCTCGTGTGAGCCATTACCTTCTGTTCCTTTCATTCCATAATGCAAAAATAGATTGCAAGTATTTTTATCCTGGCGTTTTTAGGGGCCATTAAAAAGGATTTAGGGGCCAACAATTTATATCCAGCCCAAGGCACTAGTTAAGGGGCATCGTATTGGACATTGAAGTTACCTAAATGCCCTTCTAGTAAAAAGAAAATAAAAACCAAATCTTTTTTTGCTGAGAATAAAAACCAAATCAAAAACATTAATATCAACCCATTTCAACTCTTCTTCTTCTGCTCTTCCCGTTCTCTCTCGATTGTGGAGGAAAAAAAAATTTCCCCTCGTTCTTCAATTCAACTCATCGTCGTCGTGAATCGTAAAATCAAAACATCGTCGATTCATTTATAAAACAATGTATAAGGGTAATGAACCCCACAGACCTAGAACCAAAAACGTTCCTCGCGGTATTGATCCAAATATTGGGATTTTAACAACAAATAAAGAGATTGTTGCTGAAAATGACGAAGAACGCGAAGAACACGAAGCCGCGGATGTAGTTGGTGGTGGCGATTCTGATAGTCAAACACTCGGCAACTTAAAATGGCCCCAATTAGTTAAGACTCTATCAATTTTTGGGTTTTTTTTTTCTCGCATTAATTCGACGAATCAAATTTTTTTTTTCTAGGGTTTTCGGCAATTTACCAAGATTCGGTAGTTATTCATGTAATTTTACTTCCGAATGTAGTCGTGTTCTTCATTTCTCAAGAACATCGACATTATTCTGGAGTTATAATTGTTGGTTGTTTGCCGAATATGTTTGGCCATATGTTCCTGTGTACAAAATAGAAATAATCGGGAGTTTAATGAATTTGTTTGCTTCCGAATGTGTTTAAGTAGAGACACAATAATCGGTAGTACACTTACTACCGAATATATATATGATAAAAATTCTCAAAATTGTGATTTAGGCAAAATTCCATTTTGGGGCCAGCATATATTCGGAATATAATATAATGTTTTATACCTCCGATTGTATATAATGAAAAATTTAGAGTTTCTGAACTCCTGATGAATATTCGGTTTCAAATATATTTAATTATCTTAGGTTGTTTTATATTCGGGAACAAGACGTGTCTTATGACTTCCGAATGTGTACAATCGGGTTCTATTTGTGTACTTTGTCTTCCGATTGTGTAGTTTGTAAACATTGATATTTTTTTTGTTGTTCAGACAAAGTCGAGCTAAGAAAGCCCCAAAAACAGGCGACTTAGGGCCTCGTCGAGTAGGGAATAAGAAAGTGACAGCTAGTGCTAGGAGAGAAAGGAGTGTCAATGCTAATTCAAGTGCTCAACAAAGTCTAGAACCACAAGGCAGTCAACAAGGTGTGCAACCAATGCTAATTGGGATGTGTCATTTTTCCCAATACTTCTGGCAACAGGATTGACGCCAACCTTCTACAACTTTTGGATCCTCTCCATGAAGTCGGTGACTACTCTTAGGGCACGACATGCCTAGCATTCTTGATGGAAGAGTTGAGAAAGGCGTCGAGGCGAGGAACTTGCCAAGTTGCCGGGAACGTGGCTCTATTGCAGTTTTTTTTTTTTTTTTTTTTTTTTTTTTAACTCTATAAGTCAATCTATAGTTATTCGGTAGACAATACATATGATACATATTCAGAACTCCAAATGATGCATATTCAGTTGGATATACATATTTTTAACTTCCGAATGTAGTGTATTCGGAAAAAAATTACATAGTTGTACTTACGATTGTTTAGAATCGGAATTTAGTCTTGGGAAATTACTACCGAATATATAGTCCAAAATACTCTAGTTTACTGAACTCCAAATGAGATTATGATTTGCTGCGATGGCGCGACAAGAGGAAATCCAAGGAGAGCGGGTGGAGGAGCTGTAGTGCGTGATTCAAACTCAAATTTTCTGGGGGCTATGTGTGTTGGTTTTGGAGTTCAAACTAATTATTTGGCGGAACTTTTTTTGTGTGATTATTAGCTTGGAGTGGGCGATCAAATTTGGGGTTATGGATGTTTGTATTCGTACAGACTCTTTAGCTGCAATTTTGGTTTATTCTGGTGATATGACTTTGGTACCATGGTTTCTAAGACATAGGTGGTTTGCAGTGAAGTCTAGATATGCTTCTATCCAGTTTGTGCACACTTTTAGGGAGGCAAATTTTACAGCTGATGCAATGGCAAAAATAGGTTGCATGCTAGATAATGAAGAAGGAATGAACTGTGAAGATAGGCCGGATTTCATCACGGCTATTGAATTACCAAATGTATGTTATTTTCGTTTTAAATAGTTTGTAAGTTTTTGGGGTTTTCTGCCTCTTTTCTTATAAACAATGTTGTAATCTAAAAATTATTTATTAATACAATTTGGATTTACCAAAAAATAAAATCGGAAACATGTTACTTAGTTTTGCTCCCGATTATATAGAATCGTAACTTTATGTTGGGAAATTACTACCGAATATATAGGCCAAAAACTATAGGTTACTGAACTCCAAATGATGCATATTCGGTAGGAAATACACATTTCTTACGTCCCGATGTTGTGTATTCGGAAACATGTAACTTAGTTTTGCTTCCGATTATATAAAATCAGGGATTATTGTTTGGGAAATACTACCGAATATATATGCCAAAAAAATATAGTTTACTGAACTCCAAATGATGCATATTCGGTAGGGCATACATATTTTGTACTTCCGAATGTTTCGTATTCGGAAGTCACCGTCTTCCGATTATGTATATTCGGGTGCAATTAATGTACCTTTAGTTCCGATTTTTAATAATCTATTTACTAATACTTGGTTTCTCATCCATATAGGCATGGATCTATGACCACTTCACTATCCTGAAGTTGGCCGGAGAGAACCCGGAGTGGCACAAAGGTACTCATAGAGGAACAAAGTATATCTTCGAAGACAACCATTCTTGGACAAAAGAGCAGCAGTTGATTCGCATGAGGGAGATTTTGGACCAATTGAAGGCCTCAGACGTATGCTTTAATCCATGCAAGGAAGATCGAGCTAGTGGCCATATAATGTTCGGTCGGACTTGTACCTTTATTTTGGACCGTTGTGGCACCCCACAAGATATGTGATGTACAACCCCTCTAGGGTGATGCGACAACACGGGTGTATACAACATCAACCAACGGAGGAATTTTGGGATTACTACAAATTGGACCTGGAGTTGTGCTCTTCTAGTGGTGACAATCTTACAATAGTTCACAAAGGCCCACCTACTGTTCCTGATAACTGGGATAAGAGGACTGAGTTCATTATCAACATTGGTAGACCTTCTACCCAAGGTGATGAAAATTCTCCAGGCTATATGATTTGGTATAGGAACGTATCACATCCTTTGGTTATCCATGAAGTTAAATCCAAGACTACTTCGGCGGGGTTCAGTTATAATTGTATCATCAAAGACAAACCAACTGGTTACGATAGAATGGTGCGTATTCTTATAACTCTTTTGATGTTATAACTATAAATCTTATGTAATAACCGTTTGATGTTATGTCATTATGTTTAAAAATAGGTGAATAGGTTCAAGCGTGATTCCGAAATGTTAACTGCATGCATTAGGAAGGGAGATCCCGTGCTAGTTGAGACTATACAAAAGGCTAGAGACCTACTTGACAATATCGATAATGAAGATTATGCAGTAGAATTTGGGGAGAAATCCACGAAGAAGCATACGGGTAAGATTGTAGTATCAAATAGATGGTAAAAGAACTCGAGCTTCTACGACCGCTCCAACTGAAGGTGCAGGTCCTCAAACTCGTGGTCGTGCAGGACTTGGAGGTAGTCACGGTCGTAAAGTCAAATCAAAGACTAAATGAATGACAAACTTCCGTTTTATAGTATTTATACTTTGTGTTGGATTATGTCGTTTTTAAGGTTTGGATCGGATTTTAAGTTCTTAAATCACGTTATGGTTTGTGACTGGTTTGTTTGATGGATTATGGAAGGTTTGGATTTTTGAGCCACTATACATTCGGTAGTTTATGTAACTACATTTACGTCCGATTATGTCAAGTTGAAAACCAGAAAAATCTCCATTTTTCACAAATTCTGATTTTTGGGCCATCGTATATTCGGGAGTTTATTCAAATAACTCATCCTCCGAATATGACAAGTTCAAAACCAACCACGCCATGGCTGTAGGTGGTTCCAAAGGCTAATATATAGGGCTAGCCAACATACATTCGGAGGTCTGGGGTTCTAAATTTACGTCCGATTATGTCAAGTTCAAAACAAGAAAAATCTCCATTTTTCTCAAATTCTGATTTTTGGGCCATCGTATATTCGAGAGTTTATTCAAATGATTTATCCTACGAAAATATGACAAATTCTAAAAATATAATGTGCTGATGAGTCACATGTTGCGTACACTCGTGTTACACCTCGCATAAACGGCCTTATTTTCCAAAAAAAGAGCCGTTGGAACCATAATCTATATAAGGAGGGTATCCTCTTCCCCTATATGCAACAAAAATACATTTTAACTCTCTCCAACATCAAAGAAATCATCTTCAACATAATGTTCCAACCATTCATTAATCGTACGGAGTTCACTATGGAAGAAGATTTATCTTTATGTAGGCGCTATGTTCAATTCTATCCGAGGCGAGGAAAAGAACGTAAGAAAGGAGGTGTAATGAGTATGAGTTATTTGTTGAGAATTCACGAAATTTTTTGCGTCGACACCGGAAACCCAAATAACCGTTACTCCGCTGATCTTTTCTGCCGAGTTGGTCAAACCAATGAAGAGGTGATAGAACGATCTCTCGAGGAATGGTGGAGATGGAAAAGATCAAACTTCCGTTACGAAGCTCATTTCAGATCCTTAAGGCGATGGACATATTTAATTCGTTTACGGCTCGTCCAAGACATCCACGACGCTAATCACAAGTCATTGCAATGGAATTGTCGAAGTATAATCGTTACATAACATTATGATATTCAAAATTTAGACGAAAATCGGTAGTTAATATGTTATGTAAACTACTAAATATGTCAAAATTTTCAAATTTTTATTATAGTTTGGTTAGAGTCGGAAATTAATATGTTTAGTAATCTACCGATTATACTCCAACGGATATATATTTCAAAAAAAATAAAATAATAGACGTTCCTCGAAATACACACACTATCGCTTATCAAAAAAATATTTTGTCTACCGAATATTCTTGTAAAAAAAATTAAAGTTTCTGAGTTCAAAATGCATATAATCGGTGGTATGTAAATATCACAAACCTCCGATTATTATATTCGGAAGTTAAATGTCTACCGATTCTGAGAAAATTTTCAGAGTTATAATCGGAAGTTAGTATATTATTTAATCTACCGAATATAGGAGTGTTCCAATTTCTTCAATTTCTGAGTTCAAAATGCATATAATCGAAAATTTGGTAAAATAAAACAACTTCCGAAAGCTACATTCGGAAATCATATGTCTAACATTATCAACCAATTATATCACATCTTCAATGGATTTTTCAAAAAAACTTGTACAAAAAAACGTTCAAAATACATCTTCTAAACATAATTGACAGACTAATCATCATCATCATCTTCAATCAATTAGAGTAACCCATCGGGAAAGTTGTTCTTCACGACATGATCCCAATCAACCATGTTGGACTCATATTGTTTCACACAATCCTTGCAACGGTTCATTGGGAAGTAATCGTGCCACTTACTCAACGGAGGTAACGGACAATCTATCTTTACCCTTAATCCGATAAAATGCATTTCATTCACAAACGCCATATCAATTCTTCTATCTTTAACCGACTCATCACAAACCGTTCTTGTGGGTGCAAACGTCATACTAAGTCCATACTTAGGAGGAACAAAGAAATGTACCACGCAATTCAAAACGTCCGCTAGGAGATATCCACATTTAGGCATTGTCATCCAATACTTGTATCCGATTGTCTTCAATCCCTTTCAGCACTTTATACGCGCAACTAAATCTTTGAACTCTTGTTCTTTGTCGTGTCTCTCTCCTCGCCTCATCATCTCCATATAGAAATCCTTGTCCTTCATTAGTTGGACCACCATCTTATTTCTTAAATATTGGCATTGGGTGACATCTTTGATAACTGCCTCTCTAAAGTAACCCATTTGTTCCGTAGCGACATGAAATCCACAATTGCCATCCCCATCAACCTCGTCAGTGGACAAAACAAATGGAACAATGAGTGGAGGGAGTTGTTCCAAATACTCTTCGATAATTATATACGTGGTTCGATTTGGTCTTCTATGAATATCCTAGGGGCAACGAAGAATACATTTCTTCTCTTTTATAGTCACAATTTCCATTGGTTGGTTTTGTTGCGAGGCGCTCATTTGCTCAACAACGTCTTCGACCACCTCGTCTTGACTTACTTGAGACGGCTCCAGAGAAACGGAGACCTTTGGTCTCACTTGTCGTGCGGTGAGGTCCACTTAGATCCTTTCTTGGACCACCTCTTTATTAGGTTAGGCTCATCTTGAAATTCCGCTTACGAACGCTCGTGCCTACACATTATTATTTTATTAGACAAATATTCCTTCAACTCTTTTCTTTGGATGGTCCTCGACAATTCGGTGTTGGGCCTACTAGCCCCCTTTTGCTTAATAGGTTCATCAACCTCCCGTAAAAAAGGGTGAAGGGCTTCCTCCAAATTGTGCATCAATATTTGCTTTTTGGTGCCATTTGATGTAGCGTTACACTGGGCTATTCGTGCACACAATTCAGACTCAAAGAAAGACGAACCATTAACTACCGGGGTGCTTGGAGTAAAATTTAATTGCCTCCAAAATGGATGAATATCATTGATGTCAATCACTTCAACATACCCACCCAACTTATGACGACACGGGAGTCCAATACCTATCATATCCTTGCAAACAAAAACCGTATTCTCGTCATCGTAAGCTTTATAAAAATTCAATTGTTTCATCATGTGATTTATTTCCCATCTTGAAACTTTATAAACAATGCCCCTTAGAAGCAATCTTTCCTTATCATGTTCCGTTGGGAATTGGTGTACACTAAATTGCATACATTTCCTAATCTTTACGAGATCATGGCTGGTGTATTCATGGATTGCTTCTTGAATCGACACAACTCCATTTTGACTACCAAGTAGTATAGTCTTTAATCGGCCATGAGACCCCTCCGCAATGCTTGTCGCCTCGTTCTTGAAGTTACGATATTCATATGTCCATGCAAACACAAACCTTTCCTTAAGCGGTAACCATTGTGTTTTACAATACTCAACGGGTTTTGGGTAGTTCGTGCCATATTCATCCTCAAATTTCTTCAAGTTAGCTTCGTAAATTTCCTCGGTCATTGACCAAAAAATCTTGTCCCATGCTTTCATGAACATTCTCCAAATCATTCCATACTCCTTCCATTTTTCATCAAATAACCGTTTCTCTTCCTCTCGTTCATCCACGGTTAATTTACTAATGCGCTCATCCTCTTCCTTCAACCTCTTGGTACCTTTCCTTAGTTTTTTTAGCTTGGAAATGGTGATGGCAATTGGTTTGAGGTTGAATTGAATGTGCCACATACATTGCAAGTTTCAGGATTCCGGAAACACTACCGCTATTGCATACATTAGGGCTTGATCGTTATCCGTTACAATAACCCTTGGAAAATTATCACCATTATAAATGGACCTCAACGTCCCCAACATCCAAATGAAACTCACGTTGTTCTCATGATCCATTAAACCCCATGCAATCGTAAACGTGTTTTTGTCCGAAGTGTGGAAAGCAATGTTCAATAACGGAATGTTATATTTGTTTGTCTTATAAGTGGCATCTATCAACAATATTTGATGAAAGCATTGAGCCAACTGGATCATTTCGGTATGTGCCAAGAAAATACGAACCACTTTACCATCCTTTTCTTCCCTTCTCAACGTGTAGTCGTGTAACTCCGCTAACCACTCCGATTGTTGCATCACCGTTCTACCATCCCATTCCGTCCTTTTGATCGTAGCTAGGGCCGAATTAATTGTAGACAAAGAAGACAAGTTGTTGGGGTCGTCTGCCTTTATTTTACTTAAGATCGCACTTGCTTTTTGGATCCTCATAGACTTCTTTGTCTCCATTTCTATTGGTTTTAGCTTGGAAACCATTACATGTCCAATTAGAATATACGGATCATCGTGGTTGTGACAACCATTATCAACTTTAAACATTTTCCACTCTAAACCTTCCCTACCTTCGGGCTTATAGAAGACAATATTGAAAGGGCATCTGATTTTCTTTGTATTGCTTCGGGATTTCCTCTGCGTTTTCCTTACATACTTACTATTCTTTCCCTTGTGACTCTTTCACTCCCCACCTCGATCACAAATCATTTTAAATCGAGTTTCACCCACATGATTGTTTTGAACTACAACACACATGTTCTCTTTTGCCTTGTTCATAAGCCATTCCTTTGCCTCCTTCTTACTTCCAAATTACTAAACACGAATATAACAAAACAAATATCATAAGTATAAGCATTTCACATACATATTTGAATAATAATAATAATATTAATGAGTATACCAAATCGTTTGCATAGTGTAGGGAAGTATCGGGCCTCAAATACAAATCATCAACAAACGCTACAACGACCTGCAAAATGAAGCATCATGTTTTACTATAACAATCAGACGAAATGAAGTAAGTTTTCCAACCGATGGTAATATAATCGCAAGAATATTCTGTGCCCCCAAATACCGATTTTAATAGAAAGATTTAGACAGTCTCCTGAATAAAAAAAAATAAATAATCAAAAGATATATATCTGGTAATACTTCTGAATATAAACAATCGGGAGATAAAACATTTAATATTCCTCCAATTTTCACAGAACAAGAACTAGAATTTTTTACAAGTTTGCGAAAATTTTATTTTGGGGCCAATGATACATTCGGTAGTTATATAAATTTAGAATACTACCGAATGTAAAAGATAAGAATACTAAGTTTCATAATTTTGAGGATTTTGTTTTTGGGGCCATTCGGTAGTAAATATACTATACATAGTTACCAAATGTAGATATTTAGGAAAATCAATTTGGGGGTTTTCAAATATTCGGTAGTAATAGACTTTGTTTAAACTACCGAATGTAGATATTTGGTACTCAGTAGGTTATATTCGGTAGATATGTGGATACATTATCTACCGATTCTGGGTAGTTCATGGCGTTAAATGCATGCATTAATCGAGTTTTCTTGTTTACAAACGCATTCAAAGTGGGTATTGAGTTTCTTAACACAATACCTGTATGTTTGATGCATCATTATCTTCGATCTCGGATGATTCTCCATTTTCTTCCATGAAAGCGTCGTCTAGGGTTTCATCCACACAAAAGTTTGGATCATTCAACATATACCCCAAATCGTCTTCTCTAAACGGTATTGAGTTTCTTAACACAATACTTCTGAATATAAACAACCGGGAGATAAAACATTTAATATTCCTCCAATTTTCACAGAACAAGAATTAGAATTTTTACAAGTTTGCGAAAATTTTATTTTGGGGCCAATGATACATTCGGTAGTTATATAAATTTAGAATACTACCGAATGTAAAAGATAAGAATACTAAGTTTCATAATTTTGAGGATTTTGTTTTTGGGGCCATTCGGTAGTAAATATACTATACATAGTTACCAAACGTAGATATTTAGGAAAATCAATTTGGGGGTTTTCAAATATTCGGTAGTAATAGACTTTCTTTAAACTACCGAATGTAGATATTTGGTACTCAGTAGGTTATATTCGGTAGATATGTGGATACATTATCTACCGATTCTGGGTAGTTCATGGCGTTAAATGCATGCATTAATCGAGTTTTCTTGTTTACAAACGCATACAAACCCATTCAAAGTGGGTATTGAGTTTCTTAACACAATACATGTATGTTTGATGCATCATTATCTTCGATCTCGGATGATTCTCCATTTTCTTCCATGAAAGCGTCGTCTAGGGTTTCCTCTACACAAAAGTTTGGATCATTCAACATATACCCCAAATCGTCTTCTCTAAACGGTATTAAGTTTCCTTAACAATACTTACGAATATAAACAATCGGGAGATAAAACATTTAATATTCCTCCAATTTTCACAGAACAAGAATTTGAATTTTTACAAGTTTGCGAAAATTTTATTTTGGGGCCAATGATACATTCGGTAGTTATATAAATTTAGAATACTATCGAATGTAAAAGATAAGAATACTAAGTTTCATAATTTTGAGGATTTCGTTTTTGGTGCCATTCGGTAGTAAATATACTATACATAGTTACCAAATGTAGATATTTAGGAAAATCAATTTGGGGGTTTTCAAATATTCGGTAGTAATAGACTTTGTTTAAACTACCGAATGTAGATATTTGGTACTCGATAGGTTATATTCGGTAGATATGTGGATACATTATCTCTTATCTCGAAATTTCATGGCGTTAAATGCATGCATTAATCGAGTTTTCTTGTTTACAAACGACAAAACCCATTCAAAGTGGGTATTGAGTTTCTTAACACAATACATGTATGTTTGATGCATCATTATCTTCGATCTCGGATGATTCTCCATTTTCTTCCATGAAAGCGTCGTCTAGGGTTTCCTCTACACAAAAGTTTGGATCATTCAACATATACCCCAAATCGTCTTCTCTAAACGGTATTAAGTTTCTTAACACAATACTTCTGAATATAAACAATCGGGAGATAAAACATTTAATATTCCTCCAATTTTCACAGAACAAGAATTTGAATTTTTACAAGTTTGCGAAAATTTTATTTTGGGGCCAATTATACATTCGGTAGTTATATAAATTTAGAATACTACCGAATGTAAAAGATAAGAATACTAAGTTTCATAATTTTGAGGATTTCGTTTTTGGTGCCATTCGGTAGTAAATATACTATACATAGTTACCAAATGTAGATATTTAGGAAAATCAATTTGGGGGTTTTCAAATATTCGGTAGTAATAGACTTTCTTTAAACTACCGAATGTAGATATTTGGTACTCAGTAGGTTATATTCGGTAGATATGTGGATACATTATCTACCGATTCTGGATAGTTCATGGCGTTAAATGCATGCATTAATTCAGTTTTCTTGTTTACAAACGCATAAAACGCATTCAAAGTGGGTATTGAGTTTCTTAACACAATACCTGTATGTTTGATGCATCATTATCTTCGATCTTGGATGATTCTCCATTTTCTTCCATGAAAGCGTCGTCTAGGGTTTCCTCTACACAAAAGTTTGGATCATTCAACATATACCCCAAATCCTCTTCTCTAAACGGTCGTGAACCTTCAACATTATGTTCTTCACGATGATTCTCACCTTCTTCTTCATATCCATCCATTTTTTTTGATTATTTAAAAAAAATGGTTTTTCCCTTTTTTCCTTCTTCTTCTTCTTCTCTATAACTCAAAAATAACAACAAATGAAAAAAATGAAACAAATTTCTTCTAAATACTACAGCGACTACAATCGGATGGAGGTTTTTTTTTTTGGTTACCAAATGCAATCGGTAAATAAATTTCTTATATTATGTACCGATTATGTAAGGGTAATTTTGCCATTACGAATTACACGAGATAAGGGGTGGCTTCATTTTACGTTTGAGTGACCCTATTTTGTTTTATTGTTGGGTCCTAATTCCTTTTGAGTGGCCCCTAAAAACGCCAAAATTTTTGTTCCTTTATTTTTACATGTTCTGAATTTCCACGCCTGAAGTTGCATCGTCAGAGTTTCGTGTTGCACCCACCTAATGTTATATCCTCCAATAAAATATCTTAAAACTTTGTGGAAAAATTTACAGTGTAACAGCAGATGATCTACAATTTCTATACATGTATTGCAGAGAGAGCACATCACACTCTGAATTTGACACCCTCTTCTTATTGGCATAACGTTATAAACTGATGTCCACATGAAGAATTTCGCTTTTGGTAGGACAAACTGAATCCATATGCAGGATAGAGGATATTATAAAGAGTGAACTCGTAGTTGTTCCACAAGACATTTGTAGCGTAACTTTGAGTTGAATCCCCTAGATGAAGTTCATTGGATTGCATTTTCTGTTTCTTCATCTAGAGTTCGAGATTCTCCAAGTCTGTAAACATCTCAAGCATTTCAGGGATTTCATTTTAGGTCAGATTTCTTCTCAGTTTCAACTTCCAACAGTACAAGAAAAACGTCCATTTACAACGGGTATATGACAACGTTGTGCCAGACGTTGTAAAAAAGTAGGCTTTTCAACATTGTTGAATACTAGAAATATAATTTTACAACAACGTTTATTAAAAACAATTACAGCCGTTAGATTAGTGCTAGTTTTGACACGTGGTATGGTGCTAACCTTTCGATATTCTTCCTATCTTATAAACCAGTCTAAACCTAAATCAATCTCATTTCCGCCGCTTCCTGTCTTCTTTCTTCTTTCTCCCTTCACTTTCTTCACAGAGAAAATAGCCAAAAATCCCATCAAAATTCTGCAGATCTGAAAAATCAAGAATGATTAAAGCAGAAAGAAAACACAATTTTAATTTCCATTTCCTGTTCACTTTGTACTCATGATAAACCAAAAACGATGATGAAGGTGTACTAGGAGATACAACAGTCATAGAGATCCAAATCTAAGAAGTGGGTTTCGTTTTCTTCGTTAGATTTACTATGGAAACCCTATTTTTTGTGTTTAACTCTATATATGGTCTTTGTGTCAAATGAGACGTGACTTTTTTTTTTTCCAATTTCACAAAAAAGATTGGATTTAATTCAACGATGAAAAGACCTCACTGTCCATCATAGTACTCATGGCGGCATTTAACCATATTTCTTCTTTGGAAAATGGGTCATATGACCATAGGACACTAAAGGTTGGTAGCATTGGACTGCTAAAATATGAGTCTGGGTGAAAAAGATACAAGAAAATTTAGTCATATATACCCTCACTTTAAACTTTATTCTTTATTATATCCTTCTCTCTCCTATTTATTTCTCTTTTCCAATTTAAAATTAATCGCGAGAAAACTCATAACTTCCGGAATGTAAGTCGGATTTTAGTGAAATTTATATTTTAGGAAAGGGCTCGAAATTCTCTACGAAACAAGATCCATTGTTGATATGAAATTCGAAAAAAAAAATTATATTAAGCCAGGCCGAGAATACATTATGCACCCAGGTGCAACGACAAAATTTATTTCCTATAAAAATATACATTATGCCTGATTTAACTTGACCAAAATTTAATTCATATAAAAATATCATTATGCACACAAAGCAACCCGACCAAAAAATTTATTTTCTATAAGAATATGCATTATGCACCCAGATGCAACCTGGCCAAAACATTTTTTCAACAAGAATCAAAAAAATATGCATGATGCACCCAGGTGAAACCTGGTCTAAAACCTATTTCTTCTATGAATATGCATTATGCACTCAGGTGCATCTTATGTATTTCGTGGATAAATATAGATTTATCCTAAAAATCACTTGCAATATATTATACACGACCAAAATCACTAGCTCATCATCTCGAGCAATAAGCCCACTATCATTATCATCACATCCCATTAAAACATCAACCAAAACAAAGTATTAACAAAGTATTAAAGAAGAAAAATAAAAAGAATAACAAAATATTAAAAAATATATATAATTATGCACTCGGGTGCAACCAGGACAAAAATCTTTATCCTATCATAATATACATTATGCACTCAGGTGCATCCTGTGTATTTCGTGGACAAATCTAGGTTTATCCTAATAATCACCAAGAAAAAGTACACAATTATTTATTTTTTCCAGATTGCATAAAAAAAACTTTCACCATAAATTCCTTATAGATCTAGGAAGAAAATACAACTAAGATTATTATGGACTACTCTTAATCGCCGTGTATTTGCAATTTTTCTTATAATACTAGCAGGTTCGGTATTACCAGTTTATGGGAAAATAACTAAGCATGTTCAACCCCACGATTACCAGCTTCATGCCTTGCTTCAACTTTATAGCTGGTAGTAGTGGAAGTGGGACTCCACTAACACTTGGTTGTTGTTGTTCCTTCCTTTTGATTACTTGAAATGTTTTGTTCCAGTTGCCGATCAATCCAACATTTTATCGAACTCGCAAAAAACAAAACTGAAAAGAGGGAATGGAAATACTGAAGGCATTACACTATGGGGACGCAGGAAACCATAGTGGAGGAAGGTCTTTAGCATACAGAACAAAGATGCAAGGGTATTACTGGCCCTACATGCATGAGGGCGCGAAAAGAAGTATGGAGGCGGTGCGAAGAATTCCAACGTCACGAAAAAAGATACACGCACCTGGAGCGGCTTTAAGCTCATCAACAAGCGTATGGCCATTTTAAAAATGGGGACTAGACATTGTAGGTCCATTTATACCGGGAACGGGGCGAGGAGAGATACTTAATAGTAGCAACATATTACTTCACAAAGTGGGCGAGAGTGAAGAGCGGTGCGAAGATATTCGAGATCGAGATGTGTTCACATTTATATTTGAAAATATTATTTGCAGTTTAGAATCCCTGTGCAATTAGTTTCGATAATGGAAAGCAATTTGAGGGAGAAAACATAGAAATGCTGCTTAACGCGTTCAAGATTCAAAGCGGAAAATCCACTCCTCTATACCCGCAGAGCAATGGGAAGGCTGAGGCAACCAACAAAACGATTGCAGATATATTGAAAAAGAAGCTGGAAGATACAATAAAGGATGGTGCGAACAAGTGCATAATGCAATATGGGCGTACGGGGAACAACTAGAAGAGAAGCTACGGGAATGACACCTTTACGCCTAACATATGGAATAAAGGTGGTGCTGCAAGCTCAAGTCATCATTCCTACAACTAAGAAAGAAGCATGAGAAAAGAACATGAATACGGACTTGATCTTATTGAAACTTGATGATCTTGAAGAAAATAGGGAAGTTGCTCTACAACATATGGAAAATTACCACGAAATGATAGATCGAGAATATAACAAGCGCGTCAAAGAACGAGAATTTCAACCAGGAGAATTAGTATTGTGAGAGATACCCCCTTATCAGAAAGGAGGAGATGGAAAACTGGAGAAAGGGTGGGATGGACCATACATAATAAAAAGGATAGTTGGAAATGGAGCATATGAGTTGATGGATCCTGAAGGGAAAATCACAGGTCGCAAACTTGAACATCCATGGAACAGATTATACTTAAATAAATACTATCCGTAGATCATGCGGGAGTAACCGCACCTATGAAGAAAGCAATTACACACTGCTCCAATGAAGCACAGAAAGTTGAAGATGCGAAGTTTGTCACATTCAACAAAAATGTACTAATCAAGCAAATAAATAAATTGAAAGACTTCTCTTCTTCATAAATAATTCATGTCTCAGGAAAAAGGCAAAAATAAGACCTTATAATAGGAGGCAACAAAAGTAATGACTCCAATTAGGTAGGCTAGGAATCCCAAGTGTGGCGTCCACCCTAGTTTGCATATAGCAAGAGGCAATAATAAGACCTAACGTTGGCATAATGGGGAAACCTAATTAGCATGACTTGGGGGAAAGATACACCGACCCTGAAACCTAAGTCATGGAGATTTGGGGTGAAACAAAATCCCATCCAGGAGAGGCGCCTAAATCGAAAGATTAAGGTGACAAGGTCTTTCCTAAGGAGTGCAGAAACTCGATCAGGGCGCCGGGGTACACGGTTGAGTCAAGAGTTCCTGGGGCGTCTGGAGCGTACCTGGCCACTCTTGACTATGATGCACTCGGTCCGAAGAAACCCCACTTAGGGTGCGGCCTCGTAACCATGAGCCATATCGGCGAAGGGATAATAGGCCGCGAAAACAACTGATTGTTGCATCACTAGATGAGAAGAGCCCACCCTAACCTGGTAAGGGTAAGCTTCCTTGAAGTTGAAGTTAGGGGTAATATAAGGACGACACCCTCCGTTAGGGAGCTGAATTGTGTCAAAAGACGCAAATATCATGAGACTTTTTACTCATAGGGGTATTAAGGCTTGTCGTATTCGCGCATCAATAAAACCTGCAGAGGCAATAATACCAGAAGATGATAAGGCGAGATCAATGGGTCATTACATGAAAATGTAAAGACCTCCTGCGATTTCGTCGCACAAGAACAAAATAATATATTAGGCAAAATAAGACCTTTACTTAGGGAGGCCCAGTAAGACCTCATGAGAAAAATATAATCTGCAATAACATTATTTTGCAGGAAATATTGAAAGACAAAATGCCGCACGGACTTGCACACAGAATGAAAAGCCAAGGCATATTTCTTACAAGGAATATAATAAGCGGCAAGTATGCGAATTTAAACAAAAGAGATATTATCTTCCTTATCAAGTTATAAGAGTGCGCTTCAAAAGTACATTTGCAAGAGTCATAAACAAACACAAAATACAAGGCGCATGTTGGTTAATCACAGAAACTTCAGCATCAACTTCACCACCAGGATTGATATCAGAGCTCGGATCTCTAGAGAGGCCATCACCCAGTTCGTCCTTTTCAGTGATCTTCTTGAAGGGGAATTTCAGGATCTTCCTCATCTTCGCTCACAAACTCATAATCACCGTCAGGGCTTAGGAAGCTTCTCATCTTCGCTTATATCAAGAGGCGAGAAATTCACTAAACGAAGTGAGTTTTCTAGGAGAGTCTTGTTTACAAAATCTTGAGCCTTAACATGAGCTCCACGAGCGACACCCTTCTCAGCATTCCTTACGCCAATCTCCATGAAGTTCTTAAGATATGAACATCTTCTACTTGCTTGGTCTTGAGAAGAGGTAATTGCAACCGAGAGGTTCACACGTTCTTTACAGACCTTAGCCAGTTCAGATCTCAAATAAGAGACGGTGGACTGATGCAATTTCTCAGATTCTGCAAAAGAAATATAAAATTATAACCAGAGTGAAAATTTCGCATCAACAAGATATAAGTAATAAAATAGACAAGTAAACCGAGGCAGTCATCTCCATGTGACTACCTTCCCTCTGATAAAGGAGATATTGAGCTAAAGCGAAACCACTACTCTTCATACTCTCCATAGCCTTATAAAAATCATCACCAACCAAACCCTTAAGGAGAGATCGAATCTTATTTTCATCCAAAGAAAAATAGGCCTACTCTTCCATAAGGGTGTCATGAGACTCTTTTAGCTGTGTGTGTTGTTCTTGAAGTTGGTTCATCTTCACAGTCAAATTTATCTTACTCTGGATAACCTTTTCATTATGGATGGTTAAGTTCCTCATTGACTCATTATGCCGATTCCTTAATGTGCGAAGTGACTCCTCTTGGTCATCGCAAATCTTTTGGAGGATAAGATATTGACACGTAAACATCGCTTCTTTCTTTAGGAAAGACCGTTTTTCTTTGCATAAACCCAGATTCTCATCTGATAAAGTTTGACGTCTTAAATCAGCACTATACAATAATCCAGATAGATGAGAAACTTGAGAGATCAGTAGTTCATTTTGACTATTTAAACCAAGATTTTCATTTTTTAGATTTTCAATCTAATTAAGCGAGTATGAATGGTCATTATTTAATTGATCTATTTGATTCTATAACCTCTCATTATTCGCGCGAGCATCTTCGGTTGAAAATTGAAAGCTAATCTCTCCATAATGCGCTTCTGGATTGAATCTTAACATACACATGAAGAAATTCAAAACATGTGCATAAAAATAATTTGCTTCTAACAAGTTATAAAAGGGAAGAGATAATACCTTTGAGGCTTCGGTTCTCGTTACGAAGACCATCAACTTCAAGAGTCACAGTTTGGTGACTCTCTTTCAACTTATTAGGCTCCCATTCTAGGACGGTCTTCTGAAGCGAGAGTTCTAGTACAACACTACTGGATTCAGCATATCCTTCAGCAAGAATCATGCGACGACGAGAGTCGTAAAAGAAAAATAATTAAGGTAAGCAAAAATATGTGGTAAAACAGTTTGGATAGAGGAGTATAAGCGGAAAAGTACTTACTAGGAGATCAAGATAAGTATGGACGCTTGAATCAAGTTGAGAAAATATTTCGCTCCTTGTTGGTTTGTTTGGTGAAGAATCGCATAACAACTTGACTAGAGCATTACAAATGCGAAGTTTGAAAGGATCAATGAGGGACGTGTGAGCAACATTATAATTTCTGACAAAGCTTGAGTAGCGGAGTTCACTCCATCAAAGATCTCATTATCCACAGATAGATTCTCCAAAGGAAGAGAGGTGATCTTAGAAGAAGAAGGAGCGGATGTAGAAGAAAAAATGTATTCTACAGGCGCGACAAAAGCAATATTCTCAACAGGTGCGGGGATGTTCGCAAATAAAGGAACATTTACGAAGTTAGAAAGAGTCTGATCCACCAGGGAAGCGGTTACAGTCGTAGAAGTGGAGGATTCCTTTATCACATGATCAATTAGGGCATCCTATTTAGGAGCTAAAATTTCCTTTGAAGAATCAGGAACATTCAAAAGAGATGAGGAGATCAATTCTTGCATGGGAGCGTCAGCATTAACATGAGATGGAGTATCAGTTTTCTTTGTCTTACATTCAAAATAAAGAACGTCAAGACTGGTCTTAAGCGATGGGGCTTTGCGAGCTCTTTTAACCAGTGTCTTCTTCTCGTTATCAATCTCACATTCAGAAACCTGCGAAGAAAAATGCAGATAATAAATAGAGGCAACAATATTGTTTTAACAAAGCAGAGAGAGTATTTCTTACTCCTTTGTTATGTGAAGGCTTCCTCTTGAGAAATTCATTCTTTTTCAAACTCGAAGAGTGTTTAGGGTTTGAAACTGTAATTTTGATATTGTTAGAGGAAGAATTTTTGCTGAAACAAAACCAGTATGGGAATTAAAAGAACATCAGATCAACAACAGTCGAGAATTCAAAAGAAATAAAGAGAGACAAGATCAATTTCAATAGAATATACGAACCTTGAAAGAGGATCCATAAGCACTACGGGAAAAATAGTGATTAACTACACCAGATAACAGTTGTCATACGATATACGACAACTCATATCTATGGGTTGCACAAGGGGGTTGTAGAAAGTCCTCAATTCTTTGCAACTCGTCAATACTAGTTGTAAACATGGTTGTCGTTCCATTGTATACTACGCTTCTTTCGATTGTGAATGTTTTTTGAAATTTCCTCTTAATGCATAACACAACTCATACCTGGTTGTGAAAATAACTCTACACTACACTTGTTGGGGTTGTAGAAATTTCTTTGACAATTATGGTTAGAGTTGTACGTCATTTCTTTGACAACTATGGTTTGAGTTGTATGCCATCTCATTGACAACTTCTGCTTTTGTTGTATGTCACTTCTTAGACAACTTTGGTTAGAGTTGTATGTCATCTCATTGACAACTTCTGCTTTTGTTGTATGTCACTTCTTTGACAACTTTGGTTTAACTTGTATGTCATTTCTTTGACAACTATGGGAAGAGTTGCATGTCATTTCTTTGACAACTCTAATTACGAGTTGTTGTACATATTCGATTTGGAAAAAAAAATTAAATTTTGAAAATTTAAATACAAAATTAAATATGCATTACTTTAATAACCATGAAAGAAGATCATATTTCCAATTATTATCACTATTGTTTCTCACTCTGAAGATTATTTTTGAGAACTTGGACACTAAAGAAAAAAAAACTAATAACACTTATGTTTTAGAAACCCTTCTGGCTATTCTTTCTCAGCTTCAAAAATCATCTCTTAACCCTTGGAATCTTACTGTGGGTGAGACTGTGACAGCAAACTTCATCTCCAATGACATAATCTCTGTAAAACAAAAGTGCAAACTTAATTGAGTATACCAAGATCACAACCAAATATGAATAGTAAAGAGTGGCGCCAGAATGGTGTTATACTAAAGAATAGGATACCTAGAGAACTGATTTGGAACCATGTTATAATCCAATACTACGATTCAGGTAAAACAAAGTTCATTCCAGGCATTGACTCACCGAAAAAAATATTCATCTCATAAGGTGACAGTATGAAGTCTGCTAAAGCACTTTAGTAATGCCGACCTTGCTTCTGCGAAGCTTTGTCATTGAACGAGAAGCACTTCGGCGACTAGTAACAGTTTCTACTTCCATATTGCTATCATCCTCAAAATCTTCTCCAAAATCTAAAAGTATCTTGGTATCATTTCATATAATTAACTGAAAAGAAACCAATTGTCGAACGTAAGATCGAGAAACCAATCAATAAGTACCATATCTTCACTTCACAACAAGACAGGAGTCCAGATTGCCTTGATGTAGTTGCTTTTGAGCGAAGAGATTTACATTCCATGGCGGCAGAGATTTCTTGGCTTTAGATGATTTCATTGGAATTCCCTTGTACATTTGCACTCGTTCATTCAAAGCATCTCCTCTACGCGGTGCCGGTTTGTTGTTAGGATCGAAAAGTAAAACTTCTTCAAAATCCTTGAGAGCAGCTTTCAAGTCTTTCAAATTGATTGATTCCTTCTCGGGCTACTCATCACGGATGTAGCTAACACCAAGGGCATTGTGAACCCGCAAAATAAAGGTTTAGACACATCCATGTATAGTGCAGACGACAGAAACAAGAAAAAAAATGTAAAATGAGTGGCTTCAGAGGTACTAGTGTGACGGTCAAACTTGTATAAGTTTGAAAGCAAACTAAGAGGAGGAGAATATAATGGAAATGGTACTTCACTGTGCAAGATCTTGATCATCTCCATCCCATTTCGAGATTGCTTGTTGCAAATATTTAATTGCGGTTGGTGGAACTTCCTTCTCAGTTGGTTGCAAATATTTAATTGCAGCTGGGTAGAACTTCTTTCTCAACATCACTGCCCCAAGTTCAAAGATCTCAGTAGCACTAGCATCACCACTTCGTATTTTCTCCTAAATGTTTATTACAAGATTAAGGAAGTAATCAGGAATATACACAACCTTTCAAATATATTGAACTCATACAGTAAATCTTACGTCTTGTTTGCTTACTCTGATTAAGCATGATCCTAAATGTAATAGGAGACAAGTGACAATTGATGGATTATTATTGGAACTTGAAAAGGGATACAAGGGAACACTATTTACACCGCAATTCTTTGGCGAGAAAGGTCAAGCGAACAATGACTTGACGAATCAAAAGAACGTAAAGCAACAAGTACGATAACTGAATTCCCAATTCAAATAGCTCCCCAACCCGGTAAACTGAGTTAAATCTCATCTCTTCACTGGAGTGTGCTGCTTCTGCAGAGCTCAACCACTTAATTGCGGATTGACTCAACCATGATTCGTAGAGATTTCTCGGCTTCTTCGCACGCAAATTTCTTGTCTTGTGATGCTTTTAACAAAAGTTGCAGCAACTATTGCTTTCACCATTATCAGCGTAACTCTATCTAGTTGAAAGCATAAACTTCAATCATTAGATTATAACAAATACATTAAACTTCTCCTAAAACATGGTTTACTTGCTCATGAAAAAACAACAAAATACACACACAAAAAAAATGAAACAAACCATGAAAAAACTAAGTAGAACATCATTCAAAAGTATCTCATTAACCTTGATATGGCAACAATCTCCCAAGTGGTAAATCTGGTCATCTACTGGAGTAATTTTATAGTGGCGTCTCACTTGCAAGAAAGCTGCACCAGCATCCCTTGCCTATAATTATACAAAAAATCAATCAATCAATCAAACATGTAAGAAAATCCCAAAAATCGAAATTACAAAATGAATAAACAATCAAAACATGTAAAAAAATTTGCAAAATCAATGAACAATCAAAAACCAAGAAACAATCGGGAATCACAACCTTTGTCTGCGTCAAATCGGTCAAAGCCATCTTTTTCTTGCTTCATTAACAGGAACATGTTCACCAATTAACCTCGCAATCAGAATTTTCTTTCTGTTTCTTATACTTTAAAATCTTCCTTTGCAGTTTCTCCACAGGGACTGCAACATCTTTCTCCATTTCTTCTTCCTCATCCACAGCTTCCTCAAGGTTTTAAATATGTAGATCTGAAACCAGATCTTCTTCTTCTACTACACCAATCTTCATCATAATAACCACCACCATCAGATCTTAATTTCTCATCAGTTCAATCTTCTCAAACCCCCAAAATCTAGTGAATCCATCTCCGTAACATCAACATCTCCTGCTCAACCACAACGAACAACTCGCACTTCAAGATGATTGAAGGTGGTGTCAATACAAGTATGAGATTCAGAACTTAAGAAAAGGTAAATCTGATAATAGAAGATAATAGAAGTTAGGGTTTAGGGGATGAGTTCAAGATGAAGTTAAATAGAGAAATCAAAGACGAAATTAACGGTTTCTACTTGAACTAAAGCTAGGGTTTGTGAGGATTCATTATGAAATCAAAAAGAGAATCAAGGATTTGGGAAATCAGTTAATTGGATTTGAAAATATCTTGAGATTTGGTTTTGTTTCTTCAACAATGAGGATGTAGGGTTTCTGATTTGCTTCATACTGAAACTGATTTCTTTGTTAAATCACTGGTTAAGCAAATCTTGAGTGAGGGTTTTTTTCTGAGGGAAGCGCGAGTTAGGTTTTTTTTTTTTTTTTCTGAGGGATGGAAAGATGAGAGACGAGAGAAACATGAGTGAAGGTAAGTGAGAGAAAATAATTTCATTTTATGTAAAAGAATTTGAACGGATAAGATGTGGTATGACGGGTCATACGGATTATGAAAAATCTTTGGACGATATATATTTAAGTTAAGAGTGTCATACGGATCAAGACAAGTGTGTTTTCTTTGTGCTTTCTCTTTGTGTTAATATGAACTCATGTTTTCAGTTTAATTATCAACCTTAGACATGACAAAAAATCCAAAAAAAATATTAATAAATTTAGGACATTATTATCAACATTCTGATATAAAAAGATCCAAAAAATGTATAAGAATGAATCATGAAAATGAAAAATGAATTTGATAATTGGTGTGTTTCTTTGTGCTGTCTCTTTGTGTTTTTGTGTGTTTCTCTTTTTGCTTCCGCTTTGAATTTCGACTAGTCGCATAGGTCATGAAGTAATTTTGACAACTCATACATACCATGAAGTAGCTTTATTATATAATACATCATCGAAATCGATAAAATTGAAGCTTTGTGAGGGTTATGACTTTAAACTTAGCATGATACATCATCGAAATCGATAAATATGAAGCTCAGTGTTGATTCGAACTTCAAATATAGTATAACGATATACATACTATTAACCAAGAAGCTCTGGGAGGGTTCTGACTTCAAACTTAGCATGATACATCATCGAAGTCGATAAATATGAAGCGCAGTGTTGATTCGAAATTCAAATGTGGTATATAGGCATACAAAATGTGAACCACGAAGCTCCAAGAGGGTTATGACTTTAAACTTAAGATGATACATCATCGAAATCGATAAATATGAAACTCAGTGTTGATTCGAACTTCAAATGTTGTATAACGGTATACAAACTATGAACTAAGAAGCTCTATGAAGGTTCTGACTTCAAACTTAGCATGATACATCATCGAAATCGATAAATATGAAGCTCAGTGTTGATTCGAACTTCAAATATGGTATAACGACATACAAACTATGAACCAAAAAGCTCTGGGAGGGTTCTGACTTCAAACTTAGCAAGATACATCATCAAAATTGATAAATATGAAGCTTAGTGTCGATTCGAACTTCAAATATGGTATAACGCCATACAAACTATGAACCAAGAAGCTCTTGGAGGGTTCTGACTTCAAACTGAGTATGATACATCATCAGAATGGATAAATATGAAGCTCAGTGTTGATTCGAATTTCATATGTGGTATAACGCCATACAAACTATGAACAAAGAAGCTCTTGGAGGGTTCTAACTTCAAACTGAGCATGATACATCACCGGAATCGATAAATATGAAGCTCAGTGTCAATTCGAACTTCAAATGTGGTATAAAGCCATATAAACTATGAATCAAGAAGCTCTGTGAGGGTTCAGCCTTCAAACTTGGTAAGAACGATGAATTCATCCATTTACAGGTAAGATTCCTTCGGAATATTCTCTGAAACCTTAAACAAACCCTATTCTGGCACATTGTATGCGTACCTTGGCTCTGAGTTCGAAACCTGGTAGGGAGTGGACTACTATAATTCAGAAACTTGGTAAGAACGATGAATCCATCCATTTACAAGTAAGATTACTTCAGAATATTCTCTGAAACCTTAAACAAACCCTATTCTGGCATATTGTATGAAAACCCTGGCTCCGAGATCGAAACCTGGCCGTGAGTGGACTACTATAAGTCGGAAACTTTGTAAGAACGATGAATCCATCCATTTACAGGTAAGATTCCTTTGGAATATTCCCCGAAACCTTAAACAAACCCTATTATGGCATATTGTATGCATACTTTGGCTACGAGATCGAAACCTGGTCGGGAGTGGACTACAATAATTCGGAAACTTGGTAAGAACGATGAATCCATCCATTTACAAGTAATATTACTTCGGAATATTCTCTGAAACCTTAAACAAACCCTATTCTGGCATATTGTATGCAAACCCTGGCTCCGAGAACGAAACCTGGCCGTGAGTGGACTACTATAAGTCGGAAACTTCGTAAGAACGATGAATCCATCCATTTACAGGTAAGATTCCTTAGAAATATTCCCCGAAACCTTAAACAAACCCTATTCTGGCATATTGTATGCGTACCTTGGCTATGAGATCGAAACCTGGTCGGGAGTGGACTACTATAATTCGGAAACTTAGTAAGAACGATGAATCCATCCATTTACAAGTAAGATTCCTTCGGAATATTCTCCGAAACCTTAAACAAACCCTATTCTAGCATATTGTATGCAAACCCTGGCTCCGAGATCGAAACCTGGTCGTGAGTGGACTACTATAAGTCGAAAACTTTGTAAGAACGATGAACCCATCCATTTACAGGTAAGATTCCTTCGGAATATTCTATGAAACCTTAAACAAACCCTATTCTGGCATATTGTATGCGTACCTTGGCTCCGAGATCGAAACCTGGCCGTGAGTGGACTACTATAAGTCGGAAACTTGGTAAGAACGATGAATCCATCCATTTACAAGTAAGATTCCTTTAAAATATTCCCCGAAACCTTAAACAAACCCTATTCTGGCATATTGTATGCGTACCTTGGCTCACGACTCTTATTAGTGTTGTTTTAATTTTTTCAATTTTTTTTCAATTTTTCAATTTGAACAAACCCTTATTAGTGTTATTAGTGTTGTTTTAAACAAACCCCGAAACCTTAAACAAACCTTAAACAAACCCTTTACAAGAACATTTTTCAATTTTTTTTTCTTATCTTCAACGACTCTTATTAGTGTTGTTTTAAAATCATTCACTACCTTGAGGATATGAGTTGTAAATTCTAAAAGTGGTCACTTCTCTCTGCAACCCTTTTCACACAACAAGTTGTGGTTCTGATTCTCGTCACTACTCTTAGGAACTCGTTGGTCCTAAGAGTTGGACATATTTTACTTTGACAACGCTTTTGTTGGAAAAAGTAGTAAAACATACTATATTTTACAACTTTTAATTTACGAGTTGTCAATCTACAGTTGTAGATTACTAATTTTCCCGTAGTGAGAATAGTAGAAAAATCAAAGTCGAGACTTCGAGAATATAAGGACGAAAAATTTTCGAGAAGGTGGAGAAGATGAAGATTTGCAGAGGGCTCACAGAGATAAAGAGGGAAGATGACAAACTTAGTTAATGAATAAATAGGAAAGATAACCGGTTAAATTCGGATGTGCCGGTAAAAAGGTAAGAAAATCAACACATGTAGACGGTTACCCTGAAATCACAGAGGCATGTCGGTAGATAAGAATACGAAAAGATGAACGGGTGCAAATCATTTTAAACTATACATATAGCATTATGCCTCAAAATATAGTTTGATCAGGTATCCATTAAAAATAGTCGGACTAATCAAGATTTTTTTTTGCAGCCGTTTAAATGCATTTGGGTAACGGGCGCGGAGCAAAGCCCCGCCACACAAATCGACATTTCCCACCAGCCCCGGTGCGTAGCACGGGTTACACATTAGTATTGGATAAAACGAGCTGCAGCCCCATAGTTAAAATTAAAAAAAAAAAAAAATCCATTCCAGAATCTAATAGTAGATAGTAAAGGATTAAGGATCCTCCATTGATGTGTATTTTTACTTTATAATAAACCCATAAAGACTTGCTCTTTGTGACTTATTACTAATATATAGTTAAGAACAATAGATAATAGTTATCATCATGGAGGGAAGAAAAAAACCCACAACCAAAATTGACTACTACCTGATAAGTTTCAAAATAATAAGCCGATTTGTGTGTAAATTTACACACAAACCTACCCATTTATTAGAGACGGAGGGAGTAATATTTGTTTGGGAAATACATCTGCAGTCAAAAAAATTAAGGTAGATGGTAATTAAATATGAGAAAAATATCGTTTGGTCCTTTTTTAGGTGGGTCCATGTCTGTTTGGTCCTTTGGTCAAACGCCTTTACTGTTTGGTCCATAATTATTTAAAAATATTAAACTGACAAAAATACCCTTCCGTGTTAATTTTTACTTATTTTCTTGTAGCAGTTCATTCCAGAAAATGAAGTCCATATAAAAACCTAAAAAAAACAGACTTCATTCCCAGGAATGAAGTCCATATAAAAACCTAAAAAAACAGACTTCATTCCCGGGAATGAAGTCCCTATAAAAACCTAAAAAATCAGACTTCATTCCAGGAATGAAGTGCATATAAAAATCTAAAAAACAGACTTCATTCCAGGAATGAAGTCCATATAAAAACCTAAAAAAAAAACAGACTTCATTCCAGAAATGAACTTCAAATAAACACTAGCAGAAACACATCAAATTCAAGATCTTCAACACGAGCAGCAAACATCAAAGAAATCAAAGATCGGCATCAAAATCAAGATCTTCAACATAAAAAATCAAGATCTTCAACACGAGTAGTAAAACATCCTTCACAATGAACCTTATTTCAGATCTGATTTCACAGCAAACATCAGTATCAGTTCATTCTTTCAACATCAACATATGAATCTTCGACAAATGGATCTTCAACAATAGCAGATGAGTTCGTCTTCATCATCAACAACCGCAACAGAAACATCAAACATGAGTTTGTCGTAAATCGTCTTCATCATCAGCAACATGAGCAACAACAAACGTATTTAACATTAACAACAACAATGTATTCATCGTCAATAACTAACTTCATCGTTTTCATCATTTGTTTGCTCGTGGAGACGCCATTGTTAGGGCAAGAAGAAAAAAGAAGAAAAAAGGAAAGAGAGTAGATATGAAAATATGGAGGTGAGAGAAAATAAATCTGAGAATAATATATTATATAGCGATAATGTTATATATATCCTAGGGTGACGTCATGGATGACGTAATGGTCCCAAAAGGGTATTTCTGCCACTACAAGATGACATTTACATCATGCATGACGTCATCCCAGGACCAAACCATAATTTCTAGGACCAAACTATAATATATTTTCCCAAATAGGACCAAACAGACACATGACTGAGTCAACTGGACTAGACTCTCTCTAATATATTATTTCTAGGACCTATTGGTATTTCCTACAATTAAATATTTTGTTTAGTATAATTAATACGATGAATCCAGTTAGTTAATTTTTTTTTTTTTTTTCTGTTTACATTTTGTGACTAATTAATCCACGCACAACTATAAGCCCCATAATGAAAGAGTGATCAACATTTGGTTCCACGACCAAACCCATAACATCATCTCCCAACAGAACTCCTCCGCTTGATCTTTTTTGTTTTAACTCTGCAATAACTCTTCCTGTTTGGACATCCATTATCTTGCAGGCTAATTTGCTGCTGCTTCCTCTTAATCTCTCAATTCGATAACAATTTGCTCTGGTTTCATCAGATTCCGTCTTCACTACCATTACGTCTACTTCCATATTGGAATTCATATTTTTCCTAACTTGGAACCAAGGTTTCCCTTTTGATGAACAGTTTCCGGATTTGTATCCTTCCCATCGTCCAAATAATCGTAATTTCTGCATGATTAGTTAAACACAAGATTAGCAACTTAACTTCAAGTTTATATACAAGACTTTTTTGAGTTCATTATAATTAAGCTAGCTTGTGTGACTTTGTTCTCACCTTTCTAAGTATAGTGAACAAAACTTTGCCTTTTAAATCCATGAGATGAACTTCATTACAATTCTTATTATCGTAATTATCAATTCGATAAACGACTTGACCGTTTGAATCATATACGGTACAACCATTACCCTGCATCACTAATGATTTCATCCATATTGTAAATATTTCTCTCTTTGATGAAGCACAAGTTGATGATGATGAAGAAGAAAGAAGCATGTCTTCTTCCGGATAAACCTTAGACATTTTTCACAACTATATACTATAATAGCTATATGAGAAGTGGAATCAGTGGATGGTGATCGAAGAAAAGAAGTATATGAGTTTATAAATGATTGAGTAATAACACTAGCTAGCTATGACACGAGGGGAATGGATAATAATGTTATTAAAAATTGGAGTTGTTTTTATATTGAGTTGTTGAGTCAAATTACATTTTTTTTTTTTTTTTTTTTTTTTTTTTTTTTTTTTTTCTTGTTCACATTTAAAACATGAACTTTGAGCAAAAACTCAGAGTTGAGTTGAATCAGAGTGAACTTGGAATAATGATCATACATAATTCATCTTTTGTTTATTTGAGTGTGACTCGGTTTTGTCGAGTGAGAAAACGATATCTTGTTTGATGGAACATTTTTAAACTCATCTTTACAACAATCAAATGTGATCTTCTTAGAGATGTCATGGAAGTGGTATCCCGCATCATCCACTTGTATGGAATATATGTGATATATTATCACATGATTCACATCTTCTGTTCAAAAATTGGGTGAAGATTTGATGCTCAACCAAGATCCTTGAAAGCTTAGATAAATAGTACTATATCTTTTAGGGGAACTCCGTCGTAACATCCAAGGATATGACCTTTTGTTTCATTAATCAGAACTAGTAATTAAGGTGTGGGTTTGAGACCATAGTGTTGAGTTATTTTACCTCGCATGAATCACTACACCAAATCTAGGTTTTACTAACAATGTGCTTCCTAACTAAATTTTTTATGGTAACACAAATGATCCATTATAATTCTAGTAACCCTTATAAAGAGTTAGCAAATTAACCAATAGTTACTATAATTAGGAATTAACTTATAAAAACTAAATAACTATTTCAAAGTGTGATTTGATTAGTTATACAAAACTAACACATTTCTACTAAATAACTAATATCAATATTTCTACCCATAACTACATGTATCCTAAAATCAACCCCATGTTTGTAACTGTTTACCATTTTTATTTATAACACACTTTCACATATCTAACACATTGATTTATTTTGAATAACTAGAAAAATAAAATGAATTTCTAAGTTCCTTAAATCTCTTGCCTAGAACCCATTGATAATTCTAGAACCCTGGAATAACTTAAGTCCAAGAACCAATGGGTGCGGGAACCAAAGTTTAGTTCCATTTTTTAACCAAAATTTTAGTCCTACAGCCAATGGGTCCAGCGTCCACGGTCCACACTCGATAGAACCAAAGCAATTGTGGTGCCTGTACAAGAAAGAACAAATGGTCGAAAGGAAACCTAATGAGCACTTTGATTTGAAATCAGTTGAATCAAAGCCTGTGCTCCAAAAAAAACCACTCTAAGCTTCCCTTGTGAAATCAATTCAAAGAAAAACCATTCAATCTCGATCAATTTTGCCCTATGGTTTCGATTCCCATATTGATCTAATCCGTACATTGATTTTGTGTTATCTCTACGACCAAGGAAATCGAAAGGTTCAATTTCTTCTCCTTCTTCTTTCGATCGTAGCTCTGGTGACATATTAAAACTATCTAACTTTAATTATGGTATGTATTTCAATCTCTTTTTTGTTTTTGTTTGAGATCCGGGGTTTTTGATTACTTTGAAGTTGGTTTAGTGCATGTTGAAATATGATTAAATTAGGTCCTTTTATGATTTGGATTTGATTCCGTCTATTGTTCTATGGTAGATTTTCTTAATATCCGCTCAAAACTGCGATTGCTTAGATAGATTAATGTTTGAAAACAAACTATCTCAATCTCTTAACTTTTGTTGGTGTTAATGGTTATCAGAACAGATCTTTTATTAACCTTTAAATCTGTTTAGATTGCTATCATGTTATTTTTCTGTCTCTTTTGAATCTATTGAATGAATTATTACCGAATTCTTATTTTAACTTGAGATGGATTGGAGTTCTGATCCTTCTAATTCCTCAACAAGTGAGGTAAGTGTTTCTTATGCTGTCCCTGGATGTGATTCCTTACAGGAATCTTCTCTTTTTGATGGCTTCACTCAAATTGAGATGCTCGGGCAAATGATGAATTTTTAGTTTAGTAGTACATCAAGATTAATGTTAGAGAAAGTTGTTGAAATCGTGATTCTTAAGCTATTTGGAAGATTTGAGTTGATATTGCAATGGTTACTGAGGGGTAAAAGCTGGTTTCAACTAGAACGAAAAAAATATTGAAGCACAACCGTTTCATGTGGATAATTTAGATGACTAGGGTATACACAAAGAATTTTGATAGTGTCCCATTAGACCATTACTTGTAATTATAATTTACCCAGTACAATGTGCCGTAGATGTTAGAAGATTCTTGGAAAAGTTTTCTCTTAGCGTCATATGAATCGACTAGCTAATAAGTTTTCTGATAATTGGAGTTGTCTGTTCACGGATAGACTAGCTAATAAGTGTGCAGATTTTTTAGTTGAATATGCTTGTAGAAAAATAGTTTCTGTTGCCGTCGGTTAGGAGATTATCCTAGTTTTCTAAATTCTGCTGTTCTGACGCTGGCCACAAAGGCGATGTCGATACAAGTCGAAGTGGTTACTGATATTTGGATTTGGAGACAGAGCATAAGAAAAGGCTATATAATACCAGCCCCTATTTCATTTTCTGCATTTAAACTAGTAAATTTATTTATACCAATCCACTTCTGTTCACCTTGCGACAATTTTTAACTCTTGGACTTGACATTTGCCTAAAATAAAAACACTTCTTATTATTCGTTTGGCTGGTAAGCATTGTTCATCACATTTTTTGCTCATTTATATTTATCACTTGTGCAAGCAAGCATTAACATATGTACAGCAGTACCTGTGTAATGGTGGAATCCTTTTGTGTAGGAAAGCATCAACTCATTTTTCATTTCTCTCTGGTGTTGTTACTGGCAGTTATATTCGAATTCCTAGTTACTGAACTTCGTACTAATTTTTGAATGTTCTCGATTCCAGAACATTTATGAATGATGTTCGTACTTGGAATGAATGATGCATGGTTTTGTAAAATGAATGATAAATTTTGAAACAAATTTATGTGTGCCAGGCTGATGAAGTTATTCCCTGAAATTGTTTGAAACCTCTGTGACCAGGACATGCTTGCAGAAGATACGATTCTTCATTGGTTCCGCTAAGGGTTAAACCCCAGGGGAAGGTGAGCAGTTGAGATTTCACTTGCTAGAGAACTCACAAGGTTTTTTTAAACTGTTTGTATCATGTACAACTCACAAGCTTTGTTTAAACTGCTTGCATCCTTGGCCACTTTGTTGGTTTCAATGTCATTGATTAGGTTTCTGTTGTTGCAGACAAAGCTTTGAGAAAGCTTTGGTTAATTGGCTAGAAGAGGCAGAAGATGGTGCTGATGATGGAGGTTACTATTGAAGCCCAGAATCCATCTCTCATCAAATGTATCATGCATCTGAGTGCAGAGAGCCTCAAATGCAGGTTGCAAACAAGGTACTGAGTAATGTCTATCTTGACTGATTAGTTTCATAAATGTGATATTCAACTTAGATTATGTCCAATTTTACCATGTCAGGGTCCTAAAGATGGGATTCAATTTTAGGTTATTTCCAATTCCTCAGCAACTCAAAGAATCGACATCAAGGAATTGGGATTTTCTGGTAACCTTTATACCATTAGCAATCATGGTCTCAGCTGTCCTCGTGGCTAATTAGAATAGGGTGGCAAAGTACAGCGCCTATAAGGTGGCAATGCTTTATTTTGCATGCTAATGGACTCAGACTGAAGTTATCTCTTAATTGTTCTGGCCTTCTATACTAGATGGAGCCATGGAGGTTCAGGTTTAGATCAGTGGGGATTATATAATCAAATTCCTCTAGGTAATGAGTACTAATATGTGCATTGCTGCTGTTATAGATTTGGTTATCTTGCTTTATTGAGTTTTTGGGTTTCGTTCAGGAATGAAAAGTAGTACAATAACATGGTTCTGTAAAGCATATTGTGTCTGAGTCTTGGTAGTGGCTTAAGTTTTGAGTGTGTGGGTTTGTATCATAAGAGGAACTTATCTTGTTTCTGAGTTATTTTAGCCTTATTATATCTTCGAAGAGATTTCACAGGAAGCTTATGGAATGGAACAGGGGTATACTTCTCTTGTGAAGGAAGACTTATCGCAACCACAAACCACTACCGCTGCAAAGGTATTCCTTTCGTTTGTTAAATCAATCAGTAACCACAGTTAGAAAAATTCAAAATCAAGTGATGCAAACCGTTGAGGCTTCGGCTCATTTGCATTCTTAAACAAGTTTTTGAGAGAAACTTGTAAAGGCGAACAAGAAAATTTCCAGGCCTTTTACATTTAATGATAGAGATCTTGTGTCGATTACCCGTAAAAAGTTTGACTGTGTTCAAGTGAGTATCCAAATCACGGAACAAACTATTTTCTCATGTTGGTCTTAGACATTCTTCAAATGTTTATATTCTTAAAGTATACAGCGGAAGAACTCGTAGAATTTCTGATGAGTGGTGTTTTTCTGGTACATAGAATTCTAGTGTTACTGTGTAGCCTATTACTACTACTTGCACTATGCTTCGCTGTTGATTTTTTTTCAATTGCTGGATTTATATTTTCAAACTTTTAAAACATAGCATGACAAGCAAGCCAGGTTTTCATTTCAAAAGATTTGAAAAATCTCTGATCAGTGGGTTGTTATTCCTTCACCTAAGCGACTAATGATACAGGTAGACGATCTTGAGAAGCCTAGTCCTGGCAGCTTTCAAAACTTTCTAGTCGATAAAGCCATTTGGCTTGTTTGCTCGAGGTTTATAGTGCCAATAAACCCCCTTTGTGGAATTCTCAACGCCTGTAAAGGTAGAGTTAACTTTAGTGAGAATTCCTAGACTTAGAGTGTTTAGCTTAAGCTACCGGACAGAGTTCAGTTGTGATTTCTTCCAAGGTTTTGGTAGGCTTTTGATGTGAAACCTGAAAACAAAGATGAGACAAATTAAGAGTGACCAATTAGTGTTTAAGTTAAAGTACTAGCTTATTGGTCTTTCATTGAGGAAATATACCAGAAATCCAACACCTGTCTTATGTAATTATGTGTTGAAGCTCAATTTTGTATACATCCACAGCCCCATTCATCTTTCATTGTGCCCTGCGCTAATCATTTTAGTGTTCATTATCTGTCAGGCTCCATTGTTTGTATAAATCTATATCTAAAGATGCTTAATTAGCTATATAGAAACATTCTTTGTATAAATCTATATCTAAAGATGCCATTAGCTATGGTAGACTTTACTGCTTTTTTTCACACCAGATGAGATGCTAATGTGGTTAATTTGATTTTTCAGAATGCCGAGAGAATTGCGACACCCTCTTACGTAGAAACACAAACAAAGTTCATTCCGTGGTTGGTTGAAAAGGTATGGCTGCTGTGCATTTTTTTAGATTATGTTAATATGGAAAATTGAAATACGGGTCGTATATATCAAGAAGTAAAGAGAGGTTGGATGGAAACAGACAGCCTGTATATTTTAGAGAAAACAGAGGAGCTCTCTATCATGAGACTGTGTTCTACTGTGACTGGGTGAAGGTAGGAAGTGGAATCAAAATTTGTACAGATTCCAACTTGGTTTTGGTAAAGTTGAACAGTATGAGAAGTTCCAGTAAAATGTATGACGAACCAACAATTCTAGTTGAAGAGGCCAGCCAGGTTTTTTACTCTAAAGATTTGAAAAGTTCTGATCAGTGGTTGTTATTCCTTCACCAAAGGGACAAACGACAAAGGCAGACGATCTTAAGAAGCCTAGTCCTGGCAGCTTTCAAGACGTTCTTGTCGATGAACCCCATTTGGCTTGTTTGCTTAATGTTTATGGTGCCAAGAGACCAAGAATGGTGACAAGAAGACGAGAATAGCTACAATGTAATTTCTGATGAATCAAACTGACCACTGCACCTTCTACTAGCTAGTTTTGAGTTTTAGCTAGTTTTGAGTTTTGTTAGTTGAATCAACTGTAACCAAAATTGTAACCAGTTTTATATATTCAGAGTTCGGTAATACATTTGCTTGATTATATATATTTGATTTTAAGTCTATTTTAAGTTTGGTTTGTGCACTTATTTCTATTTCTTCGGTCTCGTGTCAAAGATGGATTCCCGATTATAATTTAGACCGACCTTGTTATCTGAAACCTACTATTTGGTTAAGACAAGTGCATCTCAATCTGATAATGTCTTCAAGACACAAGTTTGTGTGTTGTTATCCAAAAAAATATCCGAAGCTTAAAAGAAAATCGTATCCGAGTCTCATAAACTGATGAGGTATTCGAAATCTGCCGATTTTGTGCGCTTACTTCTATTTCTTCGGTCTCGTGTTAAATACGGATTCCTGAGTATAATTTAGACCGACCTTGTTATGCGAAACCTACTATTTAGTTTAGACAAGTGCATCTCAATTTGATAATGTTTTCAAGACAAAAGTTTGTGTGTTGTTATCAAACAAAATATCAAAGCTTATAAGAAAATCGGTTATGAGTCTCGGAATCGGCGATGAGGAACTAAAAATACAGTCGATTTTGTGTGCTTACTTCTATTTCTTTGGTCTCGTGTTAAAGATGGACTCGGATTATAATTTAAATCGACCTTGTTATCTCAAATCTACTATTTGGTTTAGACAAGTGCATCTCAATCGATAATGTCTTCAAGACACAAGTTTGTGTGTTGTTATCCAACGAAATATCCGAAGCTTATAAGAAAATCGGTTCCGAGTCTCGGAAACTGATGAGGAACTCGAAATCTGCCGATTTTGTGTGTTTACTTTTATTTCTTCGGTCTCGTGTTAAAGATGGATTCCAGCTTATAATTTAGGCGACCTTGTTATCTCAAACCTAGTATTTGGTTTAGACAAGTGCATCTCAATCTCGATAACGTCTTCAAGACACAAGTTTGTGTGTTATTATCCAACAAAATATCTGAAGCTTATAAGAAAATCGTATCCGAGCCTCAAAAACTAATGAGGAACTCGAAATCTGCCGATTATGTGGGTTTATTTCTATTTCTTCGGTCTCGTGTCAAAGATGGATTCCGATTATAATTTAGACCGACCTTGTTATGCGAAACCTACTATTTGAATTAGACAAGTGCGTCTCGATCTTATAATGTCTTCAAGACACAAGTTTGTGTGTTGTTATCCAAACAGAAATATCCAAAGCTTATAAGAAAACAGTCCAGAGTCTCTAAAGCCGATGAGGAACTCGAAATCTGGATTTCGTGCACTTACTTCTATTTCTCGGTCTCATGTTAAAGATGGATACCCGATTATAATTTAGATCGACCTTGTTATACGAAACCTAGTATTTGGTTTAGACAAGTGCATATCAACTGTAATGTCTTTAAAACACAAGTTTGTGTGTTGTTATCCAACAAAATATCCGAAGCTTATAAGAAAATCGTGATCCAGTCTCGGACTGCGATGAGGAACTCGAAATCTGCCGATTTTGTGCGCTTACTTCTATTTCTTCGGTCTCATGTTAAATACGGATTTCGATTATAATTTAGACCCACCTTGTTATGAAAACCAACTATTTGGTTTAGAAAAGTGCATCTTAATCCCGAAAATGTCTTCAAGACACAAGTTTGTGTTGTTATCCAACGAAATATCAAAGCTTATAAGAAAATCGTATTTGTGTCTTAAAACCCGATGAAAAACTTCGAAATCTGCCGATTTTGTGTACTTACTTCTATTTCTTCGGTCTCGTGTTAAAGATGGATTCCGATTATAATTTAGATTGACCTTGTTATAAAAACCTACTATTTGGTTTAGACAAGTGCATCTCAATCTGATAATGTCTTCAAGACACAAGTTTGTGTGTTGTTATCCAACGAAATATCCGAAGCTTATAAGAAAATCGGATCGTTGTATTAGAAATCGATGAGGAACTCAAAATCTGCCCGATTTTGTGTACTTACTTCTATTTCCTCGGTCTCGTTTTAAAAATGGATTTCCGATTATAAAGTAGATCGACCTTGTAATCAAGAACCTTTATTTGGTTTAGACAAGTCCATCTCAACTCGATAACGTCCTTCGACACCGGTTTGTGTTGTTATCCAACGAAACATCCGAAGTTTTTAACAACATCGGATTCATGTCTAGGAAATTGATTAGTGCCTCGAAATCTTCGATTTTGTGCGCTTACTTCTATTTCCTCAATTAGATTTAAAATGAATTTCCGAATCGAAATTAGATTAACCTTGTTACCCGAAACCCACTATTTGGTTTAGACGAGTGCATCTAAATCTAATAATTTCCTTAAGACATAAATTTTTCTTGTTAGCCAACGAAATATCAAAATCAGATTCATGTCTCAAAAATTGATAAGTGACTCGAAACTGGTCTCGAAATTGTGACTAATTTTGAACCGTCAATTGTGCGATCCGTATGAAGAAATAGCTTCATTTTTATCCCTCCATTTCATTGGATCCGTATGAGCGAAACAAAGGAGTGTTGACCATCGATTAGGGGTAATAAAGATAAACGGTGATCAAACCGTTAACGTGGTTAAATTTCAACCACATCAATTTCTTCACCTCGTCCATAACGTAACAAGTTTGAAAAAGCAAGATCCCCAATTTTCCCCTTCTCTTTTCTTCTCCCGCTCCCAAAAATTCACCAAATTTGTTCCCCGCTTCGATTTCTTAATGGTTTCAAAAATTCACGAAAGTTCCCTCCTCTCTTTTATCTTTTCTATATAATCTGGTCTCCAAACCATATTCTAAATTTTTCCGAAACTGGGGTTTGTTTATCTCTCGTCATCTTTATTGCTCACAATCACTGCATCTCTTAATTTGGTTAGTTTCAGTTTAATATTGATTTGAATATCAGTTTCAATGTTTCATATTATCAATTTCACGTACTAGGGTTTCATGAAAATGGTTTTGGGTTTTGATTTTAGGGTTTCATACTAAGATTTTGGTACCGATTTTTCTCTAATTCTCATTTTTTTCGTGGTTAGTTTGGAAGTCTATTTGGAGGAGTCACTTGTGTTCAAAGGTTTGTGAATCTACCTCTGAATCTCTTGCTAGTTTTTGATTTTGTGATTTTTGATTTTTTTTTCCTTTTTAATACAACTTGTTTTATCGTGTGGATTTGCCTTTGGGATATTTGAATCTACCGTGTTTTGTGTGTAATTTTGAGGATTTTTTTAAGGGTCTGTTTGTCCGAAAAATAGGTTATTGGGTTTTAATCTCTGTTTAGGGGTTCTTGTTTTGTTTTTTGAAAAGGGGATTTATACTTTTTGACCTTGGTTAGAGTGATAGTATTGATATGGGTTTTGTTGTGCTGTCTATGTTTGAAGTTTGCTTAGATTTTCATCCGGGGTTAGTCTGGATTTGTTTTTTGTTCCTTTTTGTGGTATTTAGAAACATGGTGTTTGCTTAGAATACATATTTTATTGGATATAATGATTGTTCTTCAACATGGTGTATCCTATATGAATGTGTGTTCAGCCATTCTCCCATTCTTTACACTCATGTTAGAGCTAATTCAAATATGTATTCACCTTATTTGCTTCAATTTCTTTACTTGTATGTTTTTTTTTTTTAGCATTCGTATTTTGACATTAAGGTACTTCATAAATAGTATTGATATGGGTTTTGTTGTGTTTTCTATGTTTGAAGTTTGCTTAGATTTTCATCCGGGGTTTCTCTTGATTTGTTTTATAGTTCCTTTTTGTGGGATTTAATGCTTGTTCATATTTTATTGGATATAATGCTTGTTCTTCAACATGGTGTATCCTATATGAATGTGTTCAACCATTCTCCCATTCTTTACACTCATGTTAGAGCTAATTCAAATATATATTCACCTTATTTGCTTCAATTTCTTTTACTTGTATGTTTTTTTTAGCGTTACGTATTTTGACATTAAGGTTCTATTGTATACATTTAATCTTAAATGGACGGAGGTAGAATGCATATGATTTAGTCCGTTTTTCGTATCTTGATAACCATTGTTTGATGCTTAGAATTTGAGAAATTGAATCGTTACCTTGTTGTTCGTATGTACAATACTTGCTTGATTTTATTTGGGTTTCGAGTATTACATACAAGTTTTTATTGTCGAAATACGTGAGTATAACCTCGTTCGTAGTTCTCCCGTTGCTTGCTTGTTTACTACGGTGATTTTTTGTATCCTGCAATAAAAGATTCAATTTTGTAGATCCAATTTCAATTTTCTTCTTTACTTTTGTAATTTGATTTCTTGGGTTCAATTTAATTGGGATTTTTGTAGGTCGAGAGAAGAAGAAAATTGGCGTGCATCATCAAGTCTTTGCATTAGTGAATAAATTTGCGGGACTTGAGAGGTTTTAGGCTTTATACCACCGGTTCACCATGATGCAAAGCAAAAAGCATTACCCAAACAGATATTTAGCTCAAAGTCTGTAGGGAAGAGCGAGTTAAGTTCTCCCTTTTAGATTACTTACTTTCAATAGGACCAAGTGCTTGCAATTCTTAAAAGGCCGAGAAATTATTTGAGAAGGTGGTCATAAGAAGAAAAAAATGTGTAAGAACTAGGTCCTGCAATCTTTCCCTGTTATTTAAACCCTTGAAGTAATGTATGTGTAGTTTTTAATTTCTAGTTTGTCCCACATGTTATTTCGGGAACCTATGTTTCATGTTACAAAACAAGTAGCATCTAAGAAGGCAAAACTAGAATCTAGTATTTGCTCTGAATCGAATTTGATAGTGATTCCTAGAAAGTGAGTACCTTTTTGTTTTTGTGGGTTTGTTTATTTTTCATTTAAAAGATGTTATGTTTGACAAAATTTTTTTCTCTTAGCTGCTGCTATCTATAAAGGTTGTAGCTCAACTAAGAATGGAAATTTCTAGAAGAAAACGAATCAAGTATCGATGATAGTTCGGATGATTCAAGCTCTAAGGATGTGAGTTTTTGTGGACCATTTGTAATATATAATAAGTTCGGTTTTCTGGAACTATAGTCATTTGAAAGTGTTCTATTTTTCTTATTGGTTCTATTCGGTTGGTTGATTTATTGATAAAAGAAAATCCATTGATGCAAAAGACCCGTTGCAAAGAAAGTTGCTCCTTGCACCAAAGAACAAAGCGTAAGAATCCGGTGATGATGATGATTCGAGATAACTCATAAGGGTTACATAGTAAGTAGTGGTGTTGTAATTTGAAAGTATCATGAGTTTTTGTATCTTTGGGTTACATATTTTGTATGCTAATACATATCAATACTTGTTCTAATATAGGTACAAATGACGGAACAAGATGGGTTAGATGAAAATGGTAAGCAACAATCCACTACTCATGAAATCTATGTGATTGTACTACCTACATGCCGACATAAACTTGTAAGAACTATAGGAAATAGTCATTGACCTGTGTTCTAGTTCCCGTGTGAATGCATTATGAGAATGTATGTGGTGATTGACAACACTTGAGAAGAGTCTAGTGTATTTATATCCATCTTTATGTGTATGTTGTATCGGATAAGGATAAGAATACACCTAACTTCTTAAAACAACTGTGCGGTACTAGAAACATCATCACCTAGTGCTATTCGATGCCCATACATGATCAAGCTTTGAATCCTTGCTTTATTACAACTCCGGAAGAGGTACCAGTTCACAATGTCAATGAAGAAGTCCTCTTGCAAGTACAATTGAAACACCAAAGACTGAGCACATCTTTAAGCTAGGGGTAGAGGTAATTTCATCGATGATGTTGGAATACCGGTAGATATAAAGCAAAGATAGCATCCGTCTAGTATATGGCACATGAACTAAATCATCTTTTTAACACCGAATGTCTTATATGTGTTTCACCATTCAATTTGGTGAATGATTACATTGTAAATTGTTCTGAATGTATTGTAGTTTGAAATAATAATGGTTACAATAAGTTGCATGTGTCAAAATTTGAATTTGAAAATATGGATGGCACAGAAATTCCCGGTGACCTAACTGGCATTCTCGGTGACCGGCTAAAGCGAGGATCACCTGAAAGTGCCGTATTTTTTTATTAAAATCTAACAATTCCTAACGTAGGAAATGGGTTAGACTATTTTGAAAAAACAAGACACATGTCATCTCTTTATTAGTCACTTGAACTGTTATACAAAGAGTTAGCAAACATTATAACACAATCTCTACATTACAAGTAAATATGAAGTGTAAAATGTCGATAGTTAGGAAAAACATTTGTAATGAAATAAGTGTGTTAGCCTATTTAATTTTCTAATGGACTAAATGAGTTAGATAAAATACTAACACATTATATAAACCGCATATGGATAACCATTTTTCTTAGTTAGGGAAATTAGCTCTAATTTTTTGTAACACTTTTTTTCTATAAGGAAATTCTTGATTTGGTGTAGTGAATGGGAGCTAGAGGCGTAAAAACGTGTCAGTCCCGCATGAGCCCATGAAGTTACGTGCTTAACGTGCTGTGTGCCATGTTATGCCGTGACGGAAATTAAGGCGTGCCATGTGGTTGGAAAGGAATGACATTTTAATTGCTAAGAAACAAGTGAAGAAGTCTGTTAACTCTCTCATTTTAGATATCGAAATGTTGCTTCATAGTTGGTCGATTAATGTTGCTTCTTTTAGAAATATAAAACTTGATGATTTTGTTTTTGATTGGGCAAATCTTTTTAGGAGTAGTCTTCTTTGTAAGCTCTCTAAACTCTATGCTCATCCCTTATTGTATCTTTTGAGGGTGCTATCTTAACACCCTTTCTTATTTATATTATCTTTGCCTCTTTCAAAAAAAAAAAAAAATTAAGGCGTGCCGTGCTGTGCCGTGCTAGATGACATGTTGTGCTTTGTTGTGTCGGAATAATAAACATGTTGTGCCGTGTTGTGCTGGGTAGGGCACATTTATTTTGTGTTTTCCAAAGTAAATATTTTTCAAATATTTAGATATTATATGAGTTGTTATAAAAATAAGTCAATATAACGATAATCAAATGTCAAAAATTGTCTAAAATAAAGACTCTCTGTAAAATATGCACATAATGTGATGTATTTTGAAGTTTTTTAAGTATATTATGACGTGCTTTCTGAACGTGTTGTGTTGTGTTGTGTTGTGCCACATGCCTATTCGTGTCGCGTGCTGTGTTGTGCCACTGTGCCGATTAGGCTAACCCAGCACAACCCACAAAACTAACGTACTGGGCTATGCTGGTCTACTTCAAGTGATGTGCTGGGCTGTGCTCATATTTTAACGTGTTGTACTGGGCTGTGCTCTTGCTGGCGCGACCCAATTTACACCTCTACTGGGAGCTGCTCAAAATAATCGGGGGTTGTTAAATTTCACAAATTAATGAAGAACACGACCATAAACCTTGATTCTTGGCTTTTGTCCTTGTAGATTTCTCATAACCAAAATCGACAAGGTTTATGTTGAGATTATTAGTCCCATATGGTTGGGTTATTTAAGATCATGCGGCTTATAATCTATCAGGGCCTCTCCACTCATCGCCAATTGGTTTTGAGTTGGATGCCCGTATTCTAATATGGTATCAGAGCAGGTTATTTGTGTCGAGTCAGTTGACCGCACATTTACTCGCGTCACCCGATTTAATTGTCCACGTGTTTGTAAGACCCGCCGAGACTACACGTGAGGGGGCGTGTTGAGATTACTAGTCCCGCATGGTTGGGTTATTTAAGATCCTGCGGTTTATAATCTATTAGGGCCTCTCCACTCATCGCCAATTGATTTTGAG
This sequence comes from Papaver armeniacum, assembly GCA_023531295.1. Classification (NCBI taxonomy): domain Eukaryota; kingdom Viridiplantae; phylum Streptophyta; class Magnoliopsida; order Ranunculales; family Papaveraceae; genus Papaver; species Papaver armeniacum. Next base: position 203,970 of record JAJJWW010012899.1, on the reverse strand, counting down.
TTGGATGCCCGTATTCTAGTTTAAATATTAAGACTGCTAATCAATCCAGGTGCAAAAAATTTTTTTTTTTTTTTAATTTTTGTCTCCAACATTGTAAAAAGTGGCAGTTGATTCTTATTTTAGCTACCAGTTATGAACTGTTATTTCAAAATGAATGTACAAGTATTATAATCAGCGGTGTTTAAATATCAAGACAGCCAATTATAACAAGGAAAATGATAGATTCGCCGAAATTATCTACCGAGATCTTCTACCGAGTGATAGCGGTAAAGAAACTTAAAAAGATGTGAGATCTAAGAAAGAGAAATGGGTCATTTATCCAAAAAAAATTTAAAACACGGTTCAAATGGACGAGTAAAAAAAAAGTACGGGTGAAATAGCAAAAAAAAATTAGCAAGGATGAAACTGGATTCATCCTGGCTTATACTTAAAAAATAACAAGGATGAAACTGGATGCATCCTGTGTAAAATAAAAATAAGAAAAAAATATTTGAAAATGGACAGGATGAAACTGGTTACATTCTGCCTATTTTTAAATTTTTGTCCATTTAAACAGTATTTTTTTAATTTTTGGCTATTTAAACAGGATCAAAACCTAAGTGTCTTTTTCACCCAGGGAATTGTTTATTTTGGTCTTTTTGACCAATTTTGTGTCTAAGAAAACTAGTGATGCATTTCTGATTTGTTTATTAGTTAAACTACTTTGTTCAGAAAACTAATGGAGGACATATAGTACATACGTACTTAGCTTTGTTGTTGTTAGGCAAACTGATTTTATGCTTGGCACTAATTCTCCTTTTCATTTCTTAATTATTAGTGTGGAAAGTACTGTACTACTTGACTTGGTTGTGTCACTTTGTATTGGATCATAGCTGCTAGCGGCAGAATTAGTGTGAGTCACCATTCACCATGGGCATATCATATATATGCAACTTGTTAGTTTTTCCTTTATATACTATAATGTTTCTCATCGTAGAAAAATCCAAAAATGTTTCATTCTTCAAAGAAATGTTGGTATTACATTCAGAAAATGGGTCATTTGTCCAAATATTTTTAAAACATGGTTCTAATGGACGAATAAAAATTAGTATGAGTGAAATGGACATCAACAAAAATAGTAAGGATAAAACTGGATTCATCCTGGCTTAAACTTAAAAAATAGCGAGGATGAAACTGGATGCATCCTGATGTAAATTAAAAATAAGAAAAAATATTTGAAAATGGGTAGGAGAAACTGTTTACATCCCGACTATTTTTACATTTTTATCCATTTAAACATTATCAAAATCTAGATGTCTTTTTCACCTACGAATTGTTGATTTTGGTCTTTTAAACCAATTTTGTGTATTCCGTATAGGCGATTTAGCAAATATAACGATAATAATGGTACTACTTCCGTTTCATAATAATAGGCTGGTTTCATGTATAAATTTACACATGAAACCAGCCTATTATTTTTGAAATGGAGGGAGGAAAACAATATTATTATAACAGATGAACGCAAAAATACGTAAATGAAGTAAAGGAAATAGCTTGAGACTGTTTTCGACTTTATAACAACTACTTAATAAATGGAGCGTTTAGAGCTAGGTCCCTTCTTCTCTATATCCAATTAACATAATCCAATTCTAGGACAAAGCATATGAGGTGTTTCAACCTACCCCAACCTCTCCAAACTGGGAACACCATTAACCGCCACGCTACTCATTCACATTTAGCCTTAGCTTCTCTTGGCAGAGAAGAGACGTACAGAGAGAGTCGATGCACTCGTAAAATGAATAAGTGAGTGATAATACACTGCTCACGACCATGCATGATATATTAATGTGGAGGATAATAGTCTCGCAATATTGTTAATAGACTTTAACAACAAATATCCGCCGATATCGTTGGCTATACGTAAATATTGATCCAATCCGATACACTACTTGAATCGTATACCAGTTTTATATCTTTTAGGTAGGTGTTACTCTGTATCGGACCCATCCGACATTTCCAACATGGGAAACACCCTTAACAACCACACATAATGATAGAACCCTCGTTTAGCGTTAACTTTCCTTGACAGAGAGATAAGAGAAGAGTCAATGCACAAGATGGAATGTATAAAGCGAATGAGTGAGTCAATGAGGTGTAATTTGGGACGGGCTAGCACGTTAATGGTACAACACAACACGTTAAAATTCGAGCACAGCACGGCACAACACGGGCACATCACATTTATTTAATATGCCGTGTTGTGTTATGCCATACAAATAGGCACAGCACGCGAAGAAAGCACGCCACGTCATGCGTAAAATACTACACAATACATCACATTTGATGCATATTTCACAAAAAAAATAATCATTGTTTTAGCCAATTTCTGACATATTATTTTCGTTATTCTAATTTATTTCTGTAATAATACATGTACTAACTAAAATATCTCAAAAATATTTATTTTGGAGAACATAAAATAAGTGTGCTAGTACAGCACAGCACGACACATCACGTTCATTTTTCTGGCACAGAACATCATGACACGCCATTTAGCACAAAGACGTCGAATCTCACAACCCGACACGGCCACGCAGCACGCTAAGCACGTGACTTCATGGGCTGGGTTGTGCCGGGCCAGCACGTTTTACACCTCTATCTGACTCATAGATAATGGAATTGAAACAAGCCCACCACAATATAAATCCCTAGAGTGTTTAGACTTGCCATCCATACAATCAAACATGGTGGGTTTTCTTACTAGCCCTTTGTCTTGCAGATCTTCGGGAGCATATGGTTGGTCTGAATGTCGAGGTCTGCAATTTTTCTGGGTAGCTTGAGCAGAAGGTCTGTATGGTCAGTGTGAAGCCATCAGGTCTGCCAATTGCCGTGTTGCTATTTTGGACGAGGATAACTGTAGCGCCCCTAAGCTAGCAAACACTAATCCAAGAGATTAACTAAATACAGAGGCACTAAAAATCTAAATCATATACTTAAGCATTCAATTAAGAAATCGCTACAAAATTTAACCCAAAAACTAGCCCCCCGCTTCTGAAATATATATATACAAGAATTCCTCTCAGATGATACATATATAATAGTCATTTTTTTTTCAAATATAAACAACATAATAAACATAGCAAAAGATAACTAATTAACGGAGTCAACCCCTCGAAGCTTTCGCTGCGCAACTGTTTCCGTCTTTGAAACCTAAAGTGGGAATGGGTGAGCACATCATCCCTAAAAGGGGTGCCCAGCAGGAATAACATTTAACTTTCAAGTAATCATAAGCAAGAGTTGGTAAACAATACATGTTTTCCCAAACATTAAAATTAAAGAGTGACCAAGTCACTGAAATAAACAAATATGTATATGGTGTCAACCAGTTACACACCTAATAGCTATTGATATCACCCCTGTTGACCAATAATAAGCATAAAAGCTGAATTCATGTAGATATAATTGTGAAGGAGCGTATCCTATATACCACACGTGGAAATTCTCATTTCCCACAACAATTCATAATAACAAACATGACATTACATGTCCTTTCCAAACCATGGAAAAATTAACAGAATCAATAGAATTATCATAATACAAGTTAAAGAATGCATGGAATGCATAAACTGAAAATGCGTGAGTTTATTAAACAACGACTTTTTTTAAAGAAATAACAATTGTTACAAAAGAGTCAAATGTATTCCCACCTCTTTTGATGACAAGCCACGCCTACCTTGAGATCCATGATCCACTGGTTCATCCTTTGAATCGATCGTTGTTAATATAGAGTAACTGTTAATCACACAAGAAGTTTAAGAATCTAGCCAAAAGGCGCATACAAGGCTCATAACATAATCCCGTATAATTCTCTAAGTATAAGCTTAGTGAACTATCTAATGGTTCTATTCCCATTGATGTTTCTACTCCTTTTCATTCCCTTACTTTAGTATATCTAAAGTTTACTAATTCAATTAGGTTGATTCTATAGTCAATTAGCTAAGTCTTATGAATATCTACAACTTTGTAGAAGAAGCCAAAGGCTAATTCAGACCACAAAGGTCCAAATATCAAACAAAGAAACTAACTCTAAGCCCAAGTCCACGAGCCCGGCCCATTGATCTAAGGCCCAGTCCAATCGGGTCAACTAACGGTCAACGTCCGGTCTAACATGGTCAACTAACAGTCAATGTCAATAGTCAAGTCAAAGTCCTGGTCAAATGGTCAACTGAGTCAAACCGATTCAACTCAGTTTAATAGGGTCAACTCGACTCAGTCAGATTAACTGAGTCAGCTAAACAAAACTGAATTAGACTGAATAAGCTCAGTCAGACAGGCCAAGGGTCCTTCTAACATGTCTGCAAGTCTAACTCTCTAACTCTACAACCCTATTCAAGTTAACCTTCAATCTATTCATTGCAATAATTCATTCATTCAAATTATAACTTAAAATTGATTGATTTTCAAAAAGAACACAACCTATGTGCAACATCATAAGTTGCAAGCTTTCACTGCACGCACTAACTACAGTCCTACAACTCCCATCATCCACCATTCCTTGCCAGCAATTCTTGTTCCATACACAACATTCATACTAACCTACTCTTTCATACAGACAAAAGATTCATAACCACCAATGTAGCTTCACTCTACATCTCCACCATCAACTACCAAATCAGATCACATCAAAGTCAACTCAAACATATCAAATAACTAGATAACACAATTACAGTTACAAAATATATTTACCTTAATCGGAAATTGCAAGCTTTTGCTAAACCCTTTGCTATGACAACATCACAACCAACTCGGCCTATACATCTTAAGAACACAAACCAACTCCAAGAGTTTACACAATTCACGTGACTACTTCAACCGAGTTCGACTTAACAATTCTTCCCAATTTACCAACATCTCTCAACACCAATACCAGTTCAAACATAAACAATCCAGTCCATCAATACTACACTAACTTACCACCATTCACATTTCCAAACTCCAGTTCCAATTCCACGCACACACCCTGGCCAACTCTAACATAACCATGTTCTCAAATCAACACATATTCATTTGCCACACTATAACTGACATTTTAGTTCACTTATTATACAAACACCATCATAAACCCAAAATCAGCAACATCATCATCAAATCAGGCACATACTCATCATATCCATTTCATTTCTTAATTTCATTGAGAGACTTTAAAACTTATAATCTTAATAACAAAATTGAACTAGTTTAACTAAGAAGAATCATTACCTCAAACTTCATTGTTAACACAGTTGTTTGTACCCAAAATAAATTATAGCAACGAAACACGATGAGAAGATGATTTGGTGTGTATTTAGGGCTAGAAGACGAATTGAAGAACAAATAAAATAGACATAGGTTTTACGTGGTTCGACATGGTTTTCCTACATCCACGGGTGAATCCCCTTGGGGAGTAGTGTTTTATTGATAATAAAATTACAGTCTCTTTCTTTTTCCTTTTTCTCTTTGCTAGCTCTTTATTTATACAATTGAATTCCTAATTTCAATATAAATTTAATTCTGCATGAAACTGCACATTTATGCCTCCATGATGAATTCTGCATGAAACTGCTCATTCATGCTTCCATGTTAAATCTTGCATGAAACTGCTCATTCATGCCTCCATGATGAATTCTGCATGAAACTGCTCATTTATGCTTCCATGATAAATTCTGCATGAAACTGCTCATTCATGCTTCCATGATCAATTCTGCATGCTGGCAGACTGGATTGATGGTTGACAGGCATAATGGCTGACAGTATGGATGGATCTTTGGCAGACAGGACTAGATTGGTCATGCGGCCTTTGCGATTGTGAACTTTGTTTGGGAATTGGTTGGCGGACCGGCTGCAACATGAGTGGAAAACGATATGGCAACACCATTGGCAACACTTTCTTGACATTGACCGATGGTTGATTTTGACCGTTGACCGGTTGTTGACTTTGACCATTGACCAAGGCATTGGATTTATGTAATCATTTGGCAGGCTGGTAAGCTACTTGATTGACTGGTTAGCGGGCTTGGATGAGGGCCAAAAGATGATTCAGGTACCACTTTGGCCCATTATGTGGCATTTTTGCTTATGGTACAAACATCGCCCCCTCTTAACCTTCAACTTGTTGAGGGTTAAGAACATTTTATTTTCCTTAATCAATGACAAAATTTTCCCTTAAGTGTGGATTATTGCTTCAAAAGTATTTAGCAACCTTCTCTTGCTGTTCGCGGAAATCAAGACGCCCCCAAGAGTAAATTTCTGTTGTTGAAGCACAAAGAAAGTAGCCTTTGTTGATTGTGGAAATCGTAAAAAAGTCGCCCCCAAGCGAGGCTATTGTGACTGGAAGATCGGCGGGAAAAAGTTGATCATGAACCATTGTTGTATGCAAAATCAGGATCGAAGGCTGAATCGATGCATCAGAATTAAGCGTGATCTTTGGAGCGGAGTGGTGTTGAGAGTGAGCGGTAACTGCTGATGTAAAACTGAAATGTGGTAGTTGCGTAGGACTTGACTAGTAACTTTCGTTTGGAAAAGATGAGCTAATTTGACGTCACTCGGCTGGAATCTGTGTTCGCTGTTGTTGTAAACGAAATTTGAATTTGCAGACTGTCAGTAATTTCCGACCAAACTAAGTAGTAGTAGCTATTGGTATTAAGCTGCTGTCAATTACGGACTGAGCTGCTGTAGTTGCGAGAGAAAGGGTGTGCTCTTTAGTAGTTGAGATGGTAACAGACTTTGTATGTTGTTGGACCTCCAATGGTCTTGGTTGAGCTACTGGATGTGACATCGATCTTTATATGTCTTCAATAGTTATATGAATCGGGATAGCGGTGATGTCGACTAGATCACAATAATTCTTTGCGGGGTGGATTGCAGTGATTGAGGTAAACTTGATCTGCGACGGCTACAAAACTTGTCCTCTTGATGATGCGGCGGGTAATGCTGACATTGAGCGAGAAATGGTCTCTGGCAGCTCACATCAGACTTGGGCGAAGCGGCGACAAGCAAAGTTGCATTGCAGAAGCAGCGATCAGCTAGACTGCAAGAGCTGCGAACATAGTTGGACTGCAGCAGCTTCGATCAGCTGGACTACAACAGCAACGAGCAAAAATCATGCTGAGAGGGCTGCGATCACTCGACTGCAGGAGTTACTTAACGAGCTGGACTACGGCGGCCTTCGATCAAGCTGGTCTACAACAACAACTAGCGAACTACATGCGGCAGCTGCGATCAATTTCGGACTCCAGGAGTTACAATGTAGCCGGACTACAACGGCTTCGATCAGCTGGTATGCACGTAGGCGAGCGAAACTGCAACTGCGGCGATCACCTGGATCGTTGGAATTCTGCGAACAAAGATGGACTTGCAGCACTTTCCCACTGGATCTATAACAACAACGAGCAAAGATGCCTTTGCGGCAAGCTGCGATCAGCTAGACTCTATGAGTTACAAACAGAGCTGGACTACAACAACTTGATCAACTGATCTGCGGCAACAACGGAAAGCTATCGCATCAAAGCTATCGCGATCACTGGCGACGACAAATTCTGACAGTATCTTCGCATCAACTTCAATCATCCTAGTCTAGCATAGCAATGAGTAAGCTATCTTTGCGGTGATCATCCTGACTGCTAGGAGTTCTGACGAGTTGGATTGAGTAGCCCGATCAATTTGGATCAAAGAATATCAGCGAAACAAGAGGCTGCTGCAAGATCGATCAACTGAATTTGCAAGAGATGCGAACATAGCTGGACTGCAGTAGCTTCGAATCAGCTAGACTGCAGCAGTTGCTAAGGAACTGGATTAATATAGTTCGATAAACCTAGGTGTAACAATTAAAAATAAAACCAGTTGCATCGGTTCGTCCAGCGATCCTGAGAATTGATGAGCAAAAGCGGGTCAGATCGATTCGTCGTCCAGGCGAGTGCAACCAGACTACATCAGTTGTGTCCAACTGAGTCTAGAATTAATGATCAAAACTGGACTGCATCACTTGAGTCCAACTGAGTGCATCAGTTTCTTTTGAATTTGACTACAACAATTCGATCAACTTAACTGTAGCAGCTTAACATTACTGATTGCAATAATTACGTCAAAATATTAGGGTGTATGCTCGCCCCCTCTTAATCCTGTAACTCGTTGGAGGATTAAGAAGATTGGGTTACTTGAAGTTTCGATTTTCAGAAGCTGAATTCCACATTGCATTTAGGTGCTATGTAACTCGACCCCAAGCGTATGGAGTTCAACGCAGCTCGCCCCAAAAGAGTTATTTTAGACCATGAGGTGTTACATATCTCTCCCCCAAGTGATAGTCAGTCACGTTGAAGTGATATGCAACTCGCCCCCAGAAGATAGTGATTATCATGCTGCTCAATGCTCGCACAAGGATGTACTTCCTTGCTGCATCTTGTTCGCGCATGAATTTTAGAAGCTGTCTGCTATCTGGAATTCGCGCGGGGGGGCCAATCCCATTATTCCAGATGCGCGTAGAATTGAAATGTGTGCATCTCCTCGTGAGAAGATGCTCGCCACATTATAGGTGTCTCATTGAACAAAAGTATGCATGATTATATGAAAAGATGCGAAAGTATGTAAATTGTATATGTACCATATTACAAGTGTTATTGCAACTTTATTTATGAGGTGATTGGGATGTCCACTGGATATGTTGATGTTTTCCAGTTGCGATGACTAGTGTAATTGGCTTAGCATCTCGGCTTGACTCAGCTACTAGATTTGTCTGCGGGTACTGGAATACACCAGTTGAATCAAAAATCGATTACTGATTGCCATGGAATCATTTTAAAGAATGCGATCGGTGAATCCCAGGACCGTTATAAAGAAAAAGCGGGTTTGTAGTAGTTGCTGAGAAAACGAACTACAGAAGTTCGATCATATTGGACTGAAGCAGTTAAACGAAAAGGGTTTGCGGCAGTTCGATCAACCGGAATGCAGTATTTCATGAGGAACTGGACTATAACAATTCGATCAATTGGACTGTATCAGTTTTAACTTGCACATAATATGTGTGTGTTGAGGTTTATGAATCGAACCACCACTCACAAACTCGCACACTGGCATTTTGTTGGTAGAAACTCGACGCAACATCGTCCCCAAACATTGAATATGATAATTAGTTTTCACTTGATAGTGGTTGATGTGCCGCTCGGAACCTCAAAAATAATTTTTTGAAACTCAAGATTTTTCACCTCCATATTGTAGGAAATTTAAAGGCGATTCCAACGAGCCAAAAATCACTCAATCCGGACTTAAAATGAAGAAGTTATTGACGAAACAAGATTTTGTCTTAGTGCGCGTGCTCTTCTTTGACGTGACACATATCCGATTGGACCAAATTGTTGATGTGGCATCAACAAGTGGACAAAAATACGGACTTGGCGATTACCAAGTGGAAAAATTGCTGATATGGCATGTGGTGGCCCCTTTGCTGAATGGCACGTTGGCGAGCCACATCTTTGCTGACGAGGCGCCATTCCGCTGACGTGGCACGCTAACGAGGCGACACTCTGCTGACGTGGCACACTGATGAGGCGTCACTTTGCTGACATGGCAGGCTGACGAGGCGTCTTTTCTTAACTTGTCACGCTGACGAGGCATCGGTTGCTGGCGTGGTAACGCTGACGGGGCGTTACTTTGCTGACTTGGCGGGCTGCCATGTCATTACCTGCTGACGCTTCACGCGGACATGGCGCGCTGACTGGATACTGTTGGTTGTTGATGTGGGTGATCACAACAATGACGTGGGTGAACAAAACCTCCTGACGTGGGTTTAAAGAGCCAAATGACGTGGGTGAACAAACCTCCTGACGTGGGTGTACAAATCCTCCTGACGTGAGTGAACGGAAGCTTAACCAGGGTTAACGTGGGTGGAAGAAATGTGAAGGAGGTGAAATAACCTTCTAACGTGGGTGATGGGTCCGCCGGATCGACCATGGTTTTGCTGCACTTTTGTGGCCCTTTCTGGAGGTTTTCCCCGGGGCATTCAAGCACCTTGAGATGTAGGCAACTTGACAACCTTGCGATCATGACAGTAGTGATTTTGACATTTTACAAACTCGAACATGTAGACACTACGTTATTTGGGAAGCAATTTTTTCCAACTTTGGACTTGAATATGCTGCGGATCGAACATCCTGGCAACAATCTTAGCGATCTTTCCGATGAGTCATTCTTGGTGGCCTCTGACTATGAAGTCGGGCTCGCGCAGCTGCGATCAATCGGGTCAAAGATAGAATCGTGATTAGTCAGATGCAACAAGCTGCGATCACCGATCTGATGTGGATCAATCTAAATCGGACTTGACCATGTTGCGGATCGTATATCCGGCCAACAATTATGATGATGTTTTTACGCCATCTTTTACCGTGGACCGAACGTCCTAGGGGTGATTTCATCGGTCTTTGTAGTGATGTAGCTTTAGTAGTTTCCGAAGGTAATAGTTTTAGCAGATCTCGAACAACGAATCTAGACTACAGCAGTTGCGACCAACTGGACTACAGTAACTGTGGTTATCTGGATTACTGCAATTGTGATCAAAATTGGACTGCAACAATTACGATCAACTGGACTGCAACAGTGATTTTTCAAGAAGTTCAAACTGCTTTTTCACGAACACAATTTTGAAGCATTTTGTACAACTTTTCTCAATGGGAAAACACGATTCCTTTTCTCGTAAGTCCCCTTAGTCGGCGCCAATGTTTGTACCCAAAATAAATTTTAGGCATGAAACACCATGAGAAGATAATTTGGTGTGTATTTAGGGCTAGAAGACGAATTGAAGAACAAATAAAATAGACACAGGTTTTACGTGGTTCGGCATGGTATGCCTACATCCACGGGTGAATCCACTTGGGGAGTAGTGTTTTATTAATAATAAAATTACAGTATCTTTCTTTTTCTCTTTGTTAGCTCCCTATTTATACAGTTGAATTCCTAATTTCAATATAAATTTAATTTTGCATGAAACTGCACATTTATGCCTCCATGATGAATTCTGCATGAAACTGCTCATTTATGCTTCCATGATAAATTCTGCATGAAACTGCTCAATCATGCCTCCATGATGAATTCTGCATGAAACTGCTCATTCATGCTTCCATGATAAATTCTGCGTATGAAACTTGCTAATTCATGCTTCCATGATAAATTACGCATCTTTGGCGGATTGGATTGATGGTCGGCGGGCATAATGGTGACGGTATGGATGGATGTTGGGTGACAGTGGATTAGTCAACACCGCAGTAGAGATTGGTGGCGGTGCGATTGAGAACTTTCTTTGGAATTGGTTGCGGCACCACCGCAACATGAGTGGAAAACGATGTAAGACTACTGGCAACACTACGGCCTTGATATTGACTGATGGTTGATTTTGACCGTTGACCGGTTGTTGACTTTGACCATTGACCGAGGCGTCGACTTTGACCATTGACCAGGGTTGACTTTGACCATTGACCAAGAGCATTGACTGACCCATTGACCGAGCATTGACTTTGACCATTGACCGGTCATTGGATTTATGTAATCTTTTGGCGAGTTTGGTGGGCTACTTAGGTTAGGTTGTTAGCGGGCTTAGCTGAGGGCCAAAAGATGATTCAAGTACCACTTTGGCCTATTATGTGGCATTTTTACTTATGGTACAAACAACAGTTTAGGTCAAAAACTCCAAACCATTTGTTCATCCTAAGCTGCAAAATCACTGAGTTTCCCTTTCCATACTTGAGTCTTAATTTTAACTGAAACTCCATGTTAATCCATTCAATTTCATCTTAAGAATTTGATTTCATGAAACCCTAGTTCCTCAATTTATCATCAAGACGACTTTAGAACTGTGATTCAACAATAACCCCTTCTATCCTTCATCAATCATCAACACAACATGCTTATCTTACCCCAAAAAATCTCAAAATCGATGAACCTAACATCGATTCAACATAGAAACCCTAACTCCTCAGTTCTTCACTAAAATTCTTGAATCATCAGCTAATGCTTCTCCCTTGTCTTAAATAAACAAAACCCATTATCAAATGATCGATTCTATCACCTTCATTTAATCTCCAAAGAAACAACAAACCCTAATCTCGTTCTTCTCAGGTATCTCAAAACCAAATCAAACTTCCATTAATCTTCTCCATAGATTACAATCACGCCATCTTCATCATCTACTAGATAGCTTCAACAAATGATTCTCTCAAACAAACGCAGAAGAAGAAAAATAGGGGAAGAAGAAAGAGAAGAGAAGCAAAAAGAAGAATGAAGAAGAAGAAGAAGAAAGAAAAGAAATGAATAATTATTCTCGATTAGGTGTAGATAAGGCTGTCCTGGATTGTTAAAGGTACCCGACCAAAATATAAGGGCTGCCAAGTCGGTCAACTGTAAAATGACTATTTTGCCCATCAAACAAATTTGATATCTTCTTCGTATGATATCCGAACAACACGTTCGAGTAGTCCATTCTGCGTAACTTTTCGAGATCTATTCAACAGTACTAGTTTCATATCTAGATAGTTGTTAGATTAATTCCTATTAATTAATGTTCGTGTTAAACTAATCGAGTTATTATCAGCTAATTCGTCACTTGACTGGTCTAATAGCGTTGACGAGCTTGATGGTCTTTAGAATAACCTTCGCTGAGGAACTCTCTCTATGAGAAATGCCTTAGGGATGTGCAGGATCTGGAGGCTCGTAACAATGAACTGAAGTTGTTTTATGAAGAGGCAGCCAAGAAGCAGATCAACGATGCCTTCGAGCGGGTGAAGGACAAGTTCCTGGGGTTCGCTTTCCCCCCGCCCTAGTTTATTTGACGTTGATGTCTTTGTTTCGATAATCTTTTCTTTATTTGCACATAGGTAGGGTTTCCTGTTTTATAGCTTTGTAACTCCTTTGTGGAGGTGTTCCTTTGACGGAGGTGTGTTCTTCCCTCATTAGTTTGTATTTTGTGTTTGTTTCCTCAGATATTTGGTTGTTTCTTCGGACATACTTTTGTGTTGTAATTTCCAGTTTTTGTAATGGAAAATTATTCTTTCTGTTATGAGCATTTCGTGCTTTTATTCGGCAAATCATATACATGTGTGAATGCTTAGCAGCGTATTGTACTTTTCACTGAGGCCTTTTTTAGCATTTGTTTGGAACTTTCAACATCCTACCAAGCTATCCTTTGGCCAAGGTAGTTGGTGGTGTGGTTCCGATGGGTGGTGTAATATATTCATTGTCAACCTCCCCATGTTTAGCCATAAAAATAGAGGTATCTCTTTAGTGGATATCTTATACTTCTCTTATGCCCCTTCCTACGGACTATAGTCCTAGGGATCCGAGATGACACTTGCGCATTTTGTCTTTCCCCTACCTTTATATTTCCATGAATGGCGAAGGGTGTATATTAATCCTTCTTTATTTATATACAAAGATCTCTTCGGTTAGATTGCCCTAAGGATGTAATGAGACTTGTTTTGAAGTTAAGATAATGCATTATCATTGACTTATGAGGCTTCGTGTGCCTCATTCCAGAGATACAAACATAGTAAACTGCTACGCATTCCCTTCTTCTTCTGGTTTCCTATGGTAGTACTTCTTCAAATAAATTGCATTCCAAATGTATAGCATTATTTCTCCTTACATCGTTCATAAAACATATGCCCTCTTGCCAGCAATATCGTGGATGGTGTAAGGCCTGTCCCACACAGTGCAAATTTTCCCCATTCTTTCTTCTTTTTGATAAGGTGGGATTTGTCGGAGGACATATTCTTCAACGACAAAGTTTCATGGGATGAACTACTTGTTGTATTCTCTAGCTAACCTTCGTTGGAAGATCACCATTCTTTGTAGTTCTACCTCTCTCCTTTCCTTCAGATCAACCAATTTTTCCAGCATCAAATCAGTTGTGAGGTTCTTATCCCAAGCCTCTGTTTTAGTAGTAGGTAGGATGATCTCAGTTGGGAGCACGGCTTAGGCTTCTCAGGTGAGTAAGAAAGGGGTTTCTCCCGTAGCCGATCATTGGGTTGTCTGTATACCCAAAGGGTGTTGTGAAGTTGTTCGCACCATCTACCCTTGTGTTCTTCTAGCCTTTTCTTGAGGTTCATTGCTATCATGTTGTTCATTTCTTCCGCTTGCTCATTGTTCAAAGGGTATATATTGGTGTAGATTTATTCTTTTGTATATTGAATGCGTCAAATAACATTTCGAAGTTCTTTCCTTGTAGTTGCTTTCCTTTGTCAGAGACTATGGACGTAGGTATTCCAAACCTGCATATGATCTGCTCAAATAAAAAATTGAAGACATCTTTGTCACGAATGTGTGTTAGCGGTGCAGCCTCTACCCACTTATGAAGTAGTCCGTAGCTACGATTATGAACCTTCTTTTTTGTGTGCCTTCTACCAAGATTCCTACTATGTTTACTCCCCATTATACGAAAGGAGTTTTACCACTGAATTGAGCTCCGTGGAAGGAGCTCGTATCTTTTTTGCGAAGCGTTGGCATTCTTCACAACGCTTTGCTAGATGTAGAGAGTCTTCATCCATATAAGGCCATAAATAGCCCTGCATCTTCGCTTTTAGAACCAAGGAGCGTCTGCCACTATGATTTCCTGCATCCCATAATGGATCTATGTTAAGATCTTCTTCCCTTCCACTCATGACATGTATCATAATAGCGGTCCCAGAAAAGATCTTTTATATAAAATTCCACCGCGCAATTCGTAGGTGGAAGCCTTTGACATGATTTTTCTGGCCATCTTGTTGTTCGGAGGTAAGATGCCTTTACCGAGATATTGGTAGATTAGGAGCCTCCAATCATCCTCTGGTGCGTTGTCCTCACCTGCTTGGGACGTAGGTCCATGGTCTTTACGAGGTGTTCTTTCACCCATGACTGCCAAAGATGTAGCATGTTCCTCTATGAAGCCTGTTTTGCCAATAGAAGGTTCGTATATCCTACCAATTTTTACTGCATAGGTCTTCTTATCCTGCATCATCGAAGATATGTAAGCTAAGGCATCCGCGTGGCGATTTTATTTTCTACACAAATGTCCAAACATAACCTTTGGGAAGAGGTTTGCATGTTCTTGGGCAAGACGCAGATATGACGACAAAATTTGGTCCAACGTTTGGTATTTGAGTTCAATCTGACCTATGACCAGCTGAGAGTCGCTTGTCAGATGGATGTCCGTTAGACCTTTTTTTTTGTGAGCCTTAAAGCGTGTATAACATCTTCGTATTCCACGATATTGTTGGTATACTCTCTGAATTCCAATATGAATGCATAAATCAATATGTCCCATGTAGGTGTAGCGATGACTATACATATTCCGGCACCTTCTTTGTTATAAGATCCATCTATAAATTTTTCCCACCTTCGTAGGTTCCGAGGCTCCAAAATATCCTTAGGGTCCTCCTGATCTTCTTCCATCTCGGGGATATCTTCTACTTCTTCCTCGTCTTTCAGATGTAGGTCAGCTAAAGAATCTGCTAACACTTGAGACTTTTCTGCCGATTTTGTTTCAAATATGATTTGGAATTGTTCGATGTGAGTATTCCATTTGGCCACTTCTCCCACTCTTTTGGTGCTATCCTGGACTTGTCCAATGTTTATTTGAGTTAGAGTTATTTGAGTTTATTTGATTCAGAGTTACTAAGGTACTTACTCGTCTTTCATACGTCCACCAAGAAAAAGTGTTCCTAAAAAATCATTCCTCATCTTCAAGTTTTTCAATCTCCTTATCGATCATCTTCTTTCTTCTCTTAATGTCATCGTATGATCTTCCAATTTGATTACCATATAAGCCTCAGATACCATTAAAATACGGATCCATAACTGTTCTTCAGATTCCGATTTGTGAAGCGAGTGATTACGATCATGAGTTGGTAACACAACCCATGCTCTATAAATAGCACAATCTTCTTCTTGGGAAAAAATAATAACCATGTTTTTGTTCAAATGGGAATGTTTTAAAATTTGAATTGAAAAGAGGTGGAGAGTTTGGTGTAAATGGGTTGTTAGAGATAAGTTCCTTGTATAGATTTAAACTCCAATGGCTATTCTTTTTTTCAAAAAAAACTAGTCGTGCCTCGAAAAACACACACAACCGATAAATAATAAGGAATATTTACAACCGATTATTTGGGTTGAAGGAAACTCTGATTACAAAACCCATATAATCGGAGGTCTAACAAAATAACTTCTAACCGATTGTAAAATCGGTAGATAGACGTGAAACCTTGTCTACAGATTGTAGTTTATTTTAAAATGACAAAACTTTAAGACTACATATGTACACATTCATTACCGATTATACTAATTCCTATCGATTACATAAGTAAACAGCCGATTATCCTAATTATCTACCAATTATAAAGGATATATTAGCCATTTCAAAAAATCAGAGATAAAGGGTGGCTTCATTTTATGTTTGGGTGACCCGTTTTTGTCTTATTAGTCGCCCCTAATTCTTTGAGGATCGCCCTTAAAAATGCAAGGTTAGGATATTCAATCTTTAAAACAAAGGATTGTATTTAACCCAAGTGTGGGTTGTAAGTCACTGCCTAATAAAGTAGCCTATTATAGGGCATCCAAACATTTGGTTTTGAGGGCTCATATGGATTTAAATGTCCTGTATGTAGATAATTTATTCTATTATAAAAACACCAAAATACCCATTACCATATAATAACTATCCTAATCAAAATAAAAAAAAAAATTGAATCTATCTAATCTTCCATCGCCTCATTTTCTTTCGTTTTTTCTCTTCTCCTCCGTCGCCTGTTTTTCCTCTTCTCCAATTTTTTCAATCATCGATTCTCAAAAACATTAATAACTGATTAGTCAAGGAGTTCAAAATCATTAATAACTGATTAATCAAGGAGTTCAAACACTAATTAAGAATCGAAAAAACTCATCCTTTTTTGCTGGTTTTTATTGCATGAATCGAGTCTGATTCGATCAAATTAGGGTTTTTTATTCAGTTTCAGAAATTTCTAGGTTTGAAAATAAGTATTTCCCCGCCGTAGTGAAGTTATACGGTTTGGAGCAGGGGAGTAGCCAGCCCATTGCAAGGGGTGCACTTGCACACCCTGCCCAGCTGGCTACAAACCCCATTTCAAGCCTAATTAGAATTTTTTTTTTAATATCCAAGCCTATTTTTACTTTTTTGCACCCTTAAAAAAATTTCTTGCACCCCATAGCAAATTTTTGCACCTGATCAACATTTCTTGGCTCACCCGGTTTGGAGTTCTTGTTTTCCTAACCGTAGATCATGCAGTTTGGTTTTCTATTCTAGTTTATATATATGGTCATCATTTTGGTTACTGTTATTGATCTGATTCTTGAATACTAGGAAATTGCATTTAGTTTTGATATTGTCCATGAAATGGAATTTAATTTCTCTGAACAATCAAATGAAAAATGGAATTCAATTTCACTCCAAACCGTAGAATGATATAAGAAGGCTTTTCCAAAGCAATCTTCTGCTTTCCTGAGTCTTCTGGATCTCAGGTATGATATTTTTCTCAAACAAATATCTTTCCAGGTGAGCTTACACTACGGGAAAATTAGTAATCTACAACTGTAGATTGACAACTCGTAAATTAAAAGTTGTAAAATGTAGTATGTTTTACAACTTTTTCCAACAAAAGCGTTGTCAAAGTAAAATATGTCCAACTCTTAGGACCAACGAGTTCCTAAGAGTAGTGACGAGAATCGAACCACAACTTGTTGTGTGAAAAGGGTTGTAGAGAGAAGTGACCACCTTTAGAATTTACAACTCACATCCTAAAGGTAGTGAATGATTTTAAAACAACACTAATAAGAGTCGTTGAAGATAAGAAAAACAAAAATTGAAAAATGTTCTTGTAGAGAATCAAACCCAAGCTTACTAGGTGTTAGTACAAGACGTCAACCATCCTGTCGGATTCACAATACTGGTAGATTTGTGCTTTTTCTTTTAATCAACATTCACAACCTTTACAAGAGTTGTAAATGATAAATTGACTTTGAAAAAAAAAATGAGGCTAAGGTGAATCGAACTTTGAACCTCCTCTGTCTAAGACTTGGATTTCAACCACCCTTCCACATTTACATGCATGTCTTTGCTTATATTTTACATTTACTTTTATAAAAAAGTGATAAGGAAAAAACATGTTAAGGAGAAGAAATAAATGGATCATATGATGTAAATGGATGGTTATGATGGGAGATGGAAAAGATAAGAAGAAAAAGGATAAATAGACCTTCTACAACCCCCTTAAGAGTCAGTCGTTAAGGTATAAACACTACCTTTAAATTTTTCTCACTACGCAAAAAATTCCCACTTACGCTAAATTTTATTCACTTAAAAAAACTTCTCACTTCGCTAAATTTTTCTCACTTTTCTCGCTAAATTTTCTTTTCATCGCTATTGACAACCTTTATAAGAGTTGTCGTTGTGGTATAAACACTTATGCTAAATTTTTCTCACTTCTAAATTTTATTCACTTCGCTAAGAATATTCCCATGGAATCTTACCGTAAATGGGTGGATTCATCGTCTTCCGAACTTTCGGACTTATAGTAGTCCGCTCATGGCCAAGTTTTGATCCGATGCAAGTTTCTTTCTCGAAGTTGATGAATTTGTATGTGTTTAAGGTTTATGAGAATATTCCCATGCAATCTTACCCATAAATGGTTGGATTCATCGTCTTTGCAAACTTTCAGACTTATAGTAGTCCGCTCACGGCCAGGTTTCGATCTCGAAGCCAGTTTCTTTCTCGAAGTTGATGAATTTGTGTGTGTTTAAGGTTTCGAGAATATTCCATGGAATCTTACACCGTAAATAGTTGGATTCATCGTCTTTGCGAACTTTCGGACTTATATTAGTCCGCTCATGGCCAGTTTCGATCTCGAAGCCGGTTTCTTTCTCGAAGTTGATGAATTCGTGTGTGTTGAAGGTTTCGAGAATATTCCCATGGAATCTTACCCAGTAAATGGTTGTATTCATCGTTCTTACGAACTCTCGGACTTATACTAGTCCGTTTCTGGTGGGTTTCAATCTCGGAGCCCGGGGTTTGCATACAATATGCTAGAATAAGGCTTGCTTAATGTTTTTGGGAATATTACAAAAGAATATTACTTGTAAATTGATGGATTCATCGTTCTTACGAAATTTCCAACTTAAAGTAGTCCAATCATGGCCAGGTTTCGATCTCGGAGCCAGGGTTTGCCTACAATATGCGAGAATAGGGTTGGTTTAATGTTCTGGAATATTCCAAAGGAATCTTACCTAAATGGATGGATTCTTCGTTCTTATGAAATTTCGGACTTAGAGTAGTCCAATCACGGCCGGTTTTGATCTCGAGCCGGGATATGCGTACAATATGCCGAATATGGTTTGTTTAAGGTTTCGGGAATATTTCAAGGAATCTTACCTGAAATGGATGTATTCATCGTTCTTACGAAGTTTCTGACTTAGAGTAGTCCAATCACGGCCGGGTTTCGATCTCGGAGCCAGGGTATGCGTACATTATGCCAGAGTATGGTTTGTTTAAGGTTTCAGGGAATATTTCGAAGGAATCTTACCCGTAAATGGATGTATTCATCGTTCTTACGAAGTTTCGGACTTAGAGTAGTCCAATCACGGCCAGGTTTCGATCTCGGAGCCGGGGTATGCGTACAATATGCGGAATATGGTTTGTTTAAGGTTTCAGGGAATATTTCGAAGGAATCTTACCTGTAAATGGATGTATTCATCGTTCTTACGAAGTTTCGGACTTAGAGTAGTCCAATCACGGCCAGGTTTTGATCTCGGAGCCAGGGTATGCGTACAATATGCCAGAATATGACTTGTTTAAGGTTTCAGGGAATATTTCGAAGGAATCTTACCTGTAAATGGATATATTCATCGTTCTTACGAAGTTTCAGACATAGAGTAGTCCAATCACGGCCAGGTTTCGATCTCGGAGCCAGGGTATGCGTACATTATGCTAGAATATGGTTTGTTTAAGGTTTCAGGGAATATTTCGAAGGAATCTTACCTGTAAATGGATGGATTCATCGTTCTTACGAAGTTTCGGACATAGAGTAGTCCAATCACGGCCAGGTTTCGATCTCGGAGCCAGGGTATGTGTACAATATGCCAGAATATGACTTGTTTAAGGTTTCGGGGAATATTTCAAGGAATCTTACTGTAAATGGATGTATTCATCGTTCTTACGAAGTTTCGGACATAGAGTAGTCCAATCACGGCGGGTTTCGATCTCGGAGCCGGGATATGCGTACATTATGCCGGAATATGGTTTGTTTAAGGTTTCGGGGAATATTTCAAAGGAATCTTACCCTTAAATGGATGGATTCATCGTTCTTACGAAGTTTCGACTTAGAGTAGTCCACTCACGGCGGAGTTTCGATCTCGGAGCCGGGGTATGCGTACAATATGCCGAATATGACTTGTTTAAGGTTTCGGGAATATTTCGAAGGAATCTTACCAGTAAATGGATGGATTCATCGTTCTTACGAAGTTTCGACTTAGAGTAGTCCAATCACGGCCGGGTTTCGATCTCGGAGCCGGGGTATGCGACATTATGCCGGTATGGTTTGTTTAAGGTTTCGAGGAATATTTCAAGGAATCTTACCAGTAAATGGATGTATTCATCGTTCTTACGGTTTCGGACTTAGAGTAGTCCAATCACGGCCAGGTTTTGATCTCGGAGCCGGGATATGCGTACAATATGCCGAGAATATGGTTTGTTTAAGGTTTCGGGGAATATTTCAATGAATCTTACCTCGTAAATGGATGTATTCATCGTTCTTACGAAGTTTCGACTTAGAGTAGTCCAATCACGGCCAGGTTTCGATCTCGGAGCGGGGGTATGCGTACATTATGCAGTATGGTTTGTTTAAGGTTTCAGGGAATATTTCAAGGAATCTTACAGCCAAATGGATGTATTCATCGTTCTTACGAAGTTTCGGACTTAGAGTAGTCCAATCACGGCCGTGTTTCGATCTCGGAGCCGGGGTATCGTACAATATGCCGAATATGGTTTGTTTAAGGTTTGGGAATATTTCGAAGGAATCTTACACGTAAATGGATGTATTCATCGTTCTTACGAAGTTTCGGACTTAGAGTAGTCCAATCACGGCCGTGTTTTGATCTCGGAGCTGGGTATGCGTACAATATGCCGAGAATATGACTTGTTTAAGGTTTCAGGGAATATTTCGAAGGAATCTTACCTGTAAATGGATGTATTCATCGTTCTTACGAAGTTTCAGACATAGAGTAGTCCAATCACGGCCAGGTTTCGATCTCGAAGCCAGGATATGCGTACATTATGCTAGAATATGACTTGTTTAAGGTTTCAGGAATATTTGAAGGAATCTTACCAGTAAATGGATGGATTCATCGTTCTTACGAAGTTTCGGACATAGAGTAGTCCAATCACGGCCGGTTTTCGATCTCGGAGCCGGTATGTGTACAATATGCGAGAATATGACTTGTTTAAGGTTTCGAAATATTTGAAGGAATCTTACCTGTAAATGGATGTATTCATCGTTCTTACGAAGTTTCGGACATAGTAGTCCAATCACGGCGTTTCGATCTCGGAGCCAGGATATGCGTACATTATGCCGAGAATATGGTTTGTTTAAGGTTTCAGGAATATTTCAAGGAATCTTACCTCAAATGGATGGATTCATCGTTCTTACGAAGTTTCGACTTAGAGTAGTCCACTCACGGCCCGGGTTTCGATCTCGGAGCCGGGGTATGCGTACAATATGCCGAATATGACTTGTTTAAGGTTTGAGGAATATTTGAAGGAATCTTACACCGTAAATGGATGTATTCATCGTTCTTCTGAAGTTTAGATTTAGCATAAGTCCAATCACGGCGGGTTTCGATCTCGGAGCCGGGGTATGCGTACAATATGCGGTATGACTTGTTTAAGGTTTTAGGGAATATTTCAAGGAATCTTACAGTAAATGGATGTATTCATCGTTCTTACGAAGTTTCGGACTTAAGTAGTCCAATCACGGCCAGGTTTTGATCTAGGAGCCGTGGTATGCGTGCAATATGCCGAATATGACTTGTTTAAGGTTTCAGGAATATTTCAAGGAATCTTACCTGTAAAATGGATGTATTCATCGTTCTTACGAAGTTTCGGACATATAGAGTAGTCCAATCACGGCCGTGTTTCGATCTCGGAGCGGAATATGCGTACATTATGCTAGAATATGAGTTGTTTAAGGTTTCGGGGAATATTTCAAGGAATCTTACCTGTAAATGGATGGATTCATCGTTCTTCGAAGTTTCGGACATACGATAGTCCAATCACGGCCAGGTTTCGATCTCGGAGCTAGGGTATGTGTACAATATGCCAGAATATGACTTGTTTAAGGTTTCAGGGAATATTTCGAAGGAATCTTACCTGTAAATGGATGTATTCATCGTTCTTACGAAGTTTCAGACATAGAGTAGTCCAATCACGGCCAGGTTTCGATCTCGGAGCCAAGATATGCGTACATTATGCCAGAATATGGTTTGTTTAAGGTTACGGGGAATATTTGAAGGAATCTTACAGAAAATGGATGGATTCATCGTTCTTACGAAGTTTCGACTTAGAGTAGTCCACTCACGGCGGTTTCGATCTCGGAGCCGGGTATGCGTATAATATGCCGTAATATGACTTGTTTAAGGTTTCGGGGAATATTTCGAAGGAATCTTACCTGTAAATGGATGGATTCATCGTTCTTACGAAGTTTCTGACTTAGAGTAGTCCAATCACGGCCAGGTTTCGATCTCGGAGCCAGGGTATGCGTACATTATGCCAGAGTATGGTTTGTTTAAGGTTTCACGGAATATTTCGAAGGAATCTTACCTGTAAATGGATGTATTCATCGTTCTTACGAAGTTTCGGACTTAGAGTAGTCCAATCACGGCCAGGTTTTGATCTCGGAGCCAGGATATGCGTACAATATGCCGTAATATGGTTTTTTGGTTTCAGGAATATTTCGAACGAATCTTTACCTGTAAATGGATGTATTCATCGTTCTTACGAAGTTTCTGAATTAAAGTAGTCCAATCACGGCCAGGTTTCGATCTCGGAGCCAGGGTATGCGTACATTATGCCAGAATATGACTTGTTTAAGGTTTCGGGAATATTTCGAAGAATCTTACCTCGTGAATGGATGTATTCATCGTTCTTACGAAGTTTCGGACATAGAGTAGTCCAATCACGGCCGGGTTTCGATCTCGGAGCCGGTATATGCGTACATTATGCGAATATGACTTGTTTAAGGTTTCAGGGAATATTTCGAAGGAATCTTACTTGTAAATGAATGGATTCATCGTTCTTACGAAGTTTCGGACATAGAGTAGTCCAATCACGGCCAGGTTTCGATCTCGGAGCCAGGGTATGCGTACAATATGCCAGAATATGACTTGTTTAAGGTTTCGGAATATTTGAAGGAATTAATCTTACCCAGAAATGGATGGATTCATCGTTCTTACGAAGTTTCGACTTAGAGTAGTCCAATCACGGCGGAGTTTCGATCTCGGAGCCATGGTATGCGTACATTATGCCGGTATGGTTTGTTCAAGGTTTCGGGAATATTTGAAGGAATCTTGCTCGTAAATGGATGTATTCATCGTTCTTACGAAGTTTCGGACTTAGAGTAGTCCAATCACGGCCAAAGTTTCGATCTCGGAGCCAGGTATGCGTACATTATGCCGAATATGGCTTGTTTAAGGTTTCGGGAATATTTGAAGGAATCTTACCTAAATGGATGTATTCATCGTTCTTACGAAGTTTCAATTAGAGTAGTCCAATCACGGCCAGGTTTCGATCTCGGAGCCAGGGTATGCGTACATTATGCCAGAATATGACTTGTTTAAGGTTTCAGGGAATATTTCGAAGGAATCTTACCTACAAATGGATGTATTCATCGTTCTTACGAAGTTTCAGACATAGAGTAGTCCAATCACGGCCAGGTTTCGATCTCGGAGCCAGGGTATGCGTACATTATGCCAGAGTATGGTTTGTTTAAGGTTTCAGGGAATATTTCGAAGGAATCTTACCTGTAAATGGATGGATTCATCGTTCTTACGAAGTTTCGGACATGAAGTAGTCTAATCACGGCAGTTTCGATCTCGGAGCCGGGATATGCTTACATTGTGCCGAATATGGTTTGTTTAAGGTTTCGAGGAATATTTCGAAGGAATCTTACCTGTAAATGGATGGATTCATCGTTCTTACGAAGTTTCCAATTATAGTAGTCCACTCCCAGACCGTTTCAATCTCGGAGCCATGGTATGCATACAATATGCCAGAATAGGGTTTGTTTAAGGTTTTGGAGAATATTCTGAAGGAATCTTTCCTGTAAATGAATGGATTCATCGTTCTTATCAAGTTTCCCAGACTAATAGTAGTCAATCATGCGGCGGAGTTTCAAGCTCGGAGCCACTTTCTTTCTCGAATCGACACTTTGAGCTTCATATTTATCGATTTCAATGATGTATCCTCATAAGTTTGAAGTCCGAACCCTCACGGAGCTTATTGGTTCATAGTTTGTTTGTCGTTATACCACATTTGAAGTTGGAATCGACACCAGATTCATATTTATTGATTTCGATGATGTATCATGTTAGGTTTGAAGTGAGAACCCTCTCGGAGCTTCGTGGTTCATAATTTGTTTGTCGTTATACCACATTTGAAGTTCGAATCGACACCGAGCTTCATATTTTATCGGTTTCGATAATGTATCATGTTAAGTTTGAAGTGAGAACCCTCTCGGAGCTTCGTGGTTCATAATTTGTTTGTCGTTATACCACATTTGAAGTTCAAATCGACATTGAGCTTCATATTTATCGGTTTCGATAATGTATTATGCTAAGTTTGAAGTCAGAACCCTCCCAGAGCTTCTTGGCTCATAGTTTGTATGCTTAGTTATACCACATTTGAAGTTCGAATCAACACCGAGCTTCATACTTATCGATTTTGATGATATATCCGATTAAGTTTGAAGTCGAACCATCCTGAATTTCTTGGCCCATCTCTAGTAATCTTATAACCTGAGTTTACCAGTGTGAACTAAAGATACTTCATGACTGTATGACTTGTAAAAATTACTTCATGACTGTGCGACTAGTCGAAATTCAAACCGGAAGCACAAAGAGAAAGCACAAAAACACAAAGAGAAAGCACAAAGAAACACACCAATTATCGAATTCATGTTTCATTTCCCGATTCATTCTTATACATTTTTGGATTTTTATATCGAATGTCGATAACAATGTCCTAAATTTATTAATATTTTTTCTAGATTTTTTTTGATGTCAAAGGTTGATAATTAAATCGAAAACATGAGTTCGTATTAACACAAAGAGAAAGCGCAAAGAAAACACACTTTCCTTGATCCGTATGACACTCTCAACTTAAATCTATACCGTCCAAATAGTTTCATAATCCGTATGACCCATCTTACCACATCTTATCCGTTCAAATTCTTTTAGACAAAACGATTTTTTTTTCTCTCACTTATCTTCATTCACTCATTTTTCTCTCGTCTCTCATCTTCCCCTCCCTCAGAAAAAAAACCCTAACTCAAGTTGCCTCCCTCGGAAAAAAAAATCCTCACTCAAGATTTGTTTAACCAGTGATTTAACAAAGGAATCAGTTTCAGTATGAAGCAAATCAGAAATCCTACATCTGAAGAAAGAAACGAAGCCATGGCGGCTCCATAATCGGCGAGAAAATGAAGATTAATCTGTCTGTGGGTTTGGTGATTTTGAGATGCAAGTGACGAAGAAAAGACGATGGAAATTGCTAGAGATACCAATCTTTACGGTGATGAAGAAATCGGATCGAGAGAAATGGGTTCGGCGAATTGCAAGAGCGGAAATAAGATTAGTGATGGGGTAAATTTGAGTTGTCTATTGTTGTAGTTGAGAAGAGATCGATATGGATTCTTGAAATCAACAGGGTTTTGAGGATTGAATCGGAGAAACTTAGGGTTCAAATGAATTGAAATGTATTTGGGGTTTGTTCAATCAACGTACAAGGGAGAAAGAAGCTAAATCGAGATGGGTTTGTGCAAATTGGTTCAGATTTAGGGTTTATGGTTATTCGATTCAAGATGGGTGTGTTGGATTCTTTGAATCTGTTGTTATTGATGGAGTTGCAAGTGGATCTGTGGAACTGTGATATCTGGTTGATCGGCTAGGGATTGAATAACTAGTGAAGCTATAATCTGGTAGTGATGCGCAATTTCCCTCAATCACATGTTTCTCGAATCAATTGCTTCAAGAATGCTCCTCCTCATTCGATTCTTCGTACATCATCATCATTAAGGTAACAAGAGCAATTTCTTTCATTCTTATTTCGAGATAGGGTTTACTCGGAAAAATCGGGTATGCTTTTTCTTATGAAAAATATGGTTTGATTTTCTTTGTTGATAATGATTTTTGTTAATTGATAGTTTGATTTTGGTTATTGATGAGATTTTTTTCATGTTGTTAATTTTGCAGCTACAATTGGTCTTGAAGTTCATCCATTTGGACCAATTAAGTACAAGCTATTTGGGATATCTTTGCAGAATCGCTCCCGTTAAGTTAAGAACGGAGATGTGAAGAAGAAAGAAATCAAGTAGTGATGATGATTCGATGATTCAAGCTATGAGGATGTGAGTTTTCTTTGACCATGTGTAATATTAATCATTTGAACGAGTAGATGTTGTTCATATTAGTATTATAATTTTCTTTCAACTGATTTATCTTTTGGTAGGAGTTGTTCTTGTTTCTTTAATTTATTTTGCACTTAGTGATTATCCATGTGTTTATACCAAACCCTAAACAATATCATCATTCATCAGCAGAACCCAAGTGATGAAAGGTCTCATACTTCAACAGCAGCAACAGCAGTTACTGGTTGAAGAAAACATGTCATCAAATTTGACAAATACAACTACTTAAGCAGATCTCGGTGAAGGAATTTTATTCATTTTTAGTTTGTTGTATAAAATGATACAATTAGATTATACCTTTTTTGTTACTCAATTCTAAATGTGTATGGTAGTTTGTTACTTAATAAGTTTTTTTTTTTGCTAATTAGCTTCATGATCAACTTGATATGCAAATTGTCTGCCAGGAGTTCGTCGCTAAACATGGCGCTGATTTATCTCATCATGCAACCCTCAAAGTTCCAGTCTAACTCGGGATGTTAAGTTGAAGAGAGACTCAAATGGCTTTCAAACGGTCACTTGTGTGATTATTCCAGTCATATTGGCGGTCCAAGTGCGGGAGTTCCCCTTGCTCTCCGCAAATGCTTGACAATGACGCAATTACTTCGCCAAAGATTGTTCTAGTGCTCTACCTTATTTTTATGTCCTTGAATGTATAAATGATATTTTTCTTCATTGTATTGCATTCTTTATATGGGCTCTGCACTGTCATATCTTTCTATTTAGGCTAGTGGGTGGCAAAGTAGTGTGACCGGTAGGCTTGGGCGAGTTTTTGAAACTAAGTCTAGTGTGGCCCTCAATTATGTCTCTTTGTCTTGTATCTTAAACCCTTGTTGCTCATTTATTTGAGTCAGACTTTTGTATTGGGAAGCACAAAGTCGAAGAGATGATTTAGAATCACGTTTCCACCATGTGCTTATCTACTTTGTAAGAGGAAGGTCGACTTCTTGTATACTTACTTCCTCCATAGTATATTTAATTTGAACTCCATATATATTGTTAGCATTCTCTCGTTTTTTTGTTTCTTATTTGATTCATTTTATATCTCAGTAGTCTTCCCTACCAAGGGTTGGGAGCAGGAACAAAGAAACAAAAGTCCTAAATAATCGGTGAAAAGATGGTTTCCACATCCATCGAGGTATTTTTTTTATATGTATATATTTGATTAGATTTCTGTTAAGTTGAATTTTAGATGCAGATTTAGGCGTTTGTGCGCTATATTTTGATCACTTGTGTGATTATTTCAGGCTGCTATTGGTGTTCCAACTTCCAAGTGCAGGTGCAGCTCCCCTAGCTATTGTAAATCTTTGAGGCGGAGTTCTTTTCCGGATCTTTTTAGTGCTCACCATATCCTTATGCATATTTATATTTTTAATTGTAATGCCTTCTTCATATGATGTAAGAGCTGTTATGTCTTCCCATCATTTTTCTTTTACACCCTTGTAGAACTGTTATCGTTCGTTGAATCACAATGAATTAGTATTGTTAATAGTGATTTTTAATATTGTTAATTAGGCATGTCCCATGATATAGAGAGTTATGTTTGTTCTTTAGCATCAAGAACATGACTGCACGCGCCACAAGTTTAGGCGATGCCAATTTAGCAAAACAGATACACCACATAAGATCAATGTACATGACCACTATACCACTTGTTAGTTGTTCCATGTATCTCTATTCTCCGCTTACTTAATATATGCTTGGTCTGCAAATTTAAATAATATTATATAATGTGTTGGTAGTTTTTGTTTCTGGTCATGGATGTGATTCCCTCGTATATTTAAATAATCTTACTCAATATATGCTCGTTCGCATATTCAAATATAATTTGCATTCATAAATAAGCCGTCTCTAGCATATGGATAGTCATATTTTTGTTCTAATTACACTCTTCGATGTCGGCAATTTCGATGTTGATTTTCTACTTTGTATTTTTTACTCAATAGGTGGGTACCATCTCTGTAAATGGTGAAAGGGAGATTGGGGAGATGTTAGCAAGAGCAATGGAGAAAGTTGGAAAGGAAAGAGTTATCATCGTGGCTGTAGGATGATTTTTGAAGCTGAGAAATAATATCTAGAAGGGTTTTACTAAAATGAAAGTGTTACTAGTTTATTCTTTTTGGTGTTGAAGTTTTGTAAAACTGATCTTCTGTAGTATTAAACAAATAGTGATTATAATTGGAAATCTGATCTTCTTTCATGGTTATTTAAGTATTACAGATTTAATTTTGTATTTAAATTCTCAAATTTTTTTTTTTCAAATCTTTTTTTTTTCAAATCGAATATGTACCGCAACTCAGAATTAGAGTTGTCAAAGAAATGACATGCAACACTTCCTATAGTTGTCAAAGAAGTGACATACGATTCAAACCAAAGTTGTCAAAGAAGTGACATACAACTAATGCAGAAGTTGTCAATGAGATGACATACAACTCTTAACCATTGTTGTAAAATAAGTGACATGCAACTCAAACAATTGTTGTCAAAGAATTCACATACAACTCTGACCATAGTTGTCAAAGAAATTTCTACAATCCCAACAAGTGTAGTGTATGAGTTATTTTCACAACCGAGGTATGAGTTGTGTTAAGCATTAAGAGGAAATTTTGAAAGACATTCACAACTGAGCCAAGCGTGGTATAAAAAGGAACGACAACCGTGTTTACGACTATTATTGACGAGTTGTAAAGAATTGAGGACCTTCCACAACCCCCCTTGTGCAACCTATAGATAAACGTCGTCGTATATCGTACGACAACTGTTTTCCGGTGTAGTTAATCGCCTTTTTTCCCGTAGTGTTAAGTTGTGTATGAGATGAGCTTTCCGAAAATCAAACTCACCTTTCCCCACCGTACGTGCTTATCTCAAACCGTAGATTCAAAATGAACTTCCCTACGGTTTGAAGTTCCAAATCGTAGATTCAAAATCAAACTTATTTTCCCAACCGTATTAGCTCGATTCCAAACCGCAGTATTGTTGGATATTTTCAATATCTTAGAAAATAAAATGGTTTTATGTTTTGGTTTGCTGCTATGACGGGGAAGTATTCTGTGTTGGATAAACACAATGGATGTTAGTTGGAGATGAAAAGACACCTTTAATATGTGTGATGGTTCAAAAAGGCAACCATCCCCAATAGACACCTTATGTGTCTTTTGGAAGTGAAGAGGCATCTCCAATAGGCATGAATATCCCTATAAATAGTGAAGGCATTCTCCCATTCTTAACAATAATCAATTCAACCTGTTTTCTCTCTTTCAAAAACATCATCAAAATTATTTTCTAGTGTGTTCTTGATTGGGTCAAGGGGTGCAAACCTTGAATCCAATTTCTCTGTTGTAGGGCTTTCATTGTATCCACGAAGGCATTATTTCGCATACTTTGTTGCAATCGCCAATTGATATTGGGAGGGTAGAAATAATCGTCTAAAAGAAATCGTATGAGTCTTGAAAGCTTTTGAGTACAACAATTTCTTTTAGTGTCATATCATCCTCCGTTTTTACCCAAATTTTTCCAACAGTTTTAGACGATTATTCTTCGATAAAAGAGGATGAAATTTGATGTTTAAGGACGGCTTCCGGGAAGAGTCTTCAAGAAATATTTGTTTGTAATCTTTGTTACTGATTCAAGTGCTTTACAAAAGGCAATTGAAAAACACCGGACTGTGGTGCAAGTTTCACAATTGGTGTGTGCACGTACAAAAATATCCACCAGGCATAGATGTATGAATTGACGAAAAATTTGTATCTATAAGTGTCAGTGGAATTTGGCTTTGAATTTCAAAATGAAAGATGAAATTTAAGAAAGCCGCAACGGAAGAAACATCCCTGAGTTGTTGCAATTACTCGGATGTGGGGATTATGTACAATCTCCACTGTAATTGAAGTCCATTCAGTTCTTAGTGGAAAAAATGGAATCAGTAATAAGTTGGTGCCCCAAAGAGATAAAGATGTTGGCGGCGACTAACCACTCACAAATTAATGGAGTTTGTTCCGCTGAAACAATCTAGGCCAAGTATGGGTCAGCCGTAGATTGACAGCCACTCAACAAGACGCTTACAAATTTCTAAAACCAAAAGGATCTGGTGAAATGCTCGTCTTTGGTTGTCATGAGTTCTTCTACGGATTAAAAGGATTCGCATATAATAGCACCTTATAACTTGTGTTGGTGGTTACTAGTTTAGTAATTTAAATTTGAAATTCACGTCCGTTGGAAGACGTGAATGGTGTCTTGTAAATGATATTTTCAATAGCAACTCTTTGAGGAGACACGTATCGATTTATAAATTACTACTCATGGTGGGTGTTTGAAGAAAAAAAAAAAAAAAACTCATACTCGGTTTGAATCCCCCACAATCAAGACTACTGAAATTCTCCCAACATAGAATGAAGAAGGGTAACGTCATTTCACGGAGGGAGACCGATAACTTTGAAAGGATACACTAACTTTGGGATTAGTGGTAGTGAGTTATCGGGGTTAAATGACACATTATCTCCGAATCAAGCACGAGATAATCTCTTCGTGATGACTCTTAATTTTTCCATTTTCTATGTTGTTCTGTTGTGAAAGAAGGCGTAAATACTTACACCGAATGCACAATTCCACACGAACGATGTATCTTTTCATGTGGCTGATTACGATAACTGCCCATGTGAATTTACACGTTTAAGGCTGATTGTCATTCTTTGTTTTTAATAAGAACTTCTCCTTTTGGTCGCATGACATTAGAAAAGTATTGTCATGAATGCTCTAAGATTAGAGAACCAAAATGGAGATCACCATTGATTGTTGAGACTACAATTTTTTGGTACGGGTATAATTCTTACGGTAGGAATTATAAATTTAGAAGTCTGAAATCATAATTCTTTCATTAAGAATTATATGGTTCCAAATTTTGGAAATTGGCATGTCTTAAATGGCATCGAAAGAAAGGTGGAATACCGGTGAATATGTAACGTATTGGAAGATTGGGCGGCCGACCAAATATCCAACGATGAGGTGTTACGATATTACCGATGCATAAATTATG
This sequence comes from Papaver armeniacum, assembly GCA_023531295.1. Taxonomy (NCBI): domain Eukaryota; kingdom Viridiplantae; phylum Streptophyta; class Magnoliopsida; order Ranunculales; family Papaveraceae; genus Papaver; species Papaver armeniacum. The sequence goes on along the minus strand of JAJJWW010012899.1, from coordinate 172,230 downwards.
AACATTTGCATTATATAATGTAAAATGTTAAATAGACATTGTCTATGTAATTGGGTATAAATTTGTAGAAGATTGGGCATGAGTAGAGGAGTTACTCATCGTAATAATGTGCTTGTTGAAATAGCAAGTAAGTTGCCTACAAATTTTCTATGCCTCTAGTGTATGCAAGTCCATAATGACTTCTTGTGAATTAACCGTAAATGTTAATTAGGATCACTAGAGAAGTTACAATTATTTTGTAAAATTAAATAGGAACATTTTTAATAATGTTGTCAAAATTGATTTCATAAATGGATGCAATTAATGAGGAAGAATGGCTTAGAACCTATCTTGTAGAGATCCCATTTTTGGAAGAAGCCATCTCAAGCGGTCTTGATTAATTGTGAATCAGGCTATGATTTATAACGTCTCTAACAAAGACTTATAATGAAAAGTCAAGACATACAAGTCTTGTATATTGGAACGGTAAGTCAATTATTCAAGAAAGGAGTAATTGCAGTTAGCCATTGAAACGGAGAAAAACTTGGCAGACCTATTTATGGAGAGTCTCCCAAAGGAAATGCTTTCAATGAAGTATAAAGAAATGGGACTAAGGTCTATGAAGGAAGGTTGATCTCCCATAGAGAAAACCAACCTATGTTTTGAAAAAGATAAACAAGGTTCAATGTGGTACCAACAAGTTATGGATGTAGATTATGGAGCACTAATATAAAACTTCCCATTTCTAATTAGTGCTGGGTTACGCAAGAAAATAGGATGGATGTAAATCCTTAATGAGTCTATGATTAGTAAAAGGTGTATCGCAGAAACACCTTCGAGACTTACCTATATGAGTATGGAAATCGGTAGTTTCTAAGAGAAGAAGACCGTTCTCTAAAGAAGACTCATGAATCAAGGATATAAGCACATGGCCATTAACGTGCTTAGCTACGAACACATGATTTATGAAACCAATATGTGTGGAGACTCGGTTTTATCATAAGGGATACTTGGTTCAAGACCTGGTTTCACCATAGAATCTCGATAAGGCTTTGAGTTTCTTACACTAAGTGAAGGTTCAAATCCAAAAGATACCTATCATTTATGTGTTGATTTCAACGATGATGCTTAGTCTCAATTGTGCTTGAACTACGTTATCTTGATCCCACTCGGGTACGTGGCGATCACTTGTGATGCGATCACTCTGATTTAAAAGTTTTGTTTTATTTTTATTTTCATGTTTTTGGTTATTGAAAATAGGGGGAGATTGTTGGATATTTTCAATATCATAGAAAATAAAATGGTTTTATGTTTTGGTTTGCTGCCATGACGGGAAGTATTCTGTGTTGGATAAACACAATGGATGTTAGTTGGAGATGAAGAGACACCTTTAATAGGTGTGATGGTTCAAATAGGCAACCATCCCCAATAGACACCTTATGTGTCTTTTGGAAGTGAAGAGGCATCTCCAATAGGCATGAATATCCCTATAAATAGTGAAGGCATTCTCCCATTCTTAACAATAATCAATTCAACCTGTTTTCTCTCTTTCTAAAGCATCATCAGAATTATTTTCTAGTGTGTTCTTGATTGGGTCAAGGGGTGCAAACCTTGAATCAAATTTCTCTGTTGTAGGGCTTTCATTGTATCCTGAAGGCATTATTTCGCATACCTGTTGCAATCGCCAATTTATATTGGGAGGGTAGAAATAATCGTCTAAAAGAAATCGTATGAGCCTTGAAAGCTTTTGAGTACAACAATTTCTTTTAGTGTCATATCATCCTCCGTTTTTACCCAAATTTTTCCAACAAGTCTTTCATGTGTTTATGTACCGTTGGAAGATTCTAAAATTGACCACCGTATGTTATTCTACGGTTTATTTTCCTGAAACTTTTAAAAAGAAAAAGTGATCCCAATTTTCCTTTTTTTGGACTTTAATTTTTGATTTTCAAACACTATTAATAAATCAAATTATGTAATCTAATCTTTCACACTAATTAATTGAGGGCATTCTAGCCATTAACAAAAAAAATAGTAAGATAAGGGATTTTGTCGAATGCTATTTGATGACTTGATTTTTTTAATTTTGTGAGCTTTCGGAAACTAAATTCTTGGAGCCCTATACTACTCACACAAACTGTAAAACAAGTAGCATAAAACAAATATTTATCCTGGCACTTTTAGGGGCGACCCCAAAAGAACTAGGGACGACACTAAAAGACAAAAATGGTCACCCAAACGTAAATCTAAGCTACTCCTTATCTTCGATTTTTCGAAATGGTCAATATGCCCTTATATAATCGGTAGCCAAAACCATAATCGGTAGGTAAACATTCAATCGGTAGGTTAAATTGAAACTATACTTACCGATTATTGTGTAGATACTTCGACTAATAATCCCTTTTATAATCGGTAGCTTATCCAACTTGTAAGACTACCGATTATAAGGAGCCCCATATTCAACCTTGGCCAAATTCCATAAGTTTTGAGGGGTGCAGAGCCAACCATAACCACTTGGCTTGAGTTGTGGATATAGCCATAATCGGAAGCCTAATAGGTTATATACACTACCGATTATAAGTTGCCCCAAAATGAGTTTTTTCTAAAATCCTTCACGTAATGAATTTTGAAATCTACCATAATCGGTAGGTTATATAATTATATAACCCACCGATTATAACGATCCCCAGATCCAACCTTTGCCATATTTCATAGGTTTTGAGTGTACACAGCCAGCCGTTCGTGTTTTGGATGCAGCGTTAATCGGGAGTTAAACATATTGCCAAACCATCCGATTATGGGTTGCCCCAAAATGAGTTTTTTCTAAAATCCTACATGTAAGGGAATTTGAAATATACCATAATCGTTAGATTTAACAACTTAACAACCTACCGATTATAAGGAGCCCCAGATCGAACCCTTGCCAAATTCCATAGGTTTAGAGGGTACAGAGCCAGGCATAAACATGTGGTTCGTGATTTGGATGTAGCCATAATCGTAAACCAAATAGGTTTCCACAACCTACCGATTATAGGTGGCCCCAAAATGAGTCTTTGCTAAAATCCTTCATGTGATGAATTTTGAAATCTACCATAATCGGTAGAGTTTATTACTTCTTACCGTCCGATTATAACCGGTAGTCAAATGAAGTATTTTCACTTCCGATTATGATCGGTAGTCAAATGAAGTATTTTTACTTCCGATTATACAGTTGCCCCAAATTTTGTTTTTGCAGAAATCTCAATTTTTTCGAATTTGAGAACTAGAATAATCGGTAGTTAATAAGACTTCCGATTATACGATTGCCCCAAATTTTGTTTTTGCGAAATGTCATTTTTTTTCGAATTTGGGAACTAGAATAATCAGTAGTTAATATGACTTCCGATTATAAAGTTGCCCCAAATTTCTTCCTTGACGAAATCACCAATTTTGGGAATTTAGGAGCTACTATAATCGGTAGTCTCGTGAGATTGTTTTTCCTACCAATTGTTAAAGAAGCCAGATGTGCGTTAGGCACAAAATCGATATTAATCGGTAGTATAATATCCTTACTTAGCTTCCGATTGCTTTATAATAATCGGACACTAAATAGCCTCCGATTATGTAAGGACATTAACGTATTCTCCGCGTTTTTGGACATCCCTTAACGGTGTATATGAGTTGGGAATAAAAAAGTCGCCCCTAATTCTTTTGGGTCGCCCCTAAAAATGCCAGGATAATTATTTTTATGAATTTAATGAAAGTCGCAATCTGAGCATCCGAGCTAGCTGGTTTTCCATGCAAATACAAATACATGTATCCAAGATGAAAAATACACTTACTTCTTAAAATACAAAACAAAGTACATGCTGCTTATTAAATAACTTGATATCAGTATTAGCTGCAGCTAGCTAATAACTGCACGGTAGCGCTTCACTAGAGCAGTATTCCTTGAATTGCTGCGAATAACGAGGATGATGCCAATGTAATGCTCTTGCAGCAACACCTGCACAGTAATAGAGAAGAAGCGCACCCCATTCTCGCCAATGAAGCTCCTCTCGCTGAGCATTGACTTTGACAATAATCACGTGTACAATCGCTGCAACTGGTTGTGGGGTTTGCTATAAAATCCTCCCCGGCTCTGCATATATTTATTGGAGGTGTCGGTGGAGGTGGGGACGGAGGAGGGGGTGAGGATGGTGGTGGTGGTGGGGAAGGAGGAGGAGGGGAGGGTGGTGGCGGTGGTGGGGAGGGAGGAGGAGGAGGCGAGGGTGGTGGAGGAGACGGGGAGGCGGTGATGGGGATGGAGGAGGAGGCGAGGGTGGTGGAGGAGGAGGTGAGGGTGGTGGTGGTGATGGGGATGGAGGAGGAGGTGAGGGTGGCGGGGGTGATGGGGATGGTGGTGGTGGTGGTGGAGAGGGGGGCAGCTCTTTGCAGCAGCATTCACACCGGAAATTCATGGATTCGGGTGGGTTTCTTAGGCACGTTTGAGCAACCACTATACTATTCATTCCGGCACATTCACTCTTACACCAATTTGTACAAGTTGTACAATCTTGTGTGGGTCCCCATGTTGCTTTTTTATAAACGGACCCAGGTTCACACATATTAGCTGGTGGTGGTGGCGATGGCGGTGGCGATGGAGGAGGTGAGGGTGGAGGTGGTGGAGGGGATGGTGGTGACATCTTGTCATCACAACAACATTCACAATCCACATTGTTTGGTATTTGCGACCTCTTGCAGCTCTGAGCAGTCATCGCTCTGTTCTTCGCAGCACATTTTCTTTGACACCCACCAAAACAGCAGCCGCAATCAAGTGTAGGCCCACACCGAAACCACTCGTATAGGTGTCCAGGTTCGCAAATATTTTTTGGTGGTGGTGGTGGGGATGGTGGCGGTGGGGGTGGAGACGGAGGAGGAGGAGATGGTGACGGAGGTGGAGGCGAAGGTGACATATTTTTGCAGCAGCACCCACATTCGACATTCGGCCCTGGATTTCTGGTTCTTTTGCATGTGTGTTTAAGTGCCACGCTTTTAATCTTGGCACAGTAGTTTTTACAACCATCCGAACAACAGATGCAATTGTGTGTTGGCCCGCATTTGAATGGATGCGATATGTCCTGTGGATTACATATCCCTGCACCCAACGACGACGTGATCTGAGTTACCTCCCATGGAGCCGAAATCTCGGTTATCTCCCATCGAGCCAGTGCCACCTCTACAGTACCAAATGACAATGTTATGAGAAAACAATGACGAATATCATAACAATGAATAGAAATGAAACTTACGTGATATGCTGCTGCTAGCAATGGAAATCAGAGCAATTGCAACAAGAAAACAAATCTTAGTTTCCATCATTTAGAAGATGATGACTTAGAAACTTTGCTTGTGATGCACATAACGAACTGAATACGAGTTCTATTTATAGGGAAAAAAAAAACAAATAGATCTACGGAAAATGGGTTATTTGTCCAAATATTTTTAAAATCTGGTTCAAATGGACGAGTAAAAATTAGTATGGGTGAAATGGACAAAAAATAAAACAAAATAGCAAGGATGAAACCTGGATTCTTCGTGACTTAAACTTAAAAAATAGCAAGGATGAAGCATCCTGATATAAATTAAAAAAAAAAAAAAAAAGTATTTGAAAATGGGTAGGATGAAACTGTTTACATCCCGTCTATATTTGTATTTTTATCCATTTAAACAGTATCAAAATCAAGATGTCTTTTTCACCCAAAATTCATTGATTTCGGTCATTTTAACGAATTTTGTGATAGATCTAACTTTTCAACATTGCTGAATTCTACATTGTTGAAATTAGTATTCAAATTAGTTAAGAAATTAATTTCCATGTACTTAAATGATTTATTTTTTTTCTTCGATGTGATATTGATTTCATGCAAGTGGTTTCAGCTGGATCCTCTCCATGAAAATGGGGTATTGAAACGTGGGTCCCTTCGTGTCTTCGATCTGAATATGTCCTATGAAAGAAAGACCAAAACTGATTTCTTGTCCATAAGAAAAATGAAGCTGAGTTAGAATACTAATAAAGGACAACGGGATCCATGTGATGTAATATTGGGTGAACAGATTTTTCGGTATCTTTAAAGTAATTAAAGAAGTGGAATTGATTACCAAAAAGATTACAAGATCAATGACAAGTAATAATAATAAATCTAATAAGAAAATGGTAGTCAGATATTGTGTTGTGAAAGGTGGTGATTGGGTATCCAAATTGCATGTGACCTGCTGATTTCCGATCAATAAACTTCAAAATAGAGATTCAAATCTTCATTTTGAATCTTCGTCTCCTTCCTCTCCTAGACTATATGTCAATCTTCACAATGATCCGGATATGAATTATTTCTTAGATGGTGAATGTATTCTTCCCCAAAGCCAATCTCAAGATGAAAACGATGGATTTTACCAACCACATCCGGAGGAAGACTATTTGGGTACTCAACTATGCTCTAAACTTAGATAATGTTGGTTGAATTGGTCCAAATTTTCAAAAAATATGTGAATTTCTTAAGTAGATTTGGGCTTGTTCGGTTACCTTGTGTGAAGAACATGTAACCGGACTCATCTGAAAGTGTAGTTTGGTTACTTTTTCTAAACACGCAGGTTACCGAACTCTCCAATAATGGAGGTTTTTTGAAGTTCGGTTAACGAACATCTTACCGAACTTTGTAAATAAGATTACAGTGTTATGTTCGGTTTGGCCGAAATGTAACCGAATTTTAGGGTCTATAAGTTTGGTTAGTTCGCAACCAATAGCTAACCGAACTTACGTAAAATAAGATTTCACATTAGTATATAAAGTTCGGTTGGTTCGCAAACTTCATACCAACCAACTATCTAACCGAACTTACGTACAATAAAATTTGACTTAGTATACGTAAACTTCGGGTAGTTCGCAACCAATAGCTAACCGAACTTACGTAAAATAAGATTTCACATTAGTGTATAAAGTTCGGTTGGTTCGCAAACTTCATACCAACCAACTATCTAACCGAACTAACGTACAATAAAATTTGACTTAGTATACGTAAAGTTCGGTTAGTTGTCAACTTGCTTTACAAACCAAACACTGAGTTCGGTGATCCCGATAAATTATCGTGTAACCGAACTCCACATGTATGCAATTAGCCAAGGTTGTAATATGGCTAGAGTTCGATTACTAGATAGTTTTAAAAAATTTTGCGAACCAAACGAACAGAGTTGGAAAGTTCGGTTAATTGATAACTCAATATAGTGGGAAAAATAACACAGTTCGGTTACATTGGATTTTTTTTTTTTTTTTTTTTTTAATATGGGTAGAGTTCGGTTACAAAATAGTTTTCAAAATTTTTGCGAACAAACCGAACTCGCAGTTCGGTAACCTAATTTTAAATCCTATGGAACCGAACTGTTCTTCGTGTTCTTCCTTTCAGGAAGTTCGGTTAAGAAACTAGGGTTTTGGTGAAACGCGTTCTAACCGAACATGGCACTGTAACTTCCATATGAACCATATTTTGATGATTTCTATTCAATTAAACGAATCAAAATCAAATTAAAAGTATAGGTTTGTTGGAAAATACATGCGAATCAGTCCCATGGAAGAATCAGGCTTCTTACTGCGTCAATTATACTGGATTATGGCTTCACTTGGTTGTTCCACTTCTTTATGAATCTCAAAATCACTTGGCGGATTTGCTAGATGTCCTAATGGGGACTGTTCTGGAGTCGGTTGGTTTTCTTTTCGATAACCATTCTTATACTCGATTGATTAATCGACGAAGAAAATTTTATGAAGAGAAGAAGAGGATAACTGATTTTTTTGTTACAAATTAGGTTTAGATTCTTTTGTTTTTGTTTTAGATTAAGTTAGGGTTAATTTTAATCAGGGGTAGTTATTAGATTAGGGTCGGTTATTAGATTAGGGTTAATTTTAATTAGGGTAAGGGTCAAATTAGTAATCTCATGATTTTAGGACATCCCTTAACATTGTAGGGTATGTGGCCTAATAAGATCATGGTCCCCTAAAAAAACCATGGTCCCTAAAAAACGGTTCTTGTTCATCCACGTGGATGAACAAACTCGTTTCTCCACTATGGTAAATCAGACCAAAATGAACAGATTTGGTTTTCTAGGGCCCCACTATTATTTCTTTTTAATATAAAATATTTTGTAGGATAAAGATGAAAAATAAATATAATATTTAGGTGAGATAAAATTGGATGAAGTGAGATAAAATAGGATAAAATGGGATAAAATAAGATTAAAAAGTAATAAAATATTCACGGATTGTACTGGGCGTCATTGGAAATGACGCCGGCGTTTTTGGCATGGACGCGCGTTTTAGGCATGGTCGCGCGCTCTTCCATCCGACGCGCGCTGGATGTTCCGACTCAATGTTCAATCCATCAGATTTGTTCATTTGAACATCCATTTTTCATGTTTGTTCATTCCACAGTGGGATCAAAATGAACAAACTCTAAGTTTGTTCATTCCATAGGAACTGCTCTTAGTTGATTGAACTATAGAGATTTTTAGTAAAGTAGCCCCACTTACTATATTATAGAACGATTTTTTTGGGACCAGCCTTTTTTGGGGACCATTGTTTTGTTTTGGGTAAGACAGTAGAAGTAAATTATCTAGGTCATTCCTTATCTAGATATTTATGTTAATATCTAAATTACCCTTCTGATTAATTTTGGGTAATGATTAGTTAGTGTTAATAATAGTTAGTGTAATGATTAGTGAAATGATTAAGTTAAAGATAATAAGTGAGATTAAAAATCAGATGGGTTTTTTTTTTTTTTTTAAAAAGTAGAATTATTGAGAGAGTAAAGTTAGAGAAGATGAAGAAGGAAAACATGGATTTTACCAACCACAACCGGAGGTAGAGTATTTGGGTACCCAGGTATGCTTCAAACTTAGATAATGTTGGCTGAATTGATCCAAAATTTCAAAAAATATAAATTTTTTAAGTAGATTTGGGCTTGTTCGGTTACCTTATGTGAAGAACAGGTAACCGAACACATCTGAAAGTCTAATTCGATTACTTTTTCCATACACGCAGGTTACCGACCTCGCTGTTAATGGAGGTTTTAGTCGTTCAGTTAACAGACATGTTACCAAACTTTGTTTATAGTATTTACAGAGTAATGTTCGGTTTTCCCGCAATGTTGCCGAACTTTAGGGTATAGAAGTTCGGTTGGTTCACAACCAATATCTAACCGAACTTCGCGTTGATTAAGATTTTACCAAGTGTACAAAGTTCAGTTGTTTCGCAAACTTCATACCAACCAATATCTAACCGAACTTCACGCAATTAGTGAAATGTTCGGTTTGTCAAGGTTTTTTGCGAACAAATCGAACATAATGGGACAAGTTCGGTTAAATTGAAACTCAACGTAGTGGGCAAAATAGCACAGTTCGGTTACATTGGATTTTTTTTTTTTTTTTTATAATATTGGTAAAGTTCGGTTAGAAAATAGATTTAGCCTTCTTTACGAACCAACTGAACATAGTGGGCAAAGTTCGGTTAAATCAAAACTCAAGATAGTGGGAAAAATAGCACAGTTCGGTTACATTGGTTATTTATTTATTTTATTTTTTGTTTGTAATATTGGTAAAGTTCGGTTAGAAAATAGTTTTAGCCTTCTTTGCGAACCAACCGAACTGGCAGTTCGGTAATCTAATTTTAAATCCTTAGGAACAGAACTTTTCTTCGTGTTCTTCCTTTCAGGAAGTTCGGTTAAGAAATTAGGATTTTTTTGAAACTCGTCCTAACCGAACAAGGCACTGTAACATCCATTTGAACCCTATTTTGATGATTTCTATTCAATTAAACGAATCAAAGTCAAATTAAAAGTAATGGGTTTGGTTGAAAAGAAAATTTACGATTAATCGATGAAGACGATGTTAAAAGGAGGAGGAGGAAGAAGAAGAAGAAGAAGAAGAAGAAGAAGAAGAAGAAGAAGAAGAAGAAGAAGAAGAAGAAGATTTTTTTTCTTCTCAAAACCAGTTCGTGTGCGGCTAGGGTAGGGGAGGGTCTGATTTTTTTTTTTTTTTTTTGTTAATAGATTAGGATTAGGTTAAACTTTGGTAGTTATTAGTGTAGTTTTAATTTTAATTAGGGTTAAGGGAAAATTAGTAATGTCACTACTTTAGGACATCCCTTATAATTATAGGGTAGATGGCCTTATAAAACAATGGTCCCCCCCAAAAAAAAAAGACTGGTCCCCAAAAAATGATTCATATTATACGAGGGAGGATCCTCTCATATGGCTATGTTTACACTATCTCACATTTTTACCAACATTTTTCCTAATAAAATTTAAACGGTGACCGATTTGAAACTGATATTTGGGGATATGCTCCTCTTATAAAAATATATATATATATATATATATATATATATATATATATATATATATTCCTACCAAAAATGATCACATTTGTAAATATACAAGATTACCATCTATTATGTTGAAAATTATCCGTTGAAAATTAATGAATTTTCAACCATTGAAATTAAGATCGATAGATAATGAGGTTTGCTATTTCAGAACATGCTCATTTTTTATGGGTATGTAAAGCTTTGTAAGAGGATATATTCTGAGATATTAACTGGAAATTCATTAAGGTTTAGGTTTTGTTAGGAAAAATGTTGACCAAAGTGTGGGATAGTTGATGGTTATTTTCAATGATGTTGTAGTAAGAAGGGTTGTCGTTCACTCGGACTTGATGAGATTGATTTTAAGAATTAATAAAAGAAAATAAAAGAAAAATATATACAAATATTGTCACATGATGAAGAGAGTTACTGGGACTAGGATTTCGTCGAATTCATAACATAGGGTTCAATTTATTTATTCTCAACAATTAAAGCTCAATAAATAAAATTAACATGGACTCTGATTTTGCCAAGGTAGATTCTTAAAAGATTGGTTGTAAATCCTATGCATGATGTATCAAAACATTTAAGCTAAGCATACCTCATAAAATAAAATGACAACCAATTAATTCAAATCATATTTCAATTAGAATTAATGAAAAATTCTTAAAAAGAATTAAATAATTTTACCCATGTATGAAATTCGTCTTCCTCCATCGTCCCAGTGTTGGGGTTTAGCTCATCATGTTGGAAACACGCTCAAAAGTTGATTTCATTGATCAAAAATGGTTCACAAATGATGAAATGGGAGAAAAACAATAAAAGCGGGATTTGTAACACTTGTATTTGTTACAAACCACCCGTTATTCTGAGAACGATAATCTTTGAAGCTTGTTGTTGTAGCTCTGCGACCCACGTCCAGCTGTCGTTTCTACTGTTGCATGAACGACTGTCCCTTGTGGATTGTATGTTCTTGGTGTTCTTCACAGCAGCAGCAGAAGTGTGTTCTCTGCAACTTGATTTTCTCGGCTTTGTAGTGTTCTAAACTGCTCCCAAACTCTCAATCCCCTTTTGTGATGCTTTAAACTCGATTAAATACCCACATCTTCTCCAAAATTTCTCGAGTAAATGCAAATAATTCTCTTCTTTACCCGAGAATAATATCTTAGCATATTATGGGAATTATTCCATTTGAATATCCTTCACGCGTCAATACCAGTCCACCTCCATCTGAACATGTTTTTGCACAAACCAGATAGTACCAAACACTCTCAGAACACACGCCAAAACTCAGTGACCATTGGAAACCCGTGAATATATCTTCTTCTCTGTGTTAACCCAAATCCAAGTATTCAACCCAGCTTCTTCGAATCTGAAGGACTTACCAGTTCTGTTTGAGTTCAACAGGCCCAAACCAAGTAAATTCAGTGATTGAGTCTCGCTCAAACTCTTCAGAATTGCATACATAGCTTTCCGTTTGAGGATAAACCCGAGATTATGATTTTCTTCAACTCCACCATTATAGTCAACTCCGGTCGAAACCATTGATCATACAATGCCTGTTAGGCTTGATGAAGTCGTCACATAGAGTTTCAGCGATTGAATCTCTCCCGAAGCACCCAAAAATCCAACTCTAAATTCTGCCAGTGAAGAACCAAAATTCCCGCCAAAATCAGAATTTTGAAAGGTTGGGGATGACCTCCCCCTAAAAGACAGGGGGTGCGAATAGCAGGTTGGTACCCCTTAGCGATTAGGTTATCCCTTATCCAACAGTGAGAGTCCGAATAACAAGTGTCCTCCTGGGTGCCTTTTAACACTTTTTCGAGCCGAATTTTCCAAAAATGTTTATTCCCCAAAAATACCTACACACACATAAAACACCATAATAAGTACAAAATCGAGTGCCAACAACATACAATATTGAGATCAAATTAGACACAAAAATGTGTCTATCAATAGTGTGAATATAGCCATGGTAGTGGATCCTTCATCACTATATATATATATATATATATATATATATATATCCCGATTTTATAAAATGGAATCATTCTTTTCAAAATTAATTAAGTGGGCTTTCCGTGAACACAGTTAAATGGACCCACTTTTTTTTTTAGCAAAATAAGAAACACCTGATTACATTCTCTCCACCTGACTTGATAGACGATGGTCAGGACTTAGGGATGGCAAAAGCCAAACTGGGGGTGAAGACCAAGCCATATAGGTTCTATTTGTTTTTGCCTATTGGGCTACATTATGGGCAACCCCATTGTTCGTTCGATTAACAAAATTAAAAACAATTCTCTTAAACCTAGAAATTAGGTATTCTATATCAGTTAACCATGCTTGAGTTCTATGATTTCCACGAAAATATCTGTCTTTGATTCTCTGTATAATTCCTTGACATGACTTTCAATCGGTATTTTTTGATCCTTTCTCTCCCAAGCAGTTCTCATAGCCTCTCTTATTGCTCGTATTCCTGCTTCCTCCGCAGAAACACAAGAGATGTAACTTCCTTCTACAATTATGAATTGGTGATCAAAATTTTGGAAGATAAATCCAATCCCGCCGTCTATTGAGGATAGATTCCAACCGAATCACAATTAATATTAAAAGGTCGAAGAAGAAATGTCAGAGACATGAGTAATAACAACAATCTTTTGAAGAAATGGTTGAGGTTTCTGCACCGGCAACATCGCTTTTGCTCTAGCCAAGATTGAGGCTAGTTCTTCAGTTTTCCCTGTATGAACAATTGTGTTTCTGCTGGTCCAGATTGACTAAATCATGCAAGAAATCATTGTAAACGACTCTTCTCTTTTAGAGTCATCCTTGTATGGGATGAACTGCAACCAATCTGCACCGGAAACATCGCTTTTGCTCTGGCCAATATTGATCCTGGTTCTTTAGTTTTCCCGGTATGAACAATTGTGTTTCTGCTGGTCCAGATTGACCAAATCATGCAAGCAATCATTGTAAACGACTCTTCTCTATTAAAGTCATCCTTGTATGGGATGAAATGCAACCAATATCTTATCCAATCAACAAATGTACTTTCTTGAAATTGTTGATTTTGAATATTCACTTGGGCCCATACTCTATTAAGATGTGAGCATGAAACTAACGAGTGCATAATAATTTCTTCTTTGATTTTGCATCTAGGGCAGATGGAGTCTGAGGTATGCATTTTCTGATGCAAAACTAATTTCACAGGTAAAGCTGCTTTTAAAGCCTTCCACATGAATAGTTTAATTCTTGTAGGTATTTTATGTGCCCATACTTTGAGCCATAGGTCAGAGTTGTTGGTGTCTCCTCTTAAGAAGAGACTATGATATGCAATTTTGGTAGAAAATATACAATCTTTAGCACTAGTCCAAATCCTTCTATCTAGGAATAATAAACAAAGGAATGTTTTCAATCTTCTCTATAGAAGATTGATCAAAAACAGACTTCAAGCTTTACTTAGTCCCATTTTCTGGTTTGTGGATCAATGATATCAGCCACTTTAAGATTAGGATCAGGAATAGTGTTACCCTTTGGTGTGGCAATTTCTTTAGAAGGGATCCAATTGTCACACCAAGGATCTATGAAGGTTCCTTCCCCTACCACCCATGATATGAATGGTTTAATATTTTCCATTATTTTGCAGATACACTTCCATACCCAAGAAGCAGTATTTGGGCATTTAGCGTGTAACACATCAGTTTTAGCAAAGTACTTTTCTTTTAAAGAAATAGCCCACAGAGAATTTGGGTTTTCTACTAGTCTCTACACGCTTCTTGTCATCATAGCAAGATTATTTTTTTCACTATCTCTGAAGCCTAATCCCCCCTCCTTTTTTTGGTTTACAGATGTTTTCCTTGGCCAAGAGAAGAATTTTCTTTTTCTTTGATTTTGGATCCTCTCCCCACCAAAATCTCATTAGATGAGAATCAATCTTATGACAAAGGATCTTGGGAATTAAGAAACTTTCCATCTGATAAACTAGCATAGCTTGCCCCACATGTTTAACCAAAGTTGTTTTTCCTGCTTGAGAGATAAAATGAGTGAGCCAAAAAAGAGTGATCCAACTATGCATGAGAGAGAAAATGAGTGAGCCAACTATAAATGGACCCACTTGAATGGTTAAATTTCCTTATTTGCTCAATTTCTTGTGTTGAAATAATGCGGTTATCCATTAGATCTTCTCCAGTAGAATGTGTGTGAGTAAAAAAGTCTTCATCCACGTAAGATGCACATTCATATTTCCTAAAATCTTTCTCCGACCTTAAGAGCTTCTCAATTGGCATGATGTGTGTTTCTTATGTGACAACACAAACAACACATCTTCTTTCCTATTTTTCCTTAAATTAGGGAGAAAAAAAATTTAATCTCCAATGACATTGTGTTTGACATCTTTTTTGATTAGTATAAATATTATTTTCAATAACTTAAGATTTTATTAGATTTGATTAATGCTAAATTAAAATGGTTAATTAATATATAAAACTCAATTTAATTAAGTAAAAGATTACTAGAATTGATAACATTGTCGAGGTAAATGTTCTAAGCATTCACCTTTACAATGTCTACCCAAAGTCATCTATGTATTTGTTAAAAACATTATGATTGGAGAAAGATTTCAGAAAAAATGGATGCACATCTTATTTGGACTTAGTCATTTATTTGTGGAACACATTAATAATGACTAATGAAGAACCAAGTAACATTGAGGAAAAAGATGATACAAAGTTTATCACTAACAATATAAAACTTTCACATTTTTTTTTCGCTAACAATATAAGTTTTATTTGCGGATAAGTATGTGATGTTGATAATCAACCAAAGTGTTATCAACAATGGGAGTCCATATATGATCATTTGCCTAATCATGAAGATCATGATCTTTTTGATAAAGAAGAAGATCAGTGCCAGTTGAACCTAAGAAGATGGAGGCAAAAACTATTTTCTCTAGTAAGAAAGCATTTCAAAAGCTTCTTAGGGGATACTGAGTTTTAGATCAAATTGACTAAAAGTTGTACATGAAATGCAGGGCTAGATAATGTTTTACAAAAAAATATCAGTGTTAATGGTATGTTTTCGCTAGCAAAGTTCAGGATTAACTTTTAAATTAGGAAAGTTAATCTCATGCACACTAAACATGGTGGAGATCTGCTGACCCACATTTTGTGAAAGATGTTGCCATGGTTGGGGGTGAGCATTTTGCCGGTAATTCATGGATTTAACCGGACCAATCGTATTTTTGCGGATGGATATCCAGACCGTTCGCTAATGGGTTGAATGCGGTTGGGATTTTTGAAATACAACGGATTGGGTCCGGATGCAACCTTGAAAATCCGTTGCCCGTTGGACATCTATACCGTTAGATTAATGGCATTTATATAGTTTCTAGTGAATATATAGATAGTTTTGAAATTTTTAAGCTGTTTGTTTGGAGTGTTGTCCATGACACTTCTATATTTATATACATATATAAAATGTGTAGGTTCTATAAGAAGTCATCTATATTGGCTTTATTTTTTCATTATAAATTCTAACTAACACCAATCCATTGGATTATCCGCATCCAATCCATTCATCCGTGCATCAATTGGATGCAAATCCGTTGAACGTTAGATTGGATGCGGATGCCAAATTTGAAATCGGTAGTCAATTGGATTGGATGCGGATGAGGTGAAAACCGGTCCATACAGGCCCATGCTCACCCCGACCCATGTTGGTGCTTGATAAGTGAAGACAGATTGTTGGGTCTGAAATACCAAAGCCCAGATAAATGAATTTGTGAAAGATGTTGGTGCTTGATAAGTTAGAACGATTATTTTGGGCACCACTGTTTTTTTTGGGGACCATTGTTTTTTTTTTTTTTTGGAAAGATATTTGAAGTAAAACTAAGTCACCCCTTATCCATATATTTATCTTAATACAAAAATTGCCCTTTTCAATTAAATTAGTGTAATGATTAGTTGAATCATTAGTTAACATATAATTAATGATTAATGTGAGATTGAATCAAAAAAAGATTAAATTAAATCAATATATAGGTTTTCAGAGAAAAGTTTGGTTAGGAGAAAAAAATTGCGACGTAACTAAACCTTAGTTCGGTTAGGAACAAAAATTGCGACGTTATCAAACCTTAGTTCGGTTAGGAAAAAAAATTGCGACATTGCCAAACCTTAGTTTGGTTAGGAAACAAAACTGCGACGTTACCAAACCTTAGTTCGGTTAGGAAAAAAAATTGTGACGTTACCGAACCCTAGTTCAGTTAGGAAAAAAAATTAGTTCGGTTAGGAAAAAAAATTGCGACGTAACCAAACCCTAGTTCGGTTAGGAATTCTTTTTTTGCGATGTTACCAAACCTTAGTTCGGTTAGATTTTTTTTTTTTTTTTTTTTTTTTTTTGCGACGTAACCGATCTTTTCTCTGAAAGCAAAAAACTCCATTAAAACAAAGTTCGGCTACCTGCGCTTTCATGAACATTAGCCGAACCATTGTATACGGAAAAAGTTCGGTTGGGATTTTTTTTTTAATTTTTGCGAAACAACCGAACTGTTCTTCATTTCCATCAAGTTCGGCTAGTTCGACAAAGTTTTTCCACAAAACTACTAACCGAACTTACTAATGTAACTTCCATTTTCAACCTATTTTGATGACTACTGCTCAAAATTTTCAATCAAAAATGAATTAGAAGTAATGAGTTTGTGGGAAAATACTTATGGACGAGTTTGTTTACAAAGATTGATAATCGACGATATAAAATTCAATGAATCGTGACGATGAAAATTTGATGATTTTGATTAGATTTGTATATGATCAGGTTTAGATGATCATAAATTGATGAAGAAGAGAAGAAAAAAAATTATAGAATAGAAGAAGAAGAAGTGGTAGAGTTATAAGTTAAAGGGTAAACTAGTCATCTCCACCTTTTATGACACCCCTTATAACTATAGGGCTGGTGGCCTAATCAATCCATGGTCCAAAAAAAAAACCAACCAGTGATGCTCAAAAAA
Source organism: Papaver armeniacum (assembly GCA_023531295.1). Lineage (NCBI taxonomy): Eukaryota > Viridiplantae > Streptophyta > Magnoliopsida > Ranunculales > Papaveraceae > Papaver > Papaver armeniacum. Next base: position 154,879 of record JAJJWW010012899.1, on the reverse strand, counting down.
CCGTTCATAAGTTAAAGACAAATTGTTGGGTCTGTAATACAAAGCCCAAACAAATGATGGCATTTTGAAAACCCACTACACCAACATATGCTACAGTTTCTCTTGGAAGGCTAGGAATGAGATTTTTGCCGCAAAGGGACTCAGAAAAAGGTGATATTATTCTATCCCCTGGAGTCCTCGTAAATTTCAAAACGGGGAAGTAAAACCAAAAGAGCAAAATATGAACAAAAAAATATCGTCAATGTCATAATGAGCGTGTTTGCACCTAGAATTACTTTTGGGCACGAAACACGATGAATGGATAGTTTGGTGTGTATTTTGGGTTAGGAGACGAAATGAAGAACAAAGTGAAAGACAGGGGTTTAACGTGGTTCGGCATAGGTTGCCTACGTCCACGGGCGAATCCCTTGGGGAGAAATGTTTTATTGATTTTTGTATTACAAAGTATGTTTTTCTCTCCTCTTGGCCCACCCATTCGATTTACCTTTTTGTCCTATTTATACAAATTCCACATCTAAATATAAACATAAATTACATTAACTGCTCATTCATGTCTCCATCATCAATTTTGTAAAGCAAACTGGAGTTAATTTCGCATGTATGAAAGCTGCGCAATTAGTACTGCATGGCGAAAATCACATTTAGCCTTTGCATGCAAACCACTAACTTTAGCATTGTACATGGTGAAATCTACTAATTCAATTCGCATGGTTAAATAACTTTGGAATCAGTGCATGAAACGCACATTTATGCTTCCATGATAAATTAGCATAAATGATGGTGGTAGTATTGGTGTACATTTGCTAGCGGAGCAGTTATTTGCATGGGTAGGGATGCTTGATGGTTGTGAGGCATGATGGTGTGGTGTGGATGGAAAGGCCAGTTTGCGGCATGGTTGGAGACTGGTTGGCGCGTGGAAGAGTTTTTTGGTGGGTTGGTTTGCGGCTTTGCGCTCAAGACCGAAAATTGGCTAGAAGTGCGGCCCGACCCGATAGTTGACCAAGACGGTTGACCTTGGCTTGTTGACCGACCGTTGACCGGAAGTTGACTTTGATAGTTGACCGACCTTGACCATCGACCTCGACCTGAAGTTGACTTTGATAGTTGACCGACTTTGACCATCGACCTTGACCGGAAGTTGACTTTGATAGTTGACCGACTTTGACCATTGACCAGTCAGATCGGTGGGCGCCTATGGTTGGTTGGTTAGTGGGCTTGGATGAGGACCAAAACATGATTCAAGTATCAATTTGGCCCGTTAAGTGGTATTTTTACTTATGGTACAAACATCGCCCCCTCTTAACCTTGACTTATTGGGGGTTAAGAAAAATTTCGTGTTCCTTAGTGAATGATAAAACTCGCCTCCAAGTGTGGACTATTGATATTGAGGTGATTGGCGAACTTCCCTTGTTGTTTTGCGGAAATCGAGCGCCCCAAGAGTACATTTATGTTCTTTGAAGCGTAAATAAAAACGCCTTCGTTGATTGTGGAGATCGAATCAAGTCGCCCCCGAGTCTTTGCAAAACAATATCGAGGTGATGCGGCAAGTGATGTGGAGCCCAGAGTGATGTTGGAAATGGCGGTAACAACATTAAAGTGAAGGATAATCGGAGCAGGAGTGAAGAGCAGATGCGGCGAAATGGGATGGTGACCGGGGGAGCGGCGAGCAAATCACTGCGTCTGGCCGAGCTGCGATCACCGGGTCACAGAGTTGCGATCAGACTGCAGCAACTTAATCAGAGGAAGAGCATTCAAAAGCCGGTCGCGATCATCCGGACGGAGCGACGAGCAAATCACCGTCATCGAATCAGCAGAGTTAGACAGAGCCGATCGCAATTTCGCCGATCACCGTCTGTGAAAAGATCGAGCATTCTGCGGCCGAGTGCGATCGGACGCCTGACCGCGGGAGTTGCGAATAATTTGATCGCGGCGGCTTCGATCGGGGTCAGTGCGGCGACATCGAGCATTACGAAGCTGCGATCACTGGACTGGGGGAGTACAAACGAGAGGATTGTAGTAGCTCAATCAATTTGGACTTCAGCGGCTTGAGGGACCGGATTTAAACATTCGATAAACCTAGGTGTAACCGTTACAAATAAAACTAAACAACATCATTTGCTTCCAATTGAGTGCAACAGGTACATCGATTCGTCAGCCAATCTGAGAATTCATAGGCAAAATGGATCGCATCGGTCGCGTCAAAGAAGTCGAAAGTTCCTTTGAACTGGAGTACAATAATTCAATCAACATAACTATAGCGGTTTAACATTACGATTGTAAAAATTGCGTAAAAATATTAGGGTGTACGCTCGCCCCTCTTAATCCACGCAATTCGTTGGAGGACTAAGAAGTTTGGGTTACACAAGTTTCGATTTTCGGGAGCTTAATTGCAATTAGGTGCTATGTAACTTGCCCCCAAGCGTATGAAGTGTTACACTGACTTGCCCCAAAGAGTAATTTTAGACCATGAGGTGTTACATATCTTGCCCACAAGTGATGGTCGGTCGTGTTGAAGTGATATGCAACTCGCCCCGGAAGATAGTAATTGTCATGTTGCTCAATGCTTGCACAAGGGTGCACTTTGCCTTCCTTGTCGCATTTTGCTCGCATGGGATTTTGAATATGTACGCTATCTGGAATTCGCGCGGGGGCCAATCCCACTATTCCGGATGCGCGCGAGGTTGAAATGTGTGCATCCCTCGTGAGAAGATGCTTGCCACATTAAAGGTGTCTTCTTGAACAAAAGTATGCATGAATATATGAAAAGATGCAAAAATATGTAAATTGTATACTTACCTTATTGAAAATATTCTGCGACTTCGCTTTTAAGTGATTAGGATGCCAACTAGCTATGTCGGTGTTTTCCAGCGACGATGATTAGAATAGTTGCCTTAGCGTCTCGTCTCGACTTAGTAATTGATTTGTCTGTGGGATTGGAATGCACCAGTTAAGTCCAAGATGGATCGAAGACAGGTTGCCACGAAATCAGTATTTAGTGAAAGTGTGATCACCGCCTTTGAATGATTATGCGCAAAAGCTGGGTGAATCGGTTGTGAGGAAAGCGTATTGAAACAATTTTTGGGGAAAATCGGACTACATGATTCGTCCCAGCTCGATGTAGCAATTAAAAGGATGCTGCTGTTCGATCTCAAAGCCAACAAACTTTTTACGTGAAACCGGATTACAATAGTTCGATCAACTGGGCATTGTAATAATTACGTGGAAAAGAGGCCTGTGATTCGATTAACTGGTAGTATTTTCGGTGGTGATTGAATGTGACCGTTTCTGGAGCTGTCATTTTATATTTCTAAAATTTTTAACCTTTTCCAAAAATTGGAATGTCGCCTTCACGACCTTGGTAGTTGACATACGATCTCATCGTGCCGACAATCACTCAGTTTGGATGCACGAAGAAGAAGTTATCGAGGAAACAAAATTGGTTGGTCAACGCCTTGCTCTAACATGTTGATGACGTGATTGTACCCAAAAAATATTACTCTCCAATTGCAAAATTTTACCTTCATGTCGTAGGATATTGAAATGTGATCGCAACGAGCCAAAAATCATCCAATTCGGACGTGTGTACATATCCGCAAGGCAAGAGAAACTGGGCGGAATAATCCGAGGGCTACGGGATTAAGTTGCGTCGCGTTCCATTGAAAAAAGGGCTACAGAATTAAGATGTACCGTGACGCACCGAAGCAATCCCTCCAATTACTCGGCGATTAATCACCGATTGCCGCTCGTTGGTCGCCGCTCGTTGGCCGCTCGCCGCCGTTCGTAATGGCCGGCGGCATAGGCCGCCGGGTCTGGCCGCGGGTCTTGACCGCCGGGTCTGGCTGCCGGCAATTTTTTTTTTTTTTTTTTTTTTGATGTTTTACACAGCATCGAAAATGGATGTACCAGAGAGCATCAACGGTCTGTGTGTCCAACTCATCGAAGATTGATGTACCATCATTGCATCGAATTGTAGCTGAGAATGGAATTTTGATGTATCGCGGAGCATCGAAGTTTGATATACCACTGAGCATCAACGGTTTACATACGCCGAACATCGAAATTTGATGTAACACGAAGCATCGAACCTTTTCTGATTGATGGAAGTGGGTGATGGACACCTATGACGTGGGTGAGTGAAAAGTAAAGTGGGTGAACGAAACCCCTGAAGAGGGTGAACAGATCTGAGCGTTGCCGCCGCCGCCGCTCGTGTTGGCCGCGGGGTTGTGCGCCGACCTTGGTGCTGGGGTTTGCTTGCCGGCTTTTTCGATTTTTTCGATTTTTTTTTTTTTTTAAACCTTTCGCAACACATTTACCGGAACTGTGATCTTTGCCTTTGGACTTTTGGTGACAGGTTTCATTGACTTGTTGTGTTTTCCTTGAAAGCTTTAAATATGACCCTATAGATGTTTAGCAACGTTGTGTGGATTGTTCTTTGTTTCTCCTGGAATTTTCACCATGATTTTGCTTGCACTTTGTGGCCCTTTATGGAATTTTACGAGATGCTTTTAAGGTTTTCCTTCGGTATTTAAGCACCTTGAGATGTAGACAACTTGATGACTTTGCGATCATGACAATGTCGATTTTGTCATACAACAAACTTGAACAATTGGATAATGCGTTATTTGAGAAGCAATTTTTTCGGACTTGGGACTTGAATCATCTTTGCGGATCGAACATCCACGACAACAACCTTGGTGATTTTCGCGGTGAGTCGGCTTTGGTGGCTTCCGATTGCGATCTTTGGGCTATAGTAATTGTGATTAATCGAATCACGATCGGTTTGGACGGATGATAGAAATCGAATCTGGATCCCGACCATGTTGTGGATCGAATATCCTACAACAGTTTTGATGGTATTTCAATACATCTTTTGCCGCGAAACGCAGCGTTCGGCAACACTATCATCAGATTTTGTAGTAATGCGATTTTATTGATATCATAACTAATAGCCGGACAAATCGAAATGAGCGAATCTTGGTTTTACGTGATTCGATCAATCGGTCATGTAGTATGTGCGATTATACTGTCGGCGGCAATTGCGATCAAGTGAGGCTACGGCTCGCATTATGATCAAACTAGTCTGCGGCAGATTGCGATCAAGCTGATCTGCGACGATGATTTTCCAAAACGCTCAGATCGCTTTTTCACGGACACGATTTTGAAGCATTTTCTACAACTTTTCTCAATGGGAAAGCACGATTTCTTTTCTCGTATATCCCCTTAGTCGGCGCCAATGTTTGCACCCAGAATTACTTTTGGGCACGAAACACGATGAATGGATAGTTTGGTGTGTATTTTGGGTTAGGAGACGAAATGAAGAACAAAGTGAAAGACAGGGGTTTAACGTGGTTCGGCATAGGTTGCCTACGTCCACGGGCGAATCCCCTTGGGGAGAAATGTTTTATTGATTTTTGTATTACAAAGTATGTTTTTCTCTCCTCTTGGCCCACCCATTCTGATTTCTGCCCTGTCCTATTTATACTGTTCCACATCTAAATATAAACATAAATTACATTAACTGCTCATTCATGTCTCCATCATCAATTTTATATGAAACAGCTGGAGTTAATTACGCATGTATGAAACTATTTGCAATTAGTACCGCATGGCGAAATTCATTTAGCATTGCATGGTTTGAAATTTGCATTTAGCACCGCATGGCCGAAATCTAACCGGAATTCAATTCGCATGGTGAAATCTATTGAATCAATTTGCGCATGAAATCGCACATTTATGCTTCCATGATAAATTCCGCATAAATGATGGGTGGTAGTATTGGTGGACATTTGGCCGGCGGAGCAGTGGCCCATGGGTAGGGACCGCTTGATGGTTGTGAGGCATGATGGTGGCGGTGTGGATGGAGGTGCGTGGCGACATGGTTGAGACTGGTTGGCGCGTGGAAGAGTTTTTGGCTGGAATTGGTTTGCGGCTTTCTTTGGCTACAAGACCGAAAATTGGCTAGGTGCGGCCGACTTGATAGTTGGCCGACGGTTGACCTTGACCGACCGTTGACCATGACCTTGACCGGAAGTTGACTTTGATAGTTGACCGACCTTGACCATCGACCTTGACCGGAAGTTGACTTTGATAGTTGACCGACTTTGACCATCGACCTTGACCGGAAGTTGACTTTGATAGTTGACCGACTTTGACCATTGACCAGTCCGTGCAGACTGGTGGGCTGCCTTGGTTGACTGGTTAGTGGGCTTAGATGAGGACCAAAACATGATTCAAGTATCAATTTGGCCCATTAAGTGGTATTTTTACTTATGGTACAAACAGAGCGCATACAATGAGAATATTTTTTTGGAGTGAACTAATACTGCGTTCCGAATGTTGACCAGTTAACTGTGTTCTGAATGTTGACCAGTTAACTGGACTTATGTTTACTAGTCAACAATACGCAGTTAACAGTAAGTTTTAGTGTTCAGTGGGAGTGTACCCGCATATTTGACTGGTCAACAATACGCAGTGAACTAGTCAACACTATGTTGGGTCAGTTAACTGGACTCAACGAGTCCTAGTTTGACCAAAATCGTTGTAAAAAGCCTATTGCCAAGCAAATAACCGTGAAAAACCATTGCAAGCTTGTTGTGTAGTACTACTACCAAATCTCCTTGATGCAAAAAAAAAAAAAAAAAAAAAAAAAAAAAAAAAGTGAATATATAGCAGACTCGGTTCATCACAAAAGCAACATGTAGACAAATTGTTACTCTGCACATAAACCTTTGAGACCTAACCTTGTCAATTAATACTAGCCAGGGCACTCTTAGCTGGTCCTTGAGAGGATCAGAATTACCACTGCAATCGATATTATCAAACAAGGTCGGAAAAGATTTTCATCCTCAAAATGTAATTATTAGTCGCTAAACAAGACATCTGCATCGTTGTCACCACCGCTGCCACAATCTCCTGCTACAAAACAATTACAGATGCGGTGCACATTCCAATTTATGAAAAGAATACAATTAGTTTAAGTCCAATATCTTCACATTTTTCCATTAACCAGGCCATGCACAACAATAAGCCCCATGATAAAGGAATGATCAACATTAGGTTCCACCACCAAACCCATAACATCATCTCCTAACACAACTCCTCCACTCGATTGTTTTTGTTTCAACTCTGCAACAATTCTTCCTGTTTGGACATCCACTATCTTGCATGACAACTTGCTACATCCTTCTAATCTCTCCATTCTATACGAATCCAAATCTGTTTGCTCCAATTCGCTTCTCAACGTAACGTTCATTCCAAGACCGTGGTTCAAGAATTTTCTGACTTGGAACCATGGTTTCCCATTAAAAACATTCCCCGATTTTGAACCTTCCCATCGTCCGAAGAGACGTAATTTCTGCATGATTAAGTAGTAAGCAAAGCACTAATAACTTAACCTCGAATTCTATAGCAAATAGCACAACAGTGATTCATGTGATTTATTTTTTGCTTACCTTTCTCAGAATAGTGGATAAAACTTTGCCATTTACATCCATTAGATGAACTTCATTATTCTTCTTACGACCGTAGTTATCGATTCGATAAGCAACTTCACCGATCGAATCGAATACAGTGCAACCATTACCATGCATAACTAATGACTTCATCCATATTGTGAATACTTCTATCTTTGAAGAACACCTAGAAGATGAAGGAGAGTGAGAAGAAGAAAGAATGTCTTGGAGTTGGGGATAAATCTTAGACATGATTTTAGAAATTGCAGTAGTTGGATATGGTGATTGAAGAGTAGAGAGTATGGGTTTTATAAATGATTGGGAGTGACAAACTCTAAGAGCCAAGGCATGGGGCTTCATAATGCATGGTCAAATTGGGCAGTTCCTTTTTCCTAGTTCTTACCTTTGTGTGTCACATTTCAAACGTGACTTTCCTCAACACAGAATCTTAGTGAAACCGATGATATAGATATCTTGAATACTATCTCTAAATGTTTGGGACTCGTATTTTGAATCCGAAATCTCAAAGTTGCATATAACGGAATCGGTAAACTCAGCAGAAATTCGGTGTCTATCAATTCCATAAATCACTGTCTCCTAGTATTGGTACCTAGAAAGAACAAAATATACCAAACCATTAGGTTTTGCTTTTGTTAGGCTAGTCGAGTGAGCTTGATAAGTGCCAGTAATTACCAATTGGATATTTGCTAATTTTTTTTTTTTTTTTTTTCTTTTTATGGTTGAAAGATATATTTCTTAAGGCTCTCCTGGTTTCGAAATACATTTGATTAACGTCTTTTTTTGGTAAAAAGAAATTTTGATCAAACTCCTTTGTTTGTTGTAAGAAATTCGTTAAGGGGTTGCTAATTTGCTACAATCAACCTCTTGGGCTTTGAACCCCATTATATCAAGCCATTCAGAACCTTCCTTTGCGTACACCATTAGTCACTCTCCTAACCTGCTAGTGGAGCTTGACTTCACGGTCAACGACAAAATTTGGCCGGTGGAAATTTTTTCTAATTAGGAATCTCACTTTAACAGTCTCCATCTAGACTGTAGACCAGGCATGCAGTTAAAAATCGTATGCTATTTTCCAAGAAGTGCATTGACTTCTGGGTCCATGCATCCTTAACTTGTTCATTTGTCAAGTGTTTATACCATCAAAGAGCGAAGAGAAAACCCACAACCAAAATTACTAATTTTTGGTTTGCTGATGAGACAAATACATCTGTAGTCAAAACATTTAGGCAGATGGTCATTAATTTTTTTTTTAGTGGTTAATACAATGAATCCAGTTAGCTATAATTACTTAATCTTTTTTTTTTTTTTTTTTTTTTTTTTTTTTTTTTTCTGTTTACATTTTGTGACTAATTAATCCACGCACAACTATAAGCCCCATAATGAAAGAGTGATCAACATTTGGTTCCACGACCAAACCCATAACATCATCTCCCAACAGAACTCCTCCGCTTGATCTTTTTTGTTTTAACTCTGCAATAACTCTTCCTGTTTGGACATCCATTATCTTGCAGGCTAATTTGCTGCTGCTTCCTCTTAATCTCTCAATTCGATAACAATTTGCTCTGGTTTCATCAGATTCCGTCTTCACTACCGTTACGTCTACATCCATATTGGAATTCATATTTTTCCTAACTTGGAACCAAGGTTTCCCTTTTGATGAACGGTTTCCGGATTTGTATCCTTCCCATCGTCCGAATAATCGCAATCTCTGCACAATTAAACACAAGATTAGCAACTTAACTTTCAAATTATAGACAGTGAATTTTTTTTTTTTTTTTGAGTTCATTACACAAGGAGTGAAATTTTTTGCTTACCTTTTTGAGTATAGTGAACAAAACTTTGCCTTTCAAATCCATGAGATGAACTTCATTACAATTCTTGTTATCGTAATTATCGATCCGATAAACGACTTGACCGTTAGAATCATATACGGTACAACCATTACCCTGCATCACTAATGATTTCATCCATATTGTAAATATTTCTCTCTTTGATGAAGCACAAGTTGATGATAATGAAGAAGAAAGAAGCATGTCTTCTTCCGGATAAACCTTAGACATTTTGGAAAACTAGCTAGAGATATGGATGGGGATTGAAGAGAAGAGTTATGGGTTTATAAATGATTGAGTAATAACTCTAGCTAGCTATGTGACATGGGGGGAGTAGCATAATAATGCTATAAAGAATTGGAGTTGTTTTTATATTGAGTTGTTGAGTCAAATTACATTGTTTCTTATGTAGTAGTTTATTTCACATTTAAAACATGAACTTTGAGCAAAAACTCAGAGTTGAGTTGAATCAGAGTGAACTTGGAATAATGATGATACATAATTCATCTTTGTTTATTTGAGTGTGACTCGGTTTTGTCGAGTGAGAAAAGGATATCTTGTTTGAACTTTGAAGGGATATTATTAAACTCATCTTTACAACCAATCAAAAGTGATCTTTTTAGAGATGTCATGGGAGTGGTATCCCACATCAAGCTGTATGGAAATAGTACTAGTATATATCATCACATGATTCACATCTGCTGTTCAAAAATTGGTTGAAGATTTGATGCTCAACCAAGATCCTTGAAAGCTTTGCTAAAAAGTCTACACTGTATACGGAGTCCTTCTATGTACAAATTTCTTAAGTATGGATTTTATGAAAACGGAAGAGAGAACGAGATGAAAAGATAATAATTTTAAAGGACAAAAAGTTAATAGAAAAAATTGTGTTTTTATGTTTATAAATTAGAGTTTTAATTAGGTTATTAATTAGTTTAGATTATTAGTTTTGAGTTAGGTTTAAATTAACTTAAGTAAGGGATAACTAGGTTATTTACTATAATGAACACCCCTTGGATCATCACAATGGGTGGTCTAAGTGGATAAGGGTCCCCACAAAATAACTCTCAACCGACTCTCATGCTACTGACAGAAATGTATGCTAAATCAAGAGAACGGAGATACAAGGTCACTCAACATCTTGACAACATCACACCTGCTGTCATAAATTTTAGAGTCCATTCTTTCATTCTAGTAATGAGAGTAGACATAATATGGGCAGCAAAACTTGCTGTCTTTTGTAATAAATACTCATCCAGACATAACTGGACTGGAGATAGCCTAAGAGCAATTTTAACCTAGCTATCTGAATATTCATACATGGAACAATGATGTAATGATTCACCGCAACTCTCCTTATGGAGTAAACGGTGCTCCTTTATATATATATATATATATAATATTAGAGAAACCTCCTTTTTTCAAAAAATAAATAAATCAGCTAGCCAAGTCCTTTAAGGCTTAGTCCTATGGGCTAGATATTTAGCTGCTAGATTGGCCATCCACGTCAGATAGGGAAACCTCCTAACCCCTATGGGATGGCCAATCTAGCAGCGAAACGCTGATCAGTGCAGCGTTGGGCGCCGAACAGTACAGCGTTAAATGAAAATTTGCCTTTGGCCGAATCAAATGGCGCTTGACCCGGTGAACATCACTGTTTAGTTGTCACTTCTTGAAATTTCAACACTTTCTTTTTTAGTTTTTACCATCTTATCAAATCACAACCGTTGAAAAAGTTAAAAAAATAAACGATTGGTAAAATGTGGGACCCATTTAGAACTAGGATTATATTAGCTGTCAGAGTTAGAACTACTTAGGTTTAGAATTACTTAGGTTTAGAACAAAGAATAGACTAGAAGAAGATGTCAAACAGAGAAACAAAAGATAACAACTTTATTGATTAACTTTTATGAAACGTATTGAACAGATTACAATTTATATACACGATTTCCTTGTACAACAAGGTGTCGTGTTTCCTAAAGAGAACAGATTTCCTAATATACAACGGACTGACCATCTTGGTCGACAGGGTATCGTGTGTGATACTACACACGTACCATATGTAGACTATGTGTTAACACCCTCCCGCAAGCGTAACGGGTTATCCTGAACCGTTAGCTTGAACCTTAAAATAGAAAATCGATCCCTGGATAATGGTTTTGTGAATATATACGCAATTTGATCCTTAGATGAGATAAACTTGACATCAAGAAGCTTAGAAACAACTTGATCACAAACAAAATGATAGTCAATCTCAATATGCTGTGTTCTTGCATGAAATATAGGATTGACAGTGAGATAAGTAGCACCAAGATTATCACACCACAGAACAGGAGGCGATTGAGTGGATACACAAAGTTCTGAAAGAAGTGATTGAATCCACATAATTTCAGCAGTAGCAATGGCAAGACCTCGATATTCAGCTTCAGTACTGGAACGAGATACTGTTTTCTGTTTACGAGCACTCCAAGAGATAATATTTCCACCTAAATAGACACAATACCCACTAGTAGAGCGATGATCATCAAGAGAACCAAATGAATCGTAGTCGGTATATGCACTAAAGGATAGTCAGAGAGAAGAAGCGACAGTAGAAGAAATATACCAAAGGTAGCAAGTATTCTTGAGATAACGAAGTATTCGCTTAACTAAACTCCAAGTGAAACTCGGTAGGGGCATGCATAAACCGACAAACTTTATTGACAAAGATATGCAAGATCCGGACGAGTAAATGTTAAATATTGCAAAGAACCAACAATACTCATGTATTCGGTAGCATCGATCAATAATAAAGTGCTATGATCAGAAGAAATATCTCCAGAAGTACTAAGTGGAGTATGAATTGGTTTGACGCCATCCATTTTTGCTCGAATAAGAAGATCATAAGCATAACGTTGTTGAGAAACAAATAATCCCGAAGAAGTATGAATTGCTTCAATGCCAAGAAAATAAGACAAGGAACCAAGATCTTTAATTGCAAATTCTTGTTGTAAACGAGTAAGAATAGAAGTGATACCTGTGGTACTAGATCCAGTGACGATAATATCATCCACGTAGACCAACAAATAAATAGTACCGTAAGTACCATTGTAGATAAACAGAGATGAGTCACACTTTGAAGTGACAAAGCCAATTTGTAGCAAAAAGGTACTAAGTCTGTGATACCACGCACGAGGAGCCTGTTTAATTCTATAGAGAGAACGATGTAATTTTCAAACATGTGTAGGAAAACGAGAATCCACATAGCCCGGCGGTTGTTTCATCTACACCTCTTCTTGAAGTTCACCATGTAAGAAAGCATTCTGCACATCAAGTTGATGAGTAGGCCAATTGGAAGATAAGGCCAATGTAATAATAATACATATAGTACATGGTTTAACAACCAGACTAAATGTTTCAGAGTAATCGATCCCTTCATGTTGATTGTAGCCTTTTGCAACCAAGCGAGATTTACGACGTGCAATTGTACCATCAGGATTTCGTTTGATACGAAATACCCATTTTCATCCAATAATATTCATATAAGGATGATATGGTACTAGTGACCATATACCATTTCGAATCAATGCATTATTATCGTCATCGGAAGAGGTACGCCATTCTGAAATTTTATGAGCCAGAGAAATACAAGTAGGCTCAAGAAGTGAATGACATACCAGTGTGTATTTTGAATTAGGCTTAAAAAGGCCATTCTTAGCTCTAGTTATCATTGGATGTGACGCAGATTCTGGAAAGTGCGTGATTGAAGCTGAAGTAGATATGGAAGTGGGTGCGGTACCAGACATTGCAGCAGACGTTGGCATAGATGACGACACGGACAGATGTTGTCAGCTAATATAAATATGTGCAGGTGCAGGCGACGATACAGATTCTAGCGGCTGTAAAAAGTTTGGCGGCTGAAGAAACTGGCCAACTTCAGCATGCACGGATGTGGTCGGCTGCATATGAGAAGTATTAATGACAGAGTTGGCGACTGTAGATGAAACTTCTGGCAGCTATACAGGAGAAGAATTTCTGGCAGTATTAGGTGTTGGTGACTGCAAACGGGAGCAGGGTCTGTCAGAGCAGGGTGCTGTCGGCTTTAGAGTACTGCCAGGCGACAGTGCAGACAAATCTTCGAGAAACTGATCAGAAATAATTGAATTTTCTAGAAATACCGGTGGTGAATTCAAACTCAGAGAAGTAGAAGTTGGTACCTGTGAAGATGCCGATGCCGGAGAAGGTGATGATGCAGACGCAAAAAGGAAAGTGGTCTCATCAAAAACAACATGACGACTGACATAAATTTGTCCTGTAGGAATGTGAAGACATTTGTAGCCTTTCTGGGATGGACTATACCCAATAAAACCATAAGGAGAAGAAAGCGTTTCCATCTTATGAGACCTATATGGTCGTAGATAAGGATAACACAAACAACCAAACACACGAAGCAAAGTGTAGTCTGGTGGAAGACCAAAAAGAGCTTCATAGGGAGAAGAATTATTGATAGAAGTGGAAGGAACACGGTTCATTAAATAACAAGCGGTGTAAAAAGATCATAACAATACGATGATGATACAGAAGCCATGTTGAGAATTGTAAGACCAGTTTCACGAATATGACGATGATGACGTTCCACTAAACCATTTTGTTCAGAGGTATGTGGACATGAAAATCTATGAAAAATACCAAGTTGCTGAAGATGCGGAGTAATTTTACGATACTCAAGTGCATTATCAGATTGAAAATTTTTGATTTTTTGATTTTTCGATTAAAGAGATTTTCAACATGCTTTTGAAACAAAAAGAATATAGAAAAAACATCAGATTTTTGAGACATAGGAAACATCCAAGTAAAACGACTAAACGCATCAATAAATATTATATAATATTTGTATCCTTCATTAGATAAGATATGAGAAGGTCCCCACACATCGAAGATAATTAAATATAAAGGATTCAAATAAGTAGTTTTACTAGGACTGAAAGGTAAGTTATGACTCCTATGCTCATGACAAGATGAACAAAACTTAATAGTTTGAATAGAAACTGGAAGTGAAAACTGAGAACCGACTTTACGAACTGTACGCATCATTGGATGTCCCAATCTAGAGTGCCAATCTTGTATGGAAGCACGTTCTCCTATGCAAGCTTTAGGAAATTTAGACGAACCATCAAGTTGATAGAGACCACCCCTCCTACGGCCGCGAATAAGAACCTTCCCGGTACACAGATCCTTCACAAGACAAAAATACGGATGAAATTCAAATAAGACATTGTTATCAGCAGTGAAACGAGAAACTGACAAGAGATTATGAGAAATTTTGGGTGCATAGAGGACATTACGAAGCTGCAACTTACGATCGGGAGTTCCCAAAATAGAAGATCCAACATTAGAAATTGGAATAGAAGAGTCATTACCCATCTGAATTTGATCAGGACCAGTATACTCGGTTCAAAATTGAAGACGAGAGAGATCATTCATTATATGATCTGTGGCACCACTATCAGGAGTCCATGAAGGAGTTGGAAGAAAACCAGTATGCGCAGTATAAGCGCGCGGTGCAGAAGCTGGTGGTTGACGACGAGGAGGACGAAAAATTCGATCAAAACGATTCCAACAATCTGGTGTTTCAAGATTAGGACGACCACAAAGCTGACAGGGAAGCTCAGACCGGTCTTTTGGTGAGGAAGAAGTCAAAAACGAGAGTTGTTGTTGGAAGATCTGTTGTTCGCTCCATAATTGGGCCTGGAAGAGGTCGCTCCAGAGTTGGGCCGAGCACTGTTCACTCCATAGTTGGTCGCTGCAGAATTGGTCCTTGATGCCGAGACAAACTGAGTTTGGCCGGGATTGTAAAAAAGAGATGAATTTGATGACGCTCCTCGGGATTGAGCAGCAACATTGTCTACAAGCTGTGCATGCAGCGCTCTTTCTTGATGCTCCATACGTAACTCAAAAGTAAGAATAAAAGTGAGAAAATCTTCCACCGTGAGGGAACTCATCGTGGTAGTCAAGGATGTAACAATAGCATCGTACGAACTGTCAAGGCCGGCAAGAAGACAATGACGAAATTCTTTGTTGGTAACCGTTGTATTGGCAGCTGCAAGATTATCCACCAAGTCTCGAACATGATTGATATATTCGCGCATGGTCTTTGAACCCTTCTTAAGAGCACGTAGCTCACAGTGAAGATGGTGAATTTGAGCATCAGATTTAGAGGCATATAGAGCTTCAAGAGAGTCCCATATTGCTTTCGAAGGTGTAAGACGGTGAACATGGTGGAAAACAGTAGGTGTAAGAGAGGAAAACAACCAACTTACCAGGATTGTATCCTGTTTTATCCATGAAAGAAACGCCGGAGTAGGGGCTACATTATCAACAAGAGGTGCTGGGTAGGGTTTTGTACCAGTAACATAACCATCGAGATCGTAACCTTGAAGATACGGCAAAAACTGAGCTCGCCACAAATAATAGTTATTTTCATCTAATTTAACAGTAATGATATGATGAGGATGAGAAAATTGGGCAGACGCCATTGTTGAAAGTAAAGAAGGAGAGGTTGAATCAATGATTGCTTGGGTTGTAGAAGCTTCAGTAGACATAGTTTTTGGGAAAGACAATCGAAAATAGGGTTTGAAAAAAGGACCTAAACCTAGCTGATACCAAGTTATAACTACTTAGGTTTAGAATTACTTATGTTTAGAACAAAGAATAGACTAGAAGAAGATGTCAAACAGAGAACAGAAGATAACAACTTTATTGATTAACTTTTATGAAACGTATTGAACAGATTACAATTTATATACACGATTTCCTTGTACAACAAGGTGTCGTGTTTCCTAAAGAGAACAGATTTCCTAATATACAACGGACTGACCATCTTGGTTGACAGGATATCGTGTGTGATACTACACACGTACCAGACTATGTAGACTATGTGTTAACAGTCAGACAGTCTGGTATTTTCTTTCCAACCAACGGTATCCAACGAAGCCTCTCTCTGTAAAAAAAAAACGAACCCTCTACTTCTTCCTCGTTTTAAATTCCATATCTTTGACTTTAATCAAATTTCATATGAACGCTGAATTGTTCGGCGTTTACATCACTTTTTGAGCGCCGCACTATTCAGCGTTTCAATCTCGTTGATAGTTGGACTGCGAGCAAATGCTAAGAGAGAGAAGTAGCCAGATTGAGTGTTAACTTTTTTCCCACACTTTTTTTTTGATTCGCAACACTTTTTAGCCAATCTAGCAGTCCAATCTAGACCATAGGGGTTAGCCTAAATATATTTTTTCCCAGCAAACTTAGGACGATTCCTATGGGCATGGCAAACTATAAAGTTTGCCATTTTTGCACCCACTATGGAGTTGGCTAACTGGCAAACTGGTCTGCGGTCGAGTCTCGACCGCTCGGTCAAGACTACACCGGGCGATAAGCACCGCTAGCGATTTAGTGTTGATCGCTCAGTAATATTTAGTGTTTTATTTTTTTTATTCTCTCCTACTTTTTAGTTATTATAACAGATTTTATTATAAAAGGTCCCACATGATATTATATAAACCCTAAAATTAAATAAAGACCCCACCAAACCTAAACAAACAGATTTTTTTTATTGATAGGGGTCCCACAAAACATAATAAAATATATTAATTTATTAAAATTTGCCAATTTTATCATAGTGGGGAAACTAGTTTTCCATGCCAAAATAACTTTTATATCACCATTCATAGGAACCGGCCTTAATATTGGAAATATAACAAACTTATCCTGAAGGTGTTTGAATAGCCGGGAGAAATTGCTTATCGATTTTTATAAACAAAAAAAAATCAGGAGCTAGATATCAACATTCAAAACTAGAACCAAAATATTATACACTTTATGAAGCAAAATCTTTTAATTTCGGACTCATGAGATTGACTTCTTTTTTCTGACATCCAAAGTCCAAACACCCACTTAATTTACGAAAATGGGTCATGTAACCAAAACTCAAAAAGTATGGGAGTGATGGACAAGCAAACTATTATGGGTCATATGACCCAAACTCAAAAAGAATGGAGTGATGGACAACCAAAAACTGCTTAATTTTCATGCAAACGTAATTTTGCTATTCGAAAATATAGCTTCTCGACCTTATGAATGAGGCGACTAGTAATTATTGATTTCACTTTAATTTTTTATCCTTGCACTTAGATTTGTCTTTTATTTTTCGGAAAATGGGTCATTTGTCTAAATATTTTTAAAACATGGTTCTAATTGACGAGTAAAAATTAGTATGAGTGAAATGGACACCAAAAAAATAGCAAGAATGAAACTGGATTCACCCTGGCTTAAACTTAGAAAAGAGTGAGGATGAAACTGGATGTATCCTGATGTAAATTAAAAATAAGAAAAAATATTTGAAAATGGGTAGGATGATACTGTTTACATCCTGGCTATTTTTACATTCTCGTCCATTTAAACAGTATCAAATTTTACATGTCGTTTTCACCCAGGAATTGTTTATTTTGGTCTTTTTAACCAATTTTGTGTTTATTTTTGTTTACCTGATATGGACGGAAGAAATGGAGACAATTGTTTGTATCCGGTACATGACGAGTTAGGGATTTATAAAACACAAAATTGGTTAAAAAGACCAAAATCAACAAATCCTGGGTGAAAAAGACATCTAGATTTAGATACTGTTTAAATGGACAAAAATACAAAAATAGCCAGGATGTAAACAGTTTCATCCTACCCATTTTCAAATACTTTTTCTTTTTTTAATTTTACATCAGGATGCATCCAGTTTTATCCTTGCTATTTTTTAAGTTTAAGTCAGGATGAATCCAGTTTCATCCTTGCTATTTTTTATTTGTCCATTTCACCCATACTAATTTGTACTCGTCCATTTGAACCAGGTTTTAAAAATATTTGGACAAATAACCCATTTTACGTTTATAATATACAATCAACTTGATTTTTCTTAAAAAATTCCTTCAAAATTCAAGTATAATGATCTATAGTCTGTTAACAAAGTCTGTCAACAATTAGACATACATAATACTTTCTTCCAGAAGCCTAGACAATCATGTTCTTCGTGTTTTTTTTTTCTTCTATTTTCGTCTTCTATACTAATTCCATCCTCTGTTCGATTTTTAATACATAATATCGGCCAGATAAAATGCGAGTTGCTTCGTTCTCTCGTTTTCCTGTAAACTGTTTTTGGGGTATGTTCCTATTCCTTGGTGCTCCCAACATAGTGCTTGGTAATAGATATTATGTCCCTTATTTCCTGTCAAGATATTAATGACTTTTATGCTATGAAATATATATTGGGGATCTGGTACAAGGACTCCTCAAGGAAGTTTATTCACCTTCTGAGATGGTATCATCCTAACAACGATCCTCTCCTTCTTCTCTCAAACCCTATTTCTCTTCTAAAAACTCCATGGCAGGTGATAAAAAAACCCTGCATCCGGCGTTTACTATCAACAACATAAAAACCATAATTCCCATTCTCCTGGATATCAAACAGGATGAATATTCGTCATGGGTTTTCCTTTTCGAACTACATCTCCAAGCTCACGGTCTCCTCTTCCTCATCGACGGAACAACAACACCAACAGATATTGATGCCAATACCTCGAAACAACTAGACGCTCTCTTACGTCAATTGATGTTCTCCACCATGGCCAAGGATCTGATGCGCACTGTTCTGAAATCTTGAAAAACCGCTAAAGAGCTTTGGGATCACCTTAAGAAGCTTTTTCAAGATAACAAAGGTAATCGTGCTGCGACCCTTGAAAGTAAATTTGTCAATCTAAAGTTTGTTGATTGTGCTAGCGTTGATGACTACTGTGATAAGCTTAAATCGTTGTCCGATCGATTGACCGATCTTGAATTCCCCATGAATGATAAACGATTGGTTATCCAACTTGTCAATTGTCTTCCGGAGGAGTACAACACTGTTGCATCCTTTATACAACAGTCTATGCCTACCTTTGATGCTGCTCGCTCTCAATTACGCATTGGGGAAATTCGTCGTGCTCAGCAAACTAGTATGTCTTCATCAACTGCCCTTGCTGCCACAGCCTCATCAACAGACCGTGGAACTCAACGTAATCAGCGCTCAGGAAATGGTAAACGTGGAAATCGACCATCACAGCCTGACAATGCAGCAACAACTCCATCTGTGGATCTACCTATGTTGCCAACACCACCACACTTCCACCAAACATACCCAGATCGGCCTCCAGCGTACCCTCCACACTGGACTCCTTACTGGGCTGCTCCACCGTGTCCTTATCCCACAGTTCCTCCATGGCAGTCATCATCCTCCACACGCGGATCATCTCACGGTCGCCCTCGTAGTGCTCAGCATCGTCCTCGTCCCTCTGGCTTCGGTCAAGCTCAAGAATATATTGCACCCTCCACTGAGCTACTACAGCCTAATGACTTTGCTGAAGCATATAGCTCCATGATCTTACAACCACCTGATGATGCATTTTATATGGATACCGGTGCGACCTCTCATATCACTGCGGATACATGTACGTTACACACTGTTTCCAACACTAGTAATGTACAATCCATTTTAGTTGGCAATGGAAACTCTATCCCAGTTACTGCTAGTGGTACCAAGTCTATAAATCTCCCTTCTCGAACTCTCCACCTCAAAGATACTCTTGTTGTCCCTGACATAATCAAAAACCTAGTTTCCGTTCGTAAATTCACCACTGATAATCATGTGTCTGTTGAATTTGATCCGTCTGGTTTTTCTGTGAAGGATTTGAGTTCGAGGACGATTCTCCTTCGATGTAATAGCTCTGGGGAGCTTTATCCTATCACCACTTCTGTCGTGCCACCTCCAAAAACATCCTTGTCTCCTCATCTATCTCTTGTTGTGTGCTCGTCTGATGTCTGGCACAACCGTCTTGGTCATCTTGGCAAGGCTATCTTAGATAATTTACGTTCCAACTCTTTTATTCAATGTAATAAGAATCAGTCTACCAAACTTTGTCATTCTTGTCAAGTTAGTAAACATGTTCGTCTGCCATTTTATGAGTCAAATTCCATCACTTTTGCTCCTTTTGATCTCATTCATAGTGACTTATGGGCTTGTCCTTTACATGTTGAGACTGTTTTTCGTTATTACCTTATCTTGTTGGATGACTTCACAAATTATATATGGGTGTACCCGTTAAAGTTAAAATCTCAAGTTTATACCAAGTTCTTGGAATTTCGTTCTTTCGTCAAAACTCAATTTGAACGAGATATAAAATGTTTTCAATCTGACATGGGTCGTGAATATGATAATTCCTATTTTCATAATTTTGCTCAAACTAATGGCTTGGTTTTTCGATTTTCTTGCCCTCACACTTCATCTCAAAATGGAAAGGCGGAACGTATGATTCGTCGTGTTAATGACATCACTCGCACCCTTATGTCTCATGCCTTCATACCTTCTAAATATTGGGCTGATTCTCTTCATATGGCTGTCTATCTCCATAACATTCTTCCCACCAAAGTCCTCAACTTCACTTCCCCTGTGTCAGTTCTTTACCTACGTCAACCAACCTATGACCACCTTCGTACGTTTGGTTGTCTATGTTATCCCAATCTTTCCGCTACCACACCACACAAACTTGCTCCTCGTTCATCTAGATGTGTTTTCTTTGGTTTTCCTCTTCACCATCGTGGCTATCGGTGTCTCGACCTAGCCACTAACAAAATTATTTTATCTCGCCATGTAACGTTTGATGAAAACGTTTTCCCATTCAGTGAATCTTCCCTTAGTAGTACTCCCACTACAGATCTCTCTTCGACACCTATTTCACCTCTATTTCCGGTCTCTATGGCCTACCCATCATCCACATCTTCTTAACCTCATTCTCCCGCTGCTCAGCAAATATACACCCCACCACATCGTCGTCTTTCATCGAACTCTTCCGCTGCATCCTCCCCTAATACGTCTAACAACAGTTCTCCTACCTTGCCTACTCACGACTCTCCTGACAGCACTTCTCAATCTCCGGCAGTCATTCCCTCCTCAACTTCTATCCTCCCTACTTTTACGACACCTAATCAACTGCCTACAGCCACTACCAGTCCTCCCATTGCACCTACTTACACCATTGCAACTACTTCTACTGCCCCTTCTTCTCGTCCAGTCACACGAGCTTCTCGTGGTATTTTCCGACCAATTCACAAACTAAACCTCTATGTTCAAACTCAGCAACATATATCCCGTATACCTAGGTCTCACTTATATGCTCTTAGGGATCCAAACTGGAATAAAACCATGCAAGATGAGTACATTTCCATGTTGAAAAAAAATACTTGGGAACTAGTGACGAGACCTTTTGGTGCTCATATTATTCGTTCCATGTGGCTTTTTCGTCACAAATTTCATGCTGATGGTTCCCTGTAACGATATAAGGCACGACTTGTTGTAAATGGTAAATCCCATCAGGTTGGGGTTGATTGTTTTGAGACTTTTAGTCCGGTTGTTAAGCCTGCCACTATTCGCACTGTTCTCACCATTGCTACTTCGCGATCTTGGCCCATACACCAGTTGGATGTCAAGAACGCTTTTCTCCATGGGGATTTGACCGAGACAGTCTATATGCATCAACCTCCGGGATTTGTTGACCCAACTCGCCCTGACTATGTTTGCCGCCTCCGTAGATCCTTTATGGTCTCAAACAGGAGCCTCGGGCGTGGTTCCAGAGATTTGCGAGCTTCATCACTCGTTGTGGTTTTCATGGCAGTGTATGTGATCCCTCACTTTTTATTTATCAGTCAGGATTAGACACTGCATACTTACTGTTATATGTTGATGATATTGTACTCACTGCTTCCACTGATGCTCTTCTGTACCGTTTCATTGACATGATGAAACGTGAATTTGATATGACAGATCTTGGCCCGTTGCATCATTTTTTAGGTATCACTGCTACTCGTTCATCCTCAGGGCTGTTTTTATCTCAGTCATTATGTACGAAGGACATCATTGCTTGTGCATCCATGACTGACTGCAATTCAGTAGCTAATCCAGTCGACACTCAATCCAAGCTTAGTGCCACGTCCGGTCCATCGATTGCGATCCTACTTTATACGAAGCTTAGCTGGGCATTACAGTACCTTACTTTCACCCGACCGGATATATCTTATGCGGTTCAGCAGGTTTGTTTATTCATGCATGATCCTAGAGAGCCTCACATGCATGCTCTCAAGCGCATACTTCGATATCTTCAGGGTACTATTGATCACGGTTTGTTTCTATCCGTTTCCACTATCTCTGGCCTAACTGCATACTCTGATGCTGATTGGGCGGGATGTCCAGATTCACGTCGGTCAACTTCTGGTTATTGTATCTTTCTCGGAGACAACCTCGTCTCTTGGTCCTCCAAGCGTCAGGCAACTGTTTCCCGCTCTAGTGCTAAAGCGGAATATCGAGGGGTTGCCAATGTTGTTGTTGAAACAACCTGGCTTCATAATCTTCTTCTTGAGTTACATATACCATTACGGCGTGCTACCATGGTTTATTGCGATAATGTGAGTGCTATATACATGTCTGGGGATCCGGTGCAGCATCAACGCACCATACATGTGAAGATCGACATACATTTCGTTCGTGAGAGCGTTCGTATTGGTGACATTCGTGTCTTGCACATTCCGTCTGAAAATCAATATGCTGATATCTTCACCAAGGGTCTCCCTAGACAACTATTTATTCGTTGTCGTTCTAGTCTAAGCGTCTGCTCCTCTCCCACTAAGACTAAGGGGGTGTAATAGATATTATTTCCCTTATTTCCTGTCAAGATATTATTCTCCGTAGTTAATGACTTTTATGCTATGAAATATATATTGGGGATCCGGTACAAGGACTCCTTAAGAAAGTTTATTCACCTTCGGAGACTTGGCTCTAAGAGCTTAAAAAAAGGGTTTTACATTTTCATAAGGGTGGCTCTTAATAGGGAACCCCAGTATAGAAAATTAGAAATATGTGAGCGTTAAGAAAGTACTACTGATGCACTTCTGATTTGTTTATTAGTTAAACTAACGAAGGACATAATGTACATACGTACTTAGCTTTGTTGTTGTTAGGCGAACTGATTTTATAATTAGTGCTAATGTACTTAGTCGTGTCACTTTGTGCTGGATCTTACGTACTAAGGCTCTCTATCGCAGACAGTGTGTGTGAGTCACCATTCACCGTGGAGCATGAGCAACTTGTTACTTGTTTATTTTTATACTAGAAAAATGGACTATCCTGTTTATAAAAGGGCCATTCACAGAATGGTCATACTTTTTGTAATTGGGTCACAAAATGGTCACATTTTTGTAATTCGTTCACAGAACAGTCATACTTCCATCCGATTTAACACTTTTGAATAAAACGGTGTTACGTTTTCCTAAAATACCCTCCTTCAAAATACCCTTCTCATTTAACTAATTAGTTGAAGTGGTGGTGATGAAGCTGTGGTGATGGTGGTGGAAGTTTAAGAATCTTCACTAAACCTCAGAGGGGAAGTGGTGAACCCTTTGGATGAATGCGGTGTAACGAACCTGAATGCGGTGTAACGAACCTAAATGTGCTGTAACGATCCTGAATGCGGTGTAACGGTGTGTGAGTGGTGGTGCCACCACTTGCAAATAGCACCACCGTCAAAACAATTACAAATTTTAAAATTGTGTATGGAGGGATAATTAGGGAGGACACATAGGTAATTTGGTTAACATATTTAACCGTGAGTCATCACTTAACTCTCTTTTTAACGGAAGTGTGACCATTTTGTTAATAGTTTGTAACAGTAGGATGGTTTTGTGAATCGGGTTCTAATACTAGGACTGTTTTGTACATTTTCCTTTATAAAATAATAGGCGATTGCGTTAATAGTAGATCATCACCGTTAGGCTAGGTCTAACCGTGGTCCAAGATTCAAGCTATTTCTTGGATCCACGTCACCAAAATACAACGCCTGGGTGCAATGGGAATCCGAGATTCCATGTTGATACGCGTTTTAAACTCTGCGCAAGAAGACGCAGTTTGTAAACCGCGTTTTCTAGGAATACTCAAAAATGCAGTTTCAAACTGCGTATTGACTGTGTTGACCGGTCCATGCGCAGTTTCAAACTGCGTACTGACTGTGTTGACCGGTCCATGCGCTATTTCAAACTGCGTATTGACCGTGTTAACCACGTTGACCGGTCAAAGCGCTGTTTCAAACTGCGTGGGGAAGAATATCCTCGTAAAGTATTCTCTGATACGCATTTAGGAACTGCGTGTAATGCTTTTTTCATACGCAGTTTCAAACTGCGTCCCTTGGATACTTCCAACTTGGATCCAAGCTGAACGTTGCACTCTCTCTGGATCCAAGGAACTGTAGCAACATTAACGACACTTCCACGGTGTATAATGTTGGATGTTGGATCCCATTAGAGCTAGTCTTATAACAGGTTCTCCCAAACGCAGAAATAAGTAAATTCAGCATGTAAAACTGTTTTTATCTAACATCTTTTCTTTTTTTATTTGTTTAAATAATTATTATGCATTTTTTCTCCAAAGAGATTGTTTCGTGCGGCATATAAAGATCAAAAGAGAAAAAAAAAAAAAAAAAAAAAAAGAAGTTCAATACTGTGTTATTAATCTTATAATCTACAACTACTTTACTTATTAAATGGGCCGAAAGAGCTAGGTCCCCTTTTCTCTGTATCCAACTAACATAATCCAATAGAAAGCAGATGAGATGTTTCAACCTACCCAACCTCTCCAAATGGGAAACACCGTTTGGCATTAACCACCACACTACATAATAACCCTTTTAGCCTTGACAGAGAAGAGAGGGAGAGGATGTACGCATTATATGAAAATAAGTGAGTGATAATGCAATGGTGACTGATCATCCAGCTAGCCCACTGTGCATGGTTTTATCTACCTGATTAATGCGGAGGATAATAGTCTCGCATTGTTAATAACTGCACTGCATAATGAAAATTGAATATATTGCGATAATTTTGATTTGAATGTCCATGGACTTTAACAACTAAATCAAATATCCGCCGATGTCGTTGGATATTGATCCGATATGATACGCTAAGTCGCTACTTGAATCGTTCTGGTTATATATCGTCTGGGTACGTGTCAGCCATATCGGACCCATCCAACATTTCCAGCATGGGGAACACCCTAATTAACAACCACACATAATGATAGAACCCTCTTTTAGCATTAACTTTCCTTGACAGGGAGATAAGAGAAGAGTCGATGGATTTCATTTCTAGCTTATCTTGTTTAGGACCAAAGGCTTGGTTATTGTATTCAAAGAATGAACTAGGAAATCTCTCCCAAATGGATATCCAGTGTCCACCCAATATAACAGCTGTATTGTTTTTACATTGAACAATGGATTTCCGGCTGAGGAACATCATAGAAGTTGCCTTTTCGTGTGTTTTTTTTCTCTTAGTACCTCGAACACAGTGCTTCCTCTAAGAGCCTAAAGCAAGAATGGCTCCAAAGGGGTGCCCCCCCCTTAAAGAAATTTAGAAAGATGTGAGATCTAAGAAAACTAGTGATGCATTTCTGGTTTGTTTATTAGTTAAACTAATGAAGGACATATAGTACATACGTACTTAGCTTTATTGTTGTTAGGCAAACTGATTTTATAATTAGTGCTAATTCTCCTTTTCATTTCTTAATTACTAGTATTTTATAATTAGTGCAAATTTGATAATAATGGAGAAAAAAAAATCTTAATTTTTTTTAATATCCTTTGTTTTACTCATTACGTAGATAATTTAAAGAGCTTTCTAAATATATTAATTTTGCAAAAAATTAGATGTGTATTTTTAAAGATATCTAAATTTTAATTTTTTGATCTATTTTTAAAACAATTGACTTCCTGTAAATATACAAAAGATTAAATAAAAGCACTTATTATTGTCTTAAAATAAGATCAATTACCTCTTTTCTTTATATTAGTAAGATTAGCGTGGAAAGTACTACTTGACTTGGTCGTGTCACTTTGTATTAGATCATACGTACAACGGTACAAGGGCCAAGGCTGCTAGCGGCAGAATTAGTGTGAGTCACCCTTCACCATGGGCATATCATATGCAACTTGTTAGTTGTTTCTTTATATATAATGCTTCTCATCGTAGAAAAAAAATGTTTCTTTCTATAAAGAAATGTTAGTATTTTTTTTTTTTTTTTTAATAGAAAAGGTGTAAAAAATCTTAGTAGATTTTTTTTAGTCCTTTTATTTATAAAAACATGAGGTGCAAACTAGGAGGTGTAGATAACACTTTCTTGAACACCTTTATAATTAGTAATTAGTCCTCCTAACTTGTAGGACCCTCTTTTGGGAGATGGATTTATGCCAAACGGGGTCTAAACCCTATGTGTCACTAAAAATAAATAGATCCACCTCTCTTGGAGATGTTAAATGAACTTAAACCAGGAGATTGCATGAAAAACAGATTACAAAGCTCTTATCACAACTCTCACACTGGACCAAGGAACGAATCTCTAATAATCGAATCTCAGTTGACAGAATCACACACAACAGAATCCCAAAAAACCAGTAACCGTAACATTAACACCCACTTGTATCCGGGCGGGTTTGAATCGGTGAAACATAATCCACAACCCTTGAAGAACATTTTTTTTAAAATACTCTGAAGACAACAACTACAAGAAGGTTGCAATGAAACTATATCAACTGGAAAACAATGAACTCGCCGGATAAATCATCAGAACTCATGTACCTGCCGGAGAAAATCATAACCAAACTTGGAACGGTTGTCGAACAGATCGTGACCCAAACTTAAGAACCCTATTACAGAGATGATCACAAGATCCACAAGACAAAGTAACATAGCAGGCCAGATAAACATAAACTTAATAGCCGAGGAAGTTGTTGATGCCGGGATTTGTTGGTAGATGAGTGCTGAAGTTGTTGGTACGCCTTGATTTCTTCTCTTAAACAGATCACAAACCATGCTTACACAGACAACAAGAGATCCTAACAAGCAAAACCAACCACGTATAGAACAAACCCTAAAAAAAACATTAACGAAAACAAATCCAAAAGGAACAGAAATTACAACACTAATTAAAGGAAAATCAGGCCTATCAAACGAGAGACATGGCTGCTCAGATCTGCTCCAGAAGAGCCGATCTAAGCAGGAGGCGGTATGGGAAGATGGGGTTTTCGTTTAGGAAAAAGAAGAGGAAAGAAAGAGAGAGTCCCATCGAGAGGAAAGAGAGAGATGTTATTATAACATAGGAGATTTAACAAATACAACGATAGTAATAGTAGAACAATACTTTTATAACAGATGAACGCAAAAATATGTAAAAATGAAGTAAAAGAATAGTTTGAGATTGTTTTCGATTTTATAAGAACTACTTTACTTAGGCCAAGCACTATAGTGCAGGGCATCCCTTCCCTATCCCTCAAATAAAGGGAAGGGATATTACAAGGAAGACAACTTCACTATAGTGTCCTTTTTTCCCTTCCCTACACGATACGGAAACTCAGCAGCTGTATGAATAGTTGCCGTATTTTTTTTCCCAGTTTTTTTTTCTTCTAATAGGAATGTATTTGTATAGGTAAAAAAAGATATTTTAAAGTAAAAAAAAGATATATGTAATAGGTAAAAAGGAGATATAATAAGTAAAAAAAGAGTTTTTAGTAAAAAAAAGAGTGAAAAAGGAAAGTTTTAAGGTAAAACTTTAAAAACCAGAAACGGAAACTCAATAGCCGTGTAAAATGCTACGGCAGCTCGATGGCAAGTATCAACTTCCATACCACTACTGAGTTTCCGTAAAGTGTAAATTTATATGGCTACTGAATTGTCGTGTGATTTCCCTTCCCTACAAGGTGGATCAGATCTGATCCACTTTGCCTTGTAGGGAAGGGTAATCCCTACTTATATAGGGATATGAGAGATCATAGTGGATGGATTTAGCTTTTTACTTACATACGAGGAATAGGGTAGGGAAAAGGGGAACCATAGTGCTTGGCCTTATTAAATGGACCGTTTAGAGCTAGGTCCCTTCTTCTCTATATCCAAGTTACATAATCCAATTGCAAGACAAAGCATATGAGGTGTTTCAACCTACTCAACCTCTTCAAACGGGAACACCATTAACCGCCACGCTACTCATTCACATTTAGCCTTAGCTTCTCTTGACAGACAAGAGACGTACAGAGAGAATCAATGTAAGGACCCTCAAGCTCGTCAACGCTATTACACCGGTCAAGAGACGTCTTAGTCACTAACGACTCAATTAGATTATATAGATGTAAATTTATAGAAATTAATCTAACCACGATTTAGATACAAAACTAGTATCACTAGATAGATCTCGAAAAGTTATGCGAATTAGACTATCCGAACGTGTCATTCGGAGACCGGACGCAAAAGATATCATCGGATTAGTGTGATAATATTTTGCCTTATACCGACCTGGCTGCCCTTATCCAAAGCGTGGGTGCCTTAATAATTTTCGTTGGCCTTATCATCACCAAAACGTGTCGAGGAGAAAATCAAGTCTCTTTACTTTTCTATTTCTTTCTTCTTTCTTCTTCTCATCTGTTCTTTCTTCTCCTCCTCCCTGTCGAATTCTTTTCAAGGAATTGAGGTGAGTTCGTATGAAAGATTCACAAGAGCTTAGTATCATGTTGAACTGAAGAAGAAGGTGATGCTGCTACCGTCGATTGAGTTTTGGTAAGCTGAATTAGGGTTTCGTTTTTGAATGATTGTTCTTTATGAAATCGTTTCTTTTGATCGATTATAGAGTGGGTTTGATGTTAACTGAAGTACATAATTGTTCTATAGAGTTTAATTTTGATTTCATAGAAACTAGGGTTTCTATTCTTCCCTAAATCAACCAGAAGTTGGGGTTCATGTGAATTAGGTTGATTGAGTCGGTTTCTGGTGACGAAGAAGTTGGATTAGATTGAGGTGATTGAAGTTGGGATTGTAATTCAGGGTTTTACAGAGAAGAATCAGAAGTTAGGGTTTTTAATTTAGAAGATGGGTTTGTTTGAGATAGAGATTTGAATTGATGTGGTGAATTTGAATTAAGGAAGAGAAGTTTGATAATTATCTTAGGGTTTGAGTTATGAGGCTGATGATGATATAAGAACTGAAATGGGTTTATTGTGGATGTGGAGTTATTAATCATTGGTAGTGATGATGCTGAACTGACATAAAGATATGGAGTATGGCTGGACATTGAGTTGATAACACAAGTGAAGTCGTTGATATCTTGAATCGGTAAGAACAAGGAGGAGCCCAGAGTGATGACTGTGTTAAAAGTGAAGTATGTACCTGGAATTGGTATTGAATGAATATTTTAGATGTATGTTGGGACAGTCATTGATTGAATCTATAACTGGAGCTAGATGGGTGTGATAGTGTTGATGATATTGAAATGAAGTTGGGGTTACAAGAACAATTAGTGTTAATATGTGGAGTGTCAACTGAACTGATGGAGCTGGTGGAGGTGTAGAGGCAGGGGAGATGATTCTGGAGATGGTGGAACATAAAATAGTTATGCAAATGGAAATGGAGTTGATAGTGGTAATGAACTAGTACACCTCAGGGAATGGAGAGGCCTGAGTTGGGTACATGAATTTGCAATGGAGTTCAAAATAAAATGAGTTATAGGTGAAGATGTCAGGTGTCATAGGAGTTGTTAGTAATGTCGGTGTTAAGAGATCGGAATGAATATGTAAACAAGATTGCAGTTAGAGTTAGTGTAAGATAGAATTAAGAAGTTGTTTCTACTAGATTTGACCTTATAAAATTTATGTCCATTGTTTTGATTGTTTGAACATCGATTTTAAGCTTAGACCTGTTAGTCATCCTAGTCAGATTATCTGACTGACTATTTTCTTAGCTGACTCAGGGTATATATCTGAATGAGTTATTTCTTTGACCATGAATCAGTCTTGTTGACTGAGTTGCCTCACCGATTCCTGTTTGACCCGGTGTACCTTGACCGAGTTAAACCTTGACTGTTGACCTGACTTTGGACGCTGACTGTTTGTTGACCTGCGACTGTCAGCTTTACCGTTAGAGACTGTTACTTAACCAGGCCTTGGATTATTGGGCTTGTGTAGTGGACTTGGGCTTAGGCCTAATGTTCCTAATTTGATATTTTGGACCCTTATGGTCTGAGCTAACCTTTAATTCCTTCTACAAAGTTGTAGATACTCTTTAGACTTATCTAATAGACTACATAACCAATCTAATTGAATTAGTAAAGTTTAGATATGCTAAAGGTAGAATAATGAAAATGTATAGAACCATTAGATAATTTACTTAACTTATAACTAGAGAATTGTATGAGATTGTGTTATGAGCCTTGTATGAGCCTTTTGGCTAATCATTAGAGTGCTTGTGTGATTAACAGTTAATTTTTTTTAACAACGATAGATCTAAAGAATGAACCAGTGGATCATGGATCTGAAGGTATGCGAGGCTTGTCATCAAAAGAGGTGGGAATCAATAACGAACTCTCTTGTATTCATTATTGTTTTAGAAATCTGTCTTTTGTGAAATTCATGCATATCTTTGTGTGGTATGAGATGTGTGCCGGCACAATATCCAGTATTCTATGGCTAGGGAGATACACCGCAATATTTCCCAATCAGTGTGGAATTGGCATCAATATTACTCTTCCTTATGTGCGGCAACACACATCTCATACATGGATGTTTACTGTTCTTTGTGGATGTTTATTGTTCTTTTAAATTGCTTTGAAGAAGTTTCTACATTATGTTTTGTCTTTCCGTGTATTATTGTTTTTCAATAAAACCTGCATTGTCTTCAAATCATATTAATGATTACTTGAAAGTTAGTTGTTATTTCTACTGGGCACCCCTTTTAGGGATGATGTGCTCACCCATTCCCACTTTCAGTTTCAGAGACAGATCAGAGTTGCGCAACAGAAGCTTCGTGGCGTTGAGTCCGTTAGTTGAATAGCTTACGGTATACTTTATTTGTATTTATAATTTATTTGCAAACCGAATGACTATTGTATATGTATCATTTGAGAGGAGTTCTTGTATATATACTTCTGAGCGGGGCTAGTTTTTGCTTAAGTATATGTTTTAGATTCCTTGATGTCTCTTTATTTAGTTAATCTTTTGGATTAATCAGCTGTTAGCTTTGGGGCGCTACAGTCAATGCACTCATAAAATGAATAAGTCACAGTGCTCACGACCATGCATGATTAATGCGAAGGATGATAGTCTCGCATTGTTAATAACTGCACTGCATAATGCAAATTGAATGTAACAAGGTTAGGCTTCGATCTTCACTTGGTGATGTCTATTCGTTTTGAATTGAAAGTTCATAGACTTTAACAACTAAACCAAATATCCGCCGATATCGTTGGCTATACGTAAATATTGATCCAATCCGATACACAACTTGAATGAATCGCACCAGTTTTATATCTTTTAGGTACTCTGTATCGGACCCATCCATCCAACATGGGAAACACCCTTAACAACCATAATATTATATCTTTTAGCAATATTAACTTTCCTTGACAGTAATAAGATAATTAAGAGAGGAGTCAATGCACTAGATGGAATGTATAAAGTGAGTGAGTGAGTGAATCATTGATGAGATAATGGAATTCAAACAAGCCCACCACCATGTAAATGTGTAGAGTGTGTAGACCAACCAGCCATACAATCAAACATGGTGGGTTTTCCGGAATTGGATTTTTGTGCATGATCATTTGCCCTTATATCTAATCTTTCTTTTGCTTGTATTACTAGAACCAAATTTGCTTTTATCTTACGGATCTTTCTTTCTTTATTGGTTTGTGTCTTTTTCAGAAGGATTGAAGCAAAAAGTGGGTATATTTGAAGCTAATTTGGAATTTGGATGATGATTCATATCAAATCTACTGTTTCTATATTCCTACTCATATGGTTCCCCATATAATTGAGTTACAACCGAAAACGACATTCACCTAATTCTTATTATAGATAGAGCCCATGTTGTCTCAATTTGCCATCTTCTGGATGGCGGTATAAGATTGTTACTTGTTCTATAAATGCCATGTAATGTACTAGATGATGATATCAACATCAGAGTTCGAACACAAAAAATATTCTTAAAAGATTGTAAAAAAAGTATTTGTTGTGTTATTTTAGCCGGAATTTTGTGTGCAGATGAGTTACTAATACAAACCGATGCTTTTACTTGATTTATTAGTTATGGAATTGCAAACGCTGTATTCTATTAAAATAATTTGAACAGAAAAATTAGTAGTAATAAAATACTAGGAGATAGGTGTGATAAATATATCGTGTCTAACTAAGAATAAAATCTCAAAATTGTAAAGTTGGCAATAATCATCATCATGAGAACGCAAAAATATACTGGTGTTCGAACTAGTGTACAAGGGTTGTAAATGCTACACCTTACAAAGACAAATATCGAATATAGGTAAGTTTCATCCGATTATGGGAGATTGATTTTCTTTTTCTTTCAGAGAACGCAAAAAAAAAAATTAAAAAAAAAATAAAAAAAAAATATATATTAGGAGATCTAAGTCTTATGGGTCTAGCACCTAGATTAGCAGTCAGGACTACTTTCCAAGTCTTATGGAAGTGCTAATCTAGAGTTCATTTCCACATCGCCTCATTAATCATTCAAAATATCTAGCATTATAAAACATTGGAAGTGATAGGAGAGAGAACTAGTGTTAACTTTTTTTGCCACACTTTTTTCTTTGAATTGTAACACTTAAGTGCTAATCTAGCACCTCCAATCTAGCCCATAAGACTAAGTCTACAAAATCTAGGTTACAAAATTGGTGATGATCATCATTTTAATTAGTGATGATCAAAAACTTTTCAAGAACTCTCTTTAAAATGACACTGGCTATTGATCTATTCAACTACTACACATGACCACTTAATCGATTCAAATGGATTTTCATAATTTGTGATTAATTAACCCATGTACAACAATAAGTCCTAAAATTAGTGAATGATCCACATTTGATTCCACCATTAATGTCAATACATCATCCCCTAGCCCAACACCAAATCTGGATTGCTTTTGTTTCATCTCTGCAACTACATTTCCTGCTTGGTCTAGTATCTTGCAATCCATTTTACCATCCAGCCTTTCGATTGTATATAACGAAGTATTCGAAGGCCCCATTGAAACACTAACATTGCAATGACCTTTTTTTAGAACTCTAAAAGGTTTCCTAACTTGAAACCATGGCTTCTCTTGATCTTGCTTGGAACAATAACTTCCGTTATAACCTTCCCACCTCCCAAACATTCTCAATCTCTACAAAACAAAAATCATGAAAGCAAACCGTTAGTAATTCGCAACGGATATTCGTAACTGGGTTGGTACATGAAAAATCAAGAAATGGAAAACTCATAAATAGTTTACCTTTTTAAGAATGGTTGATAGAACATTTCCTTTAAGATCCATGAGATAAACTTTGTTACTACATTTCTTGTGGTAGTTGTCGATTCGGTATATGATTTCACCATTCGAATCGAAGACGGTACAACCGTTGCTATTCATCACTAAAGATTTCATCCATATTGTGAATACTTCTGTTTTTGATGTTATACATGATGATGAAGATGAAGAGGGTGATAGAGAGGCTTGTGGATGTACTCTGGGAGCCATTAAAAAGAGACTACAAGAAATTTGGAGTTCTTTTTTTTTTTTTTTCTATGAGAGAAGAAAGAGAGG
This sequence comes from Papaver armeniacum, assembly GCA_023531295.1. Classification (NCBI taxonomy): domain Eukaryota; kingdom Viridiplantae; phylum Streptophyta; class Magnoliopsida; order Ranunculales; family Papaveraceae; genus Papaver; species Papaver armeniacum. The sequence continues at coordinate 120,858 of JAJJWW010012899.1, read as the reverse complement.
CTCAAGAGGCTTATAAATGCACAAGGAATTTGGAAAGTTGATTAATTATGATTTACTGTTTTGATTAATTTAATTATTAAGTGTAATCAGAATAAAATCATAAATGAGAATCGAATATTGGATTTCTTTTTCCAAAAATCATAATTAAAAACAGTGATTCTGATGTGTACACGGTGGTGGTGCCCGTGGTCATGGCATGATCCAGATCGATCTTTAGACTCTTAGTTAGTACTATACAAGTACTAATCTTCATTAGTTTATTTTTAAAATAAATAATTAATTTACAAATCAGAAAACTTGTAATAAAAATGTTTATTTAACCTGTTGTCTGACTCGATTGTGCGTGGAGGGCTTCAATTGTACGTGGGGGGGCTTATTCAAGGAACCTTCTTGGCTGAACTTTTCAGTTTTTTTTTTAAAAAACGTTGCTAAATCTAATTTTTTTCTCCTTAATATAAATAAAACTTCTCAGATTTCAAAGTTTGATTTTCATAGTGGCGTTTCATAGTTTTATTCTTCTCATCGAACATTGAAACGTTACTTGCTCAGTCTCTGCGACCCTAAATGTTTCTTGAAGTTATTTCGTTCGATTACCGATGAAATGGTTGGAAATGTAATAAATATATCATAATAATAAAGTAATTACACATTAATTATTTTCTTAATCAGCCAGCTAACTTCTAGAGGTTGGGAAACTGGACAGTCTAGCTGCTATATTATTTGTTGGGACCAAATCGCTTTCCATGATCTCATACAGGTAGGTGTAGTCAAGGAATAAGGGTTCAGTTTAAACGAGCCACATGAAAAATGTGTTTCAAGCCGTATAAAAGCCTATGAGCCTATCCATAACAGTAAAGCTAGATGCTATAAAGTGTATGCACAAAGTTCTTGGAAAGGTAGATAAAGTGATAAACCGGCTTATCTAAAAATGGGTATTTTTCTTCCCGGCTAAATTGAGGCCTATACCAATTAATTGGGGCCTATAGGTTTTTCCTTCTCACACCCCAAATTACTCTTGGCACCCAAACCTTATAAAAAATACTAATTTACCCCCACATTAATTTTTAAACTCACTAATATAAATTATAATCTTTCTATTTTCAGTAAATCCAAAATCAAAAAAATATAAACCTAAAAAATCTTTCCATTTCTATCATAAACTTTCCAAATTCCCAAAATCCTAATCAATTTTTTTTTTCATCCTCTACTCCGACGATCTTCGATCCAACCAAGAAGAAGGTAAATCTCCATCAACCCATCTTCTTATCTTATTGATTTACATCTTTAAATCATCGTTTTTGACAAATCAAAACTTTGATTATACCCAGAATCGGTTTTTATTGACCTATCGAATAAACCGATTATGGATTATTTTCGACCATGAAGATCATACACAGTAATCGGTTTACATTAGGATTAACATTATACGATTGTGTTTATATGCCAGAATCGGTTTATATATGTAATATGTATAATCCGATTAATATAGTCTTTTTATCTTTCTTTCATAATCGGGTTACATATATTTCTTTATGTACCGATTTTTAACTTGATTTTTGTTTATTTTTTGTGTAGAATGGACTTCGGACACCTACCATTCTACAATCGAGATTTAACCGTGGAGGATATCTTGAGGCAATCACAAAGAGTGCCGATGAGGAGCCTATACAAGTTTGCATTCGGAGTGAAACCCGGCTTGAACAAGCCACGGCATTGATTGATAAGCTTTCACTTGAAGAGCTTATTGAGGTCATCACCTTCGCCAGGATGAGGAGAAACATGATTTCATCTGGGAGGGAGGTCCATGCAGAAATGCAAGATATGTGGGAACTAATGGTTGAAGCACAAGCTGCTGCTCCTGATGGTGGTGATGCTGCTCCTGCTGATGATGGTGCTCCTGCTAATGGTGGTGATGCTGGTGCCGGTGCTCCTGCTGTTTAAGTTCTTATGTTTAAGTTTTACATATTAAGAGTTTAAGTTTACAAGACTCGTGGTTATTTTAAGGTTTTTATTTTGGATGATATCTGTGTTGAACTTGATGAACTTGAAGCTTTAATTATAATTATGTGTTGCTCTATAATTCTAGCTTGACATGTCAAGAATCGGTTTACTCGATATGTCTTTATAAACCGATTATGCAGGCCAATCTTTCTGTATGTTATTGAATCGGATCACATATGGAAATATATAAACCGATTATGCAGGCCAATCATTCTGGATGTTATAGAATCAGATCACATATGGAAATATATAAACCGATTAGTATCGGTGAAAGTTCAAAATTTAAAAAATGACTCTAATCAGTTTACTTTGGTCGCAAGAAAGACCGATTCCTTATGGCATATAAACACAATCGGATTTTATAGTCCTTCTAAAAGACCGATTATTTCAAATTATTACACGTTTTTCAAAAAAAAAATAGCCGTTTGGGACTTTCTCTATAAATAGAGACCTCACCCTTGGACCCCATTTGCCCCAAAATTGATCATTTTATTCCCCCTCACTCTATATACACTACAACTACTCATTTCATACATATACATACAAGAAATGGCATCATTCGACTCCGCAGAAGATTTGGCAATCACCAAAGCTTGGTATGCGTAAAAACGACTTAGACGTCAATCCTCCGAAAGGGTGGATTCCGTAACCTTTTGGTCTAGGGTACACAACACATTTAGCCAAGAGTTTGGGAATCTTAATGCAAGAAGTGTTCAACAAGTGCACGATAGGCACCTAGTCATAGAAAATGCGATACTTGCTTTTTTAGCTCTTCAACCTCGGATTTTTAACACTCGCCCCTTCACCTTGTCTATTGCACAATTTGTAAGTAATTTTGTAGTTTATTTTACGTGACCCATGTTGTTTTATCTTCTATTGAAACACCACTAACAAATGTAAGTTTGTTTTTGTGTTTTTGTAGCACGAAGCCGTGAAAGCGCGCTACTTGGAGGTAAAGGGGGAAGCATTCGCATTCGATGCAAGCTATCACTTCTTGGCAGAAAGAATCCCGGAGGATAACCCGGACTACTTGGATGCGGTATCGTCTTCGTCGGAGGAAGATTGATGGCTTTAGAAGTTTTTGTATAGGTTTTGTGGGTAGACCTCAATATAAACCCTCACGAGACTATAATTCGTCCACTAGGGTCGCCTAGGGGTTTAAAGGCTTGATGCATGTGCTAAATGCATCCTACAATAATAATGCGATGAATGAAAATTGGTAATGAAAGGAAAAAATCGTTTTATATTTGTCATTATAAAAATCCGTTTCCCATAATCGGATTATAAAACATGTCAAAGTAAACCGATTCCGGATGTCCTCTGGTAATTCTAAACACCAATCCAGAATCGGTTTACAAGTGAATGAACGTAAACCGATTCTGTGTAACTTTTACGGAAAAAAAAAAATCAAAATGTTGATGTTTTGATGAAACTCTCTAACATTAGTTAATCTCACATTCAAAACAAAATTAACCCCTAATATGATTAATTAGTGCTAATTAATCAGGGGTAAAATAGGTAGTTTGGTAATTATTTCGATAAGAGGTGGTGTGAAGTGATTCTTAGTGGCCTTTTTTGTCATATAGCTATAGGCAATTAATTGGTATAGGCCCCAATTTTGGCAGGTTTTTCTTAATGGATCTTTTAAGTTGTGGTCCATGTCATTTAATTGGGAAGGATTTATTCCTGGAGCAGCAATACGGGTTATTTGGAGGGAGCCCAGTAGATCTCCAAAGAGAAGTACACCTTCAAAACTAATTTGGACTTAAGATTGGAAACTAGAAAAGTAGTAGTCTTGGCATGCAGCGCACGAGTATGTTAGAGCATCGCTGGATTGAACCCATCAAATATTGGTATGTCAAGTTTGGTTGTCATATTTCATTATGATCAAAGTGTCAAGAAAGTATATACTAATTGTTTGATACAACTTTGGTATATCAGATAACGAAGTAGAACATTTATATTTTGAACTTCGTAAATACAACATAACACTATTTAGTAATTCGTTACCATTTTATTGTGTTGAACTTTGGGTTGATCTCATGCCTAAAAAATTATATTTAACTTTATGAGTTGTGAAACTTGTTTTGTAGTTAAAAGGAATTATTTTAGGACCGATCCCTTAAAAAAGATTCTTGTATAGGTGGATAAAAAGAAAATGTGGTGTACTTAATACCTTCATCATTTCAGGTATAAATATTGCGTTGCTAGACTAGGAGTTTTTTTTTTTTTTTTTTTTTTTTTTTTTTCTTTTGTTTGTGATCCTGTACACTCTAGTTTGAAATAATCTTTTGTATCTATTTCTTGTAAATATTTGTAAATCCTCCTTTTATATCAATGAAACTTTCCTTTTTTAAAATAAATGGTTTTAAAATGATTTTTTACTTCTAAATTTCCTGGCTTGATTGGGGTATACCTAATGAGACAAAACCCAAGACATTTGGAAGTAAAAGAAGCCACCCCTTAACCTTGTATTTTCTAAATGGCTAATATGCCCTTGTTTAATCAACACTAAAAATTCTGATTAGGTTAATTAATTGAGTTTAGATTAAAATTTTGAAATTATGAATTCAGTAGATTAAACCTTTTATATGTCTTATGAGTTCGATTTCGATCAAAAAATTTAGTTTTGAAAATATGAATGGTCGGCAAGGTCTAGGTTTGAATAAGGTGCCGACTAAGATCCGCCAGCTTGGTCGACGTTTGAATAGGATGCCGATTAAGGTTAGCCGGCATGGTCCGTGGATGGATAACACGCCGACCCTTTTTAGGCCGGAATGGTCTTTGAATGAAGATTACGCCGACTATCTTGGGCCAGCAATTTTACGGTCTGCATGTAAATATTTCCTACAATGCCGACTATCATATGGACGACATGCACATAATTTTTAACACTGCGGCTGACCTGTAGTCGGCATGCTAAGGATTTGTAACCTTGCCGGCATGAACTTATACCAAACAGAAAATGGGAAGATGCAATTCATTTTATTCATGCAATTTTGGTTACTACATTGATTGGAACATAAAACCTAAATCCTTGTCGACGGAAAAACAAATGCACTTAGCATGTGCATCAAGCCTTTGAACCCCTAGGCGACCCTAGTGGACGAGTTATAGTCTCGTGAGGGTTTACATAGAGGTCTACCCACAAAACCTATAAAAAAACTTCTAAAGCCATCAATCTTCGTCCGAGGACGATACACCCTCCATCATCTCCGGGCATACTCCGGATTTTGGATTCCATGAATTGATAGCTTGCATCGAATGCAAATGCTTCATCCTTTTCCTCCAAGTAGCGTGCTTTGGCGACTTCATGCTACAAAAACATAACACAAACTTACTTTGTTAGTGGTGTTTAGTAGGAAGATCAAACAACATTGATCACGTAAAATAAACCACAAAAAAACTTACAAATTGTTCAATGGACAAGTTAAAGTGGGGAGCGTTGAAAATTGGTTTTGGATAGTCAAATAAGCAAGTATCGCATTTTCGATGACTAGGTGCCTATCATGGACTTCTTGAACACTTTTTCCATTAGGATTTCCAAATTCTTGGCTAAATTTGTTGTGTACCCTAGCCCAAAAGGTTACGGAATCCACCCTTACGGAGGATTGACGTCTAACTCGAGTTTAAGTACCATGATTTGGTGATTGCCAAATCTTCGTTTGAATCAAATGATGCCATTTCTTGTATGTAGAGAGCTATTGGGTGAGTTAGATGGAGTGTATGATGATATGAGCTTTGGACAGTATATGAAAATAGTTGTGTGTTGTTTTGTAGAGATAAGTAGTGTATTTACATAATGGTGCCCAAATTTAGCCGTTATAGTGCATAAGTACAAGTCAATCAATGCAATTGTACTTTCAAAAAATTTGAATTTTAAAATTGCCGGCACGTTTTGTTTTCCCCAGTATGCCAACTAAGTCCGACCGGCAGGGTGGAAATTTTGTTACCATGCCGACCTTATGCTGATTTTAGGCATCATGAGAACATTTTCTTCTGTGTATCTGTCGGAAATGTATTTGGTCATTAGCATGCCGGCTATGATATGGCCGGCAAGGTCGAAATTTTCTTACCTTGCCGACCTTATGACTTTTAGGCATCAGGAGTTCATGCAATTTTCTATTTAACCGTCGGAATGGTATTTGGTCACTAGAGTGCCGGCTGTGATGTGGTCGGCAAGGAACATAATTTTAACCATGCCGACTTTATGATGATTTAGGCATCAGGAGAAGGTATTTGCTGCAACACATAGCAGGCAAGGTCGACAATATAATACCCTGCCGTCTTCTTAAAAGCCGGCTAGGTTTTGATTTGATTACCATGCCGACCCTGGTATGCAAAAAATTTACTGTCGTCGGGGACCGATGATCCGACACTTCAAATCTTGCCGGCCCAGGTGTGGTCGGCACTATAACTTAAAAAAAGCATGCCAGCATAAGTATTGAAACTTTACATAGCTAAACAAACCATTCATTCAATAACTAGAAATCCAACACTTGTTGTCCAAAATAAGAAAACATGTCCCATAAACCTTTAAAAAAACATTTTTCCAACAGTTAACCTTAACAATTGTCCACCACAACATAAAGAAATAAACTAGGAATGCATCCATTCACCACCATGACCACGACCTCGGCCCCGTTTAGCATTTTCACGACGACCACTACCACTTACACGTTTAGGAGCCCTCTTTTTGTCAGCATTCATCTTGTCTTGTGCTTCCCTCCTGGCCTTTTCTTCCCTCTTTACTTCAGCATCATCTTGCTTGAACATTTCAAAGGCATACTCATTGTCAATGTTGCAAGCATAGTCAATGTGCTTGCTTTTCTCTTCAATCGACAAAGGCTCTCCTCTGTCTTTCGCGCAACACAACACCGTCACAAAGGTCTTCAAATGCTCCTTCTATTTTTAATTAAACAACAAACAATTAATAGATTGATTCGATAATGTAATCTTAAAACATTAAGAGCGACTCTAAAATACTTACACAGAACTTAAGACTTGTTGTTGGGTCTTTCGATGCCATCTTTCTCTTACGAGCCAATTCTTCATGAGTAATTTCCCTAATCACAGTAGCCCAACACAAGTAACACGTCATGTATTTCTCACTAGCTTCATGACCAATGGTCACCCTGTCCAAAAGACTCACATCGATTTTACGGCCACGTCTATCGTCCCAATGTTCTGGAACTGATGCTCGAGCGTAAGAGACGTTAATAGTTTTTTGGGACGTGGTGCAATCAGCCCTTGACAAAGTAAAAAACGACTTTTCTTCATCGAAATGAGGTTCTTCTTGGACGTAACCCAATTATCGCATTACCCGATGTGGATCGTACATTGAATATCCACCGGAGCACAACAACAAGGGTCCATAGTATATTGAAACTTCATCTCTCCTTTGGATTAAACCTTGATTTCTAGCATCTCTATACGGATCAAATATCACATCATCCGTAGTCAATTTTTCGATGGCGATTCGGAGTTTGATAATATTTTGTGACATTTCCTTATCCTGAGTACCTTAAAACTGTACCTTTGCGATCTTGACTTATCAACCGAAATATTTGCATATAATTTGATGTAGGAGTTGGCTTTCACCAAAGAAGGGAAGTGCTCATATATCCAAACCTATGCAAAAAAAAGTTTAGTAAGAATCTTATCTTACGAGAATTTTGCAAATATAAATGATTTAGACAATAAAATGACCCGGAGGAGACATATTTCCATTAACTTGCGCAGTGAGTGCCCTAGAACTCTTTGTCAACTCATTATTCAAGAAGGCGACCACCACAGTATCCCAAGAATACTCACGCATCTTATCTAAGGGATCCAATAGTTGCATATAATTGGCGTCGACCAAGCTTCCGGAACTGTCCGGGAAGATACATTTGCCAGGACGTATAGCAAATAAGCCGACGCGGTAGCATTAATTCGCACCGGGTTCACCCTTCCTTCCTTATCAAAGATTTTATTGGTCCCAGAAAATGTGTCCCTCAACTGCTTCAGATTAAACTTCTTGGTTAAACGACCATATTTCTTCTCAAGCATAGACTCCGTCTCAGTCTGATTCCAACCGAACAATTTTTGGCTCAATTTGTAAATATCCTTGAAAGAAAAATCATTATCGAAGCCCTCACTGACTGCTTTTCCCTCAACCTCGAGGCCTAGAATTTGATGAGCATCATCGGGAGTTATCGCCATCTCACCGAATGGGAATAAAATTGTATCAATCTCTCCGTAGAACCTCTCACAGAATGCAGATACGGTAACTCTATCATGCTCAATATTCGAACTCTCCACCGCATGCCACAACCCGGAGTTCTTGACAATCACTTTCACCTCCTCACATTCATCCTTAAGATCCCAAGTCTTAGTCACTGAACATGAATCTTGGCGCCTCATGAGACGGACGGCATGCTTGTGATCCTAAATACCAAAAAACAAAATAAAAAGAAATACAAACACTTGACGAAAATTTAAGATAGATACACACTTGAATAAAAAACAAAGACGGATTGAGATTACTTATGATAGTATTATGGATCATACATGCCCATGAGTCTTTGTATCCAAAAAGAACATTTCCACCATCTCTTGGGGTCCCCCTTGGACGCTCACCTTTTTTCAGTGTAACCATCAAGTGAGGGGGAGGCATGTGGGAATTAGTTGGTTTAGTGATCACCCTCTTCTTCTTTCCGGTTTCAGTTGAAGTTGAAGCTTTGGTATGTTGAACAATAGCTAGAGTTTGTTCTCCATCTCCATCTTCTTCTTCTCCATCTTCTTCTTCTTCTTCTTCTTCTTTTTCTTCTTCTTCTTCTTCTTCTTCTTCTTCTTCCACTTCCTCTTCCTCTTCAATAATTCCATCTTCGATATCCTTATCTTTATCTCTATTACCATCATCATCATCATTACCTCCTCCAACATTAGGCATGTCCTGATCACCATCATCATCATCATTATTACCTCCTCCAGCAGTCGGAGTTTTTTTATCAACATCATCATCATCACCTCTTCTACCAGATGGAAATAATTGGTCTTCATATGGAGTCTCGTCTGAATCACTGGGTTCCGATGGTGGTTCAGAATCATTCGGTACACGGATCTTGAGCGTTCCCGGCACAATGTATGCCCCTCGATGTGTTGAAGTCAAGAGATTTTCACCAACACGAGAAGGTCTTGAAGGAGGACTAAGAGATTTCAGAGGTGCTTTCTTCTTTTCCTTTTGCAACCTGAACAAGAACGATTAAGAAAAAAAAAATAAGTCGGAAGGGTCGACAAATATAAACAACCCGGCGGAACAATGGCCGCAGGGTAGCATTCAAATAACCTGCCGGCTTATAACAAATATGAACACAGCAGATACAAAATTTTTCCACATTACAAGTCGGCAAGGTCCATTACCCATACATTTCCGGCTAACAAACAGCCGGCATGGTTTTATCCAAATACCCTTCCAGTTTTAAAATTCAAGGCATCAGGAACCAATGTTTTCAAAAAAAGTTATAACATGCCGACAGGGTAAAAAATTATAACATGTCGACTTCATTAAACAAAAACTGCCGACGGCAAGGTTGTAGGTTGAATAACTTGCCGACCCTGTTGAAGCAGTTACAGATATTCAACCTAAGAGCTTTCCGGCTAAACCCTAACTATGAAAAGCTGGCAAGGTCGTGAAACAAACACCTTGCCGGCCAAATAACTACAAATTCAAGCATTCGATTTTCTGACCTAATTTGACATGCAAACATTAAATTGAAGTACTGGAGTGAGTTTAAGTAGGCCCTTACTTTCTTAATCGCACAATTTCTTCGTTTTGAGCGGGTTCAATTTCTTCTTCCGCAACTGTTTTTTTTCTTCACTTTTTGTTGAACTAGTTTTGCAATTACGGGGTTGTATTGATTGAGTTTTCTATTAGCGTCTTTCATACGACTTACCCTAGGTCTTGGCGGATCCATTGATGAAGATTAATCGGAATTTTCGAATCGACGATTACGACAAATTAATCGACAAGTTTTGATGGTGGTGTGATGGAGCCGGTATGGTTGTGGAGGAAGAGAAGAAGAAGAGAAGAAGAAGAAAAGAAGAAGATGAAAGGAAAAGAGTAAACTGATTTAGGGTATTAGGATTATAAAGGGTAAGGCTAGTTTTGTAACTTACCCATTAGGACTCCCCTTAAAAACCATCCCTTTAAAATTGGGTATACCCCGATTAATCTAGGTATACCCCAATCTCGCCAGGCTAAATTTCTAAGATCAACCGATCCTTTTAGTGCTATTATATTGTGATCCACTGGTCAATACAAAATCTGTGACTCAAAATCTACAACATAATCCAAAATCTACAACATGATACAAAATTTACATTTTGACCCAAAATCGAGACACCTCACAAAATATCCCTTTTATGATCCGAACTCCAGCTTCTATTTAAGTCATAATAGGCCATGTGCAAAGAAATCTTCCTCGTGACTTTATCTTGTGAACATAATTTTATCTCATTATACCTAAATAAAAAGGTCACAGCCTTTGGACCAAAACTCTTCTTTAATATAACAACCGTAGCACAAACTTCGCATTGTAACATAAGATCTATCGGCACAGAAGCTGTCACATTTACTCATAATTTGCACCTACACACAGTGCCTTAGCATGACTTGAAATTTATCTAGATTTGTATCGACCTACATGACTCATTTTGGGACCAAGTGGAAGATTTTTGATCAATGGTTAAGTTTTGAATCATGTGCTAGATTTTGGCCTACTAGGCCCATTTTTGATCAAAACTTAACCATTGATCCAAAATCTTCCACTTGGTCGCATTTTGTAATCTAGATTTGTATGGTCGTGACCCAAAATCTTGCCTCTAAATAAAACTTTGGCAAAGTAATTATGTTGATAATCTTGCCTCTACATTTCAATCCATAACTTTACTGAAAGGCTATTAGGTGATCCAAAATGGAACCAACATTGGGTCAAAGATTGCTTCTAGTCTAAAAGTTTGTATTACTAACCAAAAATTATAATTCCACATTTGCTTAAGTACACACTTTGCATCATGACCTAAATTAAATCTAGGTCGAAACCAAAATTATATTGTGGGTCGTCGTGACCCAAAAAGAGTCATGTAGGCCAAAATGCGTGATCCAAAAAAATGTCACATGATCCAACATCCGCCTCATGAGTCTGCCCCGTTTCAAATCGATGGAATCAAGTAGTGCTAGTCTGATTCTGACGTGATATAATGGCTTCCCACTATTGTTGTCTAAATCAATAATTTCAGTTGGTAAAATATTTGCGGTTGACAATACAAGAAATCTTTAAAAGATGCTAACAAATTTTGCTACAATTTACTTTTATTTTTTCTTTATTTGATAAAATTTATCAACATAATGAATTAAACAATCGATAAAGAATATCTCGATAGAGATTTACATTTCAAGAACAGTGCTACAAATTTTGCAACGCTTCTTTGGCATCCCTGTGATGATATTCATCAACATCTTACTAGTTTTCTCACAACTTTTGTTTCACATTTTATGATGGATTAAACAGTATATAACCACGAGGCTCATTATAAATGAAAGATCAACATTTTCTTCCACCATTAATGTCATCACATCTTCTCCTAACGTGATTCCCGACACCGATTGCTTTTGCTTTACCTCCGCAACAAGTTCGTCGGCTTCGTTCATAATCTTAAAAGTCGTTGCATTCCCGACGATCTTGTAGCCGTTCTCCAAGTCAATGTTGTTTCCATCCTTGATCAATAACACTTCACAATGATCTCCCTTGAAAAGTCTAGGGTTTCTCACTTGAAACCATGGCTCATTCATCTTTGTTGATTTGTAACCTTCCCAAAACTTTACAACACTGAGTTTCTGTGACGAAAATATAAACCGTGTAAAGAAAAGTTATTAACATTTGTTTATATATCTATCTGCAAATAATTCATAAGGCAAAAGATAGATTTTTAATGTACTAACCCTCTTGAGAATGGTAACCAGAACATGGCCATGAACATCCATGAGATAAAATTCATTTTTCAACTTTTGATCGTAGTTATCAATACGAAAAACGATGTTTCCGCTAGAGTCGTACGCAGTACACCCATTGCCATTAAAAACTAATGATTTCATCCATACCGTAAGAGTTCGCCGTGTTGATGTAACGAAACAAGACGAAGAAGAAGAAGAAGATGATGTTGAATTCTTCTCCACAAACATGTCTGTCTGTCAATACTGAGAAATTAAGCAATGAGCTTAAAGAATTTGACATAAAGAAGGTTAGTTATATAGCTACAGCCTACGGATTCAATAATTGGTACAAGAATATTAGTTATGGCTTAATTTTGTGAGGTTTTTCTTTTTCAAAAATTTAATATGATGGGAAATAAAGTAATGCTGTGATTCCTGTGCTGTGAATATCATTTCACGTTTAAAGCGCTGAATTTGATTCTTTCGTATAAATTTCTTTAATACGCATTTGATTATACGAATTCAAATACACATTTGATTATATATACTTATATTCAAATCGTGCTTTGCATAATTTTAATATATAGTTAATATTTAAGCATCCCAACTTGTTTGATAATTATATGTAAACGACATAATTTGAGTGCAATTCATGTCGTTAGTCTTATTTTGTTCACATTTGGTTAAGTCGTCGGGAAGAGGTAAACTGTGTTTAGGATTTAAATAAATCTACTTTTATTTTCAATTCTATTAAGTGGTAATTGAATATTTTCCCTACTTTTGATGGTCTATACAAATATCCTTATCACACAATAAATGTTTCCCTCTTCATCCCTAAGCCTATCAGGGGTCCAATAAGGTTTTTATTTCTTCCAAATTTGCCATCCTATCTATCATCCTACTTAGTTCTTCTTCTTCTTCTTCTTCTTCTTCTTCTTCTTCTTTTCTAATTAGTAGCCATCCATTTCCGTCGCTCCACCACACCAACAACATCTCCATCGATGCACCACCACCACCCGCATCTCCATCGTAACCATCTTCGTTTCATTCTTCTTCGTTTATAGTCCGTCGCTTCACCACCTTCACCATCTTCTCTGCCGCTCAATCCTAACCTAAAATCAGATCGCTCCACCACCACCTCTGCAACTACAACCACCTTCTCCGCCGCTAATGGATTCAGGATTTAATCGAACTATCATCAACATATGACACCTTCTTCTTCTTCTTCTTCTTCTTCTTCTTCTTCTTCTTCTTCTTCTTCTTCTTCTTCTTCTAAAAACTGAATTCGAAATCGGATTTAAATAGATCGAGATCTGATTTTAGGTTGTAATTATAGATCGAGATTTGGTTTAGGTTACGATTTATGGTGGTGGTATAGCAGCGACGGCGGATGAGGTATGTTTTTTCGGTACTGGTGATGTAGATGGAGGTGGTTTTGGTTGGAATGATGAAATTGGTGTTGAATTTTGGTTGTGGTTATTTTGGTGGTGGTGTTTGGTCTTTGAAGATGTGTGATTTGTTGGTGGCGTGTTGGTATGAGTTGTTGTTCTGATTGAAGCTTTATTCTTGAATGAAATATGGTGGTTATCTAGGTTGAAGCAGCGGTGATATTGGATCAACTATGGTTGTTGATCCATATATTTTGGATCAACTCCTGTTTTTGACCCAATTTTTATTGGATCAACTATGGTGGTTTTGGTTGGAATGATGAAATTGGTGTTGGATTTTGGTTGTGGTTGTTTTGGTGGTGGTGGTGGTGCTGGAGATGTGTGATATTTTGGTGGCGGTGGAGAGGTACGAATGCGAAATTAGTCATGGAAATAGTAGTAGAATGGTGGTTCTGGTTGTTGTAGTTGTCGAGATTGGTTTTGAAGCTGGTCTTGGAGCTGTTGGTGTTTATGAAGCTACAGGTAATGATCAATTTGTTGTTGTTTATATGTTTTTATGGGATCAATTGTTGTTGTTGATCCATTTTGTGGGATAAACTCCTGTTGTTGACCCAATTTTTTATTGGATCAACTATGGTTGTTGATCCATCTATATGGGATCAACTACTGTTGTTGATCTTTTGAAATCCTATTGTTGACGATATTTCATTGGATAAGTATAATTATGCTTGTAGTTTGAATCATGCTTGGTAGTTTAAATCATGTAAATTTCTTCCAATGTTGAACTTGTGGTGCAATGGTAGCATGACTGACTCCATGTCAGATGATGCATGTTCGACTCACGCCAAGTTCACTCCATTTTACATGGATCAACTTTCATTGTTGATCCAATTTTACATGGATCAACTTCCATTGTTGATCCACTAAAATTGGATCAACTTCTACTATTTATCCCTTTTTCTTGGATCAATTATCGTTGTTGATCCCCAAACTAGATAAACTTCTACTTTTGGTTAAGGGTGCACAGGAACCGAGCCGGACCGACCCGGAACCGGTGGAACCGTACCTGGTTTTGGACCGAACCGAGGTACAGGCAGTGTACCGTCCAAAAATAGAACCGAGGTCTGGGGGTACAGGTACACGGTCCAATACAAGTACCGTGTCGTACCGGACCGAAAGTCCCGAATAATAAAAACCGTTAGATTTAGGGGATAAGGGATCAGTATTAGCCGTTAGATTAAAGGGGGGTATATAAACTAATATAATAGGGTTAGGGTTTCAGTTCCCTTTCTTTCTTTTTTTTCTCGTCTCCTCTCTCTGAGAAGGAGAAGAACTTCTTCTCTGTTAACCCAATCTCTACCAAAGTTAAGTGAAAAAAAAACACTCAAATCTTCGTTTCTTCATCAAACTGAGTTCGTATCTCTTTGTACTACAGTTTTTGTCTGTTTTCTAATTCCGGTGTGAAGAAAATAAGAAGAACAATTTCAAAATCTTAATCACGGGGTAAGTAATCTTACTGAAAATTCCTTATTTCTTTCTTTCTTAATCACATGATTTGTTTCATCTTTTTTGTTCAATTTGTTTTTAATTTTTGTATGCCCGTGATTGAGATTGACGGATTTTTGTTTTTACTTTTTTTTTCTTCAGAATACTGGGTGTAGAGTTTCATAGGAGAAGCCTGAAGAACTGATCCAGTTGAGGGGTATGTGTCCTTTTTTGTTTATTGCTTAGATTTGATTTTGGGAAACTTGATTGTTTCTGTTAGGTTCAATAGAATGATTTAATGATGGGTGTGGTGTGGATGCAATCAAAATCTTTTATCATTTGAGTTTGCAATGTTTAAGCATCAAAATCTTCTAAGGGTTTGCAATGTTTAAGCATCTGTAATTTTTTGAATGCACTAATAGTGTTTGATAAAATTGCTCATCAAAATGATTTTTCTTAGACATGTAAAGCTGTGTTAGTTTTTTAGTAAATTGCTCATCTGATTTTTTTTATTAAATGCAATGTTTTAGTATCTTTCTCTATGTTATGAGTGGTTTTGGTGCAGTCATTGTAGTATCTTCAGTGGCAGAGAATACTTGTGTTTCATTTGTCATATGTAGATGTAAATATCTTTCTCTATGTTTATTGAATGCTATTGAATATGTGAACTTCTTTAAATGACTGTTCTTTTGGGACCAAACTCAATTGTGTTATCATATTTGGAAATTGTAGTAGTAGTCATGAGAATTATGTCTACAAGTTTGTTCAAGTTTGTATCAGATTTCAAAATTGCTTTGGCTCTGGTATTTATCAACTTGTTGATTAAGGTTGTTGCTTTCTATTAGGTGATTGCTGGATTGTGGGTTCTATCCATTGTGGGAGCTTGGTGCAATTTCTTGACCTTGTTCTACATAGGTAAGAGAGAGTAGTTGCATTACTTTTCAAGTTTCTTGGTCACATGTATTATGTCTCGTGTGAGTTAGGTCTAACTACTTGTGTTGATAGATAAGCTAATTTAGTTTGGCAATTACAAGATAACATGAATGTGGTTGTGTAGAAATTACAGAATTCTGGGTTCATTAAATCTCTTCTCTAAGACTAAGATTGCATTGTGATCAATGTTTTTAAAAGTCTCTTCTCTTGTCAGTGATGGATGCATCAATTCCAGCTAGGGTTCCGAACGAAATATGGCGCCATTTCACTAGGAGAAATGTTGAAGAAGCCACTTGCAATTATTGTGGAAGGACTTATAGGGCTAACATGTCCAGAAATGGAACTTCTGCCTTGTGGAAGCACTTTAAAAGATGCCCCCGCAATCCTAATCATAACAGAGCTCACATAAATAATGCTTAGAAGTTGTAACTTATGCAGTTATGCTTAATGCAATTATGCTTAGAACTTATGCAGTTATGCTTAGAACAATGTCTTTAATATTTATGAACTTTTATATGTATGATACTATGATTCTATTTCTATGAATTCACTTTTATTTTCAGTTCTTATTTTTTATTTCCTTTGAGGTTTTATTTTCAGTTCTTATTTCTTCTTCATTTTATAAGTATGGATGCATCAAGTTTCTTATTTAATTTTTCAGTTGAGTTATTATTTCATTTCTTATTTCATTTCAGCTCTTATTTCAGTTCTTATTTCATTTCTGTTTCATTTCAGTTCTTATAATAGTTCTTATTTGATTTTTCAGCACTTAAATTTGTTTTCTCAGTGGTAAGCTGGCATGGATGCATCAAGTCAATCTCATGGAATAACTACTCCTATACCTACAACTGCTACACCTACCACTGCCACAGATACAGTTGTTGGATCCTCAATCCAACCAACAAATGAAGCAAAGACAAACCCGAGACAATAAAGCAGAGATGTAGAAGCTACTTCTACTCAAATGGGTGGTAAGATAACTTCTAACATTTGGAATCATTTCAAGAGGTTGAATGGGTGGTAAGATAACTAGTTGAGTTTAGAGATAATGTAGATAAAGATCCTTTTATTGCTACTATGGCTGGAAAAATGTTTAAGAAGTATAACAAATATTGGGGTGATTATGCAAAGATGAACCCTACAACCTTTTTTGCCATGTTATAGGATCCTAGAGAGAAATAAAAAGGACTACAATTTGCTCTTGAGCTCTTGTATGGGAAGAATTCTTCTAAGGTTGAATCTGTTATGAAGCTTGTTAAGTTGGATTTAAGATTCTATTTGAAGAATATAAGGATGTCTATTCAGTTCATGAGGAGGAGTCAAGTAGTTCTATCCATGGACAAGCCAAATAAGTGGTAAGTAAACCAGTGGCAGGGCCAAGTCGTATGAAAGAGTTGATGTCAAGGAGTAAGAGGTTCAAGAAAATCCCAAATGATGATGAGGGAAAAACAGAGTTGGATAAATATTTCATTGACGAGTATGAAGAAGGTGAAGGAGAAGATGATGATGAGGAGTTTGACTTATTGGGTTGGTGGAAGACCAACAGTACAAAGTATAAGATACTTGGACATATGGCTAAGGACATATTAGCCATTCATGTGTCTTCTGTTGCCTCTGAGTCTGCTTTTAGCACAGAAAAGAGAGTCTTAAGTCCTTGTAGAAGCTCTTTATCTACAAGGACGGTTGAGGCATTGCTTTGCACACAAAGCTGGCTAAGGAAGCCAATACAACTTGATCTTCTATCTGATTACATACCAGATGATGATGTTGAAATTGAAGAAGGCAACATATTACATTATTACTTGTGTTTGGCAGTAATAGATATAGTCTAATAGTTAGTAACTGCTATTATTTATTTTTGCAGCACTTGGTCCTATCAACACTGATGACACCACAAGTGCTGCTGACATGGATTAGAAGATCAAGATTCAAGATTACTGCAACACTAGCTGCACTGCTAGTTGTTCTTTTTTTCAGATTTTCTCATTTTCAAGACTTAGTGTGTGTGTCTGTGGATACTGCCTACTTCTACTTGTTCTTTTTTCGGATTTTCCAGAATTTAGTGTGTGTGTGTTTGTCAGTTTGTGTGCTACAGTACTGCCTACTGCAACTTCTTTTTTTCAGATTTTCAAGACATTGTTTGTTTGGTTTGCTAGTAATATTGCTACTTATTAGTTGTTGCTTTGAATGAGAATTTGAGATATTAGTCTTACTTAGTATATTGAAAAAAAGGTAAAAACAGTACTTAGATTGTCGAGAAAAGACATATATTTTGTCTGGAAAAGTACCGACGGCGGTATCGAATCAGACACAGTACCGATACGAATTTAATGGTACCGGAACCAGAGGTAAAGTGCAGTGTACAGGTCCAAAATTTTGGAACAGGGGCTAGGGAGGTACAGGTACTCGGTCTCGTCAAGAACCGAGCCGAACCGTACCGTGTGCACCCTTACTTTTGGTTCTATTTTTATATGGATCAACTATTGTTGTTGATACAAAAATATTTGAACCAGTGGTGGCGGCGGCGGTGACGTTGGTGGAGGCGGCAACGTACTAGTGGTGGAAGAGGAATGGTGGTGGTGTAATGGTGGTGGTGAAGGAGTGGTGGTGGAATATTAGTGGTGGTGGCGGTTGGTAGGTGGTGGTTGTTGAACGGTGGTGGTGGAATGGTAGTTGAATGTTGGTGGTGGTGGTAATGCTAGTGGTGGTGGTGAAGTGGTAGTGGAAGAAATTTGTTCCATTTTGAAATGAAGAAAAAATATTATATAAGTGAGGGTATTAAGGTAATCTAATATTAAATGGATAAGGTTATTAAAAAAGGAGGTACATATTTATTGTTGCATAAGGATATATTTATTGGGTGTCAAAAGTAGGGACATATAAATAATGTACCCTATTAATCATCAAATTAATAAGAAACAATTGAAAAACAGCTATATGAAATTGTAAAAATAACTAGTTCAATTAGGCTAGCAATTAGCCTGTGTAACAAGGTTTTTTTTACACACATATCTAAGTCAAAGAGATAGAAGCTCCTCTATTCCTGCATAGCTGGACTGACCCTGTTGTTTATTCTTCAGAATTTAAATATGCAAATAGATGATCGATATTTTTAATTTTCTCCAACATTTCATTTAAACTTTTTTTTAGATAATGAAACAAAAACTCGGCCCATATGAAAAATGAAAATGTTTCACATTTTTTCTTTTTCTTTTATAGACTCAAGGTATAGTTGATCATACAAATTTAGCCACAAAAGAATACATTATCGGTAAAATTACATGTTCAACACTCATTACATTTTCACCTTCTAGTTGCACGAAATTGACATTTCAAAAAAAAAAAAAAAAAAAAAAAAAAAAAAAAAAAATCTGGTCTGATGGTATCATGACATGTTGTGCATTGCAGACTGGCAGTGCAACGTGATGATCCCATTGTCCTTAAAGCCCATAAGTTCATGAGTGCCACTCATGTCGTCAGTCGTATTTTGTTCACATTTGGTTAAGTCGTGGAGAAGAGGTAAACTGTGTTTAGGATTTAAATACAGCTAATTTTATTTTTAACTCTCTTAATCACTGAAAAACAACCACAAGATTGAATAGAATTGCTAGTTCAATTATCAAGGAGTTGATGTTGTTGGAGGTCATAACAAGAGCTGCCAATTAGATGTGGTAATTGGCCGACCAAAAGGGAGGCCTTCTATGTGATGAGAAATCTGCACCTGTCAGTCACAAATGGGCGTGCAAAAACCCGTTTTCCAGCAAAAAAATTTTTCTTCGAATCGAACAACATCTTCATCGTTTTTCCCCGGACTTTCTTAGTTACAGACCTACCAAGAACTGCATCTATCGGAGATTGAAATAATTTGTGAGTTTTTCGATCTATAAACGAAGAATTTAGGATCCAGATTTCACCCATGAACGAATTTAATTCTTTCAATTGGGATGAAGTTTAATTTTTTTGTTATTCAAATCTATTCCGATCAATAGCTGATGCTTCATATTAATCTGGGTTGAAAGATATATCCAGAAATCTGATAATAATCGAAGTTACTGCACTTCAAAAATTAACCCTGTAAAACGGGTCACGCAGGGCAACCGGGCGAAGAAGAAGCAATAAATCGTTTCGATGCAAAAATAAGTTTCTTTTTGGTCGGCCTCCCCACCGTGCGCGGTAATCTAGTAAGGTATGTGTTTACACACATTTCAAGTAATGCACTAGATGGAATGCATAAAGTGAGTGAGTCATTGATCAGATAATGGAATTCAAACAAGCCCACCACCATGTAAATGGATTCAATCCTTCTGATAAAGAGGCATAAAGTGAAGAGTCATTGATCAATTAGATGGTGTTCAACACTCTTCCATTATACATTCCATGTAAATTGATCAATGACTCTTCCATTATACATTCCATTACCCTGCCAAAATAACCATAAAACTCTGTCCATCCATATTTTACGAAATGAAAACGTTTCACATTTGTCTCTTTTATAGACTCAAGGTTTAGTTGATCCAGCAAATTTAGTCACGTAGGAATACATTAACAGTAAAATTAAATGTTCAACACTCTTTACGTTTCACCGCTTGGTTGCATGAATTTACATTGCAAAAAAAAAAAAAAAAAAAAAAAAAAAAATCTGGTTTAATGGTATCATGGCATGATGGCAGGGCAATGTGATTTTTTTTTTTTTTTTTGATAAACAGACATTTATACGATTAAGAAGCTAAAGATACATTGTTCAAGTTACATAATCTAAGGATCCAAGCATCTTTATAGGCTTATCCCAATAGCTAGAATTAATATACAGATCCTTGTGTCTATTTAAGATTCTAGCTAACTTATCCGCAATAAAATTACATTTCCTTTTAATAAAGACGAAAGAAGAACTAGCAAGAAACTGGTTATAATCTAAGGCTTGCTGCAGAACTGCTTTGGACCTCCAATCAACCGCAAAATTGTTCTTCTTTTTCAGGAGGAACAGGATGGTGTTCAAGCTCGGAGGAAGTAGAGTCCAGAGCCTGTAGAGAAGCTACCAAGTGG
The DNA here is from genome assembly GCA_023531295.1 of Papaver armeniacum. Classification (NCBI taxonomy): domain Eukaryota; kingdom Viridiplantae; phylum Streptophyta; class Magnoliopsida; order Ranunculales; family Papaveraceae; genus Papaver; species Papaver armeniacum. The sequence continues at coordinate 100,032 of JAJJWW010012899.1, read as the reverse complement.
ATGCAGGGTTGCAGGGCAATTTGGTTATCCATTGTACATAGTCCATGAGTTCACAGAAGGGTGGTATCCAATAGGTCCAATTGGAAAAGCCCATATATGTATTCATGGTATCTTTAGCACTTAAGACAGCCCAAAAGCAGTACGGGAAGATGCAAAAAAAATAGGGAAAATTATGGGAGACCCAAAAAAAATACTCCCTCCGTCCTAAATTATTAGTCCGCTTTGACTAAGTCAAGATATTAAGGAGACCGGAGGAGTGTACAAAACTACCCATATTAAATGATATATTATTACTAAAATTAATAGGAGCATATGGAGTATGTAAGAAAAATACATTGGTAATTATAATATTTATAGAAAAATTTAAATAGGAGATAAAAATAAAAAATCTTTATGAATTGATTTAGTAGATTTGTTTCCTATTGAGGAAGATATCATTTAATATTTAGATTGGTGATATTTAAAATAATTTTATAATTGTAAAAGTTTGAAGGATATATTTGAGAGTTTGACTAAAAAATATGACTATAAACAGAAGGTGGACAGTATTTTAGGACAGACGAAAATAGAATAGAGGACAGAAATTTTAGGACAGAGGGAGTAATATTCTCATTGTTAAGCCCACAATTAATTTTTGATACCGTGACACCCATAATTATATGAAATTATTAAAAATGTATGCATGACGGATTATGCATCCGCATGACAGGTTATGCATCAGGGGTATAATTGGCAATGCAACTTGGATATAACATATCTAAAAATCCGCGCTTTGGAATTTTACAAATTTTATATCGTTGGAAATCTTTTAAGAGAGCTACGCAACGAGTACAAACAAGAATATCAAATTTTTGTTTTTCACGAAAAAATCGGAGGTGATCATCATTTTAAGCAAAATTTTCAAAACTTGATACATAACCATTATGCAAACCACCAAAAAGATGCATAACACATTCTGTAGACGCATATAACGAATTATGCAACCATTTTCTCCACCGCATAACAAATTATGCATTTGGATAACAAAGTTAGGCATCTATAACAAGTTATGTAACCATTGTTTTGGTTGATTTTAGTGCGAACATAAAAAAAAGAAATTGATGCATAATGCAGTATGCATCCATATTTAAGGATGCATATCAGGTTATGCATCTATTTTCTCAATGCATAAAAGATTGTGCAACAATTTTCTCGATGCATAATGCATTATGCTGCGATCATATTTTTGGATGCATAACAGTTATGCATCCATTTTCACGACTCGCATAACATGTTATGTAGATATTATTGTAGGTGCATGACAAGTTATGCAGTCTTATTTTTGTTGGTTTCAATACTTAGAAAAAAGTAGCTGCATAACGTGTTACACGAACATTTTTTGGACTTCATAACAAGTTATGCAACAATTTTTGTAGATGCATAACAGGTTATGCATCCATTTTCGTAGCTGCATAACAGGTTATGCAACACCTTTTTGGACTTTCACTACAAAAACCTAAGAAATGAGAAATAAGAAAAGAGTTAAACCCAATGGACAACAAATGGAGGATAGCATGAGAAGGCAAAGAAATGACAATATCAATTTTATCAATAATCTCCACTAACAGTTCCACAAGTTTTGCACCAAATACATATTGGGATTTAATCTTTAAGAAATAGGTTGGACGACAACAACAACCATCTCGAGTTGTTCTCCCGTGTTCAAGAACCCGAATCTATATTGAAACACAAATTCATCTCTACCTTGTTACTGGCAAAGCAACTCATCTCAAATTCTGCCGCAAACAATCACCAGGTTGCACCATCTGCAAAAAGGGATGCACAAGTTGCTTTAAAGTTGCATTGAAGAGTTGAATACACAACACGAAAAAGTGAGCATGGAGGCAAGCAATGTCGACGATCCCGAAAAGAAAGATAAACAATTAGGTAAGTCAGTGCACAGTGGAAAAAGAAACGTTGATGTACAAGCTACCATCCACGATCCTGAGATAAAAAAGAAGAAAAAAGGGGAGAAATTTCCTAAGTACTTGTCTGCATTGGAGGTAGGCTTGAGGAAAAAAACAAAGAATTCGAAAACAAAAGACAATGAGGTAATTAATCGTTTCTTTTATCACTTTGTTACAAAAAAAAAAAAAAATTCTACTTTGTACGTCTTTTGCTTTTCCATATCTATGCTCCCATTACACAGTCCCCTGTCAATTGAGTGCCACGTATTAGCTATTGCTAGAGAACCCATTCTTCCTTACTGTCTCATCTTCAATTCCTATCAAACCCTTCTTCTAAAACAAACTATCGACCCCATCTCGTTCCTCAATCTTCATCTGCAACTTCAATTCATACCACAATCATTCTCAGATTCAAATCCCGTTCCAGAATAGCATACATTTTCAACTCTTGTATTCACATAATCATCAATTTCAGAACCTAAGTTCTTCATCTCCAACAGACCACCACCAACCTTCTTTCTTCCTTCGCCTGGATCTGAATCCACCACGGCTGCGCCTCCATTTCTTTGATAATGATTGAATCTTCAGATTTGTTTGATAACGATTGAATCTTCAGATTCAACTTTGATAAAGATTTTTATCGATTCTTCTTCGTCGATTTACTGGAAATTGAAGATTAAAATGGTGATGAAGCTGTCGAGGTCAAGAGAAGAACGGAGAAGATGGGATCTGAGAAGAATCGGGTGATTTTAGAGTTTTTAATAATGAACATTTTCCGTCTTGGGTTAGTTTGCAAAGAAGAAAAACAAAAACACAATTTCTCAAAATTATGGGCCTGTGCATAATTCTATTACCGAGAAAGGGTGCGCGCCTGTAGTTTTATGGGCGTGGGTTTCACAGTGGCCAAAATCTAAAAAATGGGTGTGGTAGTAGTTTCCACAAAAAAATATTGTACAATATTAATGTGAAAGTGAAACTAGGCCTGCACATCCGCCTAGGCCCCCGTTTTAGGCCAAACCAGTCCACCGAGCCGACCGGGGGTCGATTTTCAAAATTGAACCGTGGCCGATCCGACCATCACTCGATTCGCTTTTTAAACCGATCCGAGTCGGCTCGAGTTCGATCTGGGTTTTTAAACCGTATCGACCTTCCTGCAGTTTACTACTTGAAATTTTCCTGCAGTTCCTGCAATTTTTCCACCATACATCGATTCTTAACAAGCTAAAAACTTGTTCTTTAAAACAAAAACACACTACACCATGCATAAGCAGCATAACTAACATTACTAAATACTACATAAGTTCTTTAAAACAAAAACAAGCTAAAAACTTCAAAGTTACCGAGTTTGACTAACATAATTACATAAACTGTCTGATAAACATGAAAATAAACTTTAAAATTCTTAAAGACTTTAACTAACATAACTGAAGGAAAATATTGTTAAAAGTTTAACATAAAGGTGTTATAATTAGCACTTCCATAGTTCCTTTCCATCTCAAGTCTGCAACAAGATCTGAACTTTAACAATCACTAATCAAGCATCATTGGATCATCAAACTCCTCTGGTACTGGATAAGCACCCAATATTGCTGCAAAAAGCGATAATTTAAGTTAATAACAATTTCGAATTGACAAGTAAAGAAACAAAGAGAAGAAAAAAAAACCAACGGATTACATTACCTTCCTCAATGCTTGAGCAATCATCTGGTACATACTCCAATAGAAGATCAAGAGCAATTGGCTTTTCTAGCCATCTTTGTGTGCAGAGCAATGCTTCAACTGTCCTAGGAGATAAAGAGCTTCACCAAGGACTTAGCACACGCTTTCCAGTGCTAAATGCTGATTCAGAAGAAACAGAAGACGACGGCATGGCTAGTATATCCTTCGCCATATATGAGAGTGCTTTATACTTGGTACGATTGGTAATAATGTGAAACAGTCCATGTGCCATACTCGCCATGCAAAGATAAGCTTAAAAATGTCTAAACTATGCGGAAATTTGGGGTTGTACGGGCGCTCCGATTTTTGAGTAGTGTCTGCGTTCGACTCGCGTCGTTGGACGCTGACACGATGCGTGTCCGACGCACCAATATGCGTGTCCCGCTCGCGTTTTATTTGGACGCACCGATGACTCGTGTTTGAAACATTTTTTTTTTCATTTTCATTTAAACTTCTTCCTTTATTTTTACTATTATTAACTAAATGAGGAAAGACAAACATTTAGATCAATCGTTTAAGTATTTATTAGGGTTTTGTAATTGGAAATGACATTACATATATCCTTGGTTGGGCATGTGTTGTTCTAAGAAAGCATTTTGATTGTGCCATGTGATTAATAGTGATAATTGCTTGACCTTCGGTGTGTATAAACAAACGATCTCTCATTTTCTTTTGAAATTTGTAGACACGTATTCTTCTCCTAACGTGATTCCCGACACCGATTACGTTTGCTTTACCTCGACGACAAGTTCTTCAGCTTCGTATATAATCTTAAAAGTCGTTGCATTTCCGGCGATCTTATAGTTGTTCTCTAAGTCAATGTTGTTTCCATCCTTCATCAACAAAACTTCACAATGATATCCCTTGAAAACTTAACTTGAAACCATGGCTTATTGATCCGTCCTTCGAGTGTTGTTGTTTTGTAACCTTCCCAAAACTTTACAACACTAAGTTTCTGAGACGAAAAAATAAACCGTGTAACCTGCAATGATTCGAAAGGCAAAAGATTGTTAATATGCTAACCTTTTTGAGAATTGAGAATGGTAGCCAGAACATTGCCATGAACATGCATTAGATAAAATTCATTTTTCAACTTTTGATCGTAGTTATCTATACGATAAACGATATTTCCGCTCGAGTCGTACACAATACACTCATTACCATTAAACACTAATGATATTTCATCCATACTGTAAGAGTTCGCCGTGTTGATGTAACGAAACAAGATGAAGAAGAAGATGAAGATGTTGAATTCTTCTCCACAAACATTTCTCCCACTACTTAGAAAGCAATGAGCTTGAAGAAATGAACTTGACATAAAGGATATATTGCTGCAATATCTACCGGTTCAATTATTGCTGCAGTGTAGATTATAGTTACACCGAGAAGAAGAGAAAGAATATATATTGATAGAACCAAAACTTAGTTACAATAAGAGAACCATTCAGTGTTATATACAGGTACTGAATGGATGAGTAACACGTGTAGCGATCCTATGTGATAACTAAAGATCAGTAAGAGTAATATAACTCTAAGAAAATATACAGTAATAATAATACAACTGTAATAAATGAACTACACACTGAGTGTGTTACTAGCCCCCCTCAAACTTACGAGGTGTAAGAATCTTCAGTTTGTGCTTCAGAAATTCAAAACGTGGTGCATATAGTCCTTTGGTGAAGATATATGCAACTTGATCCAAAGTTGAAATGTAAATAACCTGTAAGGATTTAGACTGTACTAATTCCCTCACAAAATGAAAATCTAAAGCTAAGTGTTTCATTCTACTATAAAACACAGGATTTGAAGCCAGAGCAATGAAGCTCTTATGGTCACATGCAATAGTTGGAGAGACTGGGAGAAAGATGTGAAGATCTTTGAGAAGTTGACAAAGCCATACAACCTCAGCAGTTGTAGAAGCCAAAGCCCTGTATTCAGCTTCAGTGCTGGATCTGGCAAATGTTGCTTGTTTCTTAGCACTCCAGCTGACAGGATTTGAGCCAAAAAATACATAGAATCCACTTGTAGACCTCCTATCATCGAGGATTGCCTGCCCAATCAAGATCGAACAATCTTGCGAGAACAATGAGTCCTTTGTAAACAACAGTCCATGATCAAGAGTAGCTTTAATATACCTTAAGATTCTTTTAGCAGCACTTAAGTGGGATGTTGTTGGAGAATGCATAAATTGACACACTTGATTAAGCGCAAAACAGTTTACGGCCTTGTCCAAGTGAGATATTGTAAAGAACCAACAATAGACCTATATTTTGTTGAATTAGATAATAATTCTCCATCAGAAACACTCAACTTGACAGAAGCAGGACAAGGTGTAGAACAAGGCTTCACTCCTGTTAAGCTTGTCTTGTTAAGCAAGTCCAAGGCATACTTGGTTTGTGACAAAAATAACCCATGTTTGTTTCTTTTGACTTCCAAACCTAAGAAGTAATGCATATTTCCTAGGTCTTTGACTGGAAATAGAGTAGAAAGATGAGAAATAATAGATGCACAATGAGAAGAATTGTTGCCTGTAATAATTATGTCATCCACATAAATCAAGATGATAGTAATTTGAGAACCAATCTTCTGAACAAAGAGAGAAGATTCAGATAGATATGGTATGAAATTCAATGAATTAAGAGCATCTAATAATTTCTCATACCATGCTCTTGGAGCCTGTTTTAATCCATACAAGGATTTGTTGAGCTTGCACACATAATTTGGATGTTCTGGATCTTGAAAACCGGGTGGTTGTGTCATATAAACTTCCTCTTTTAAGTCTCCATGAAGAAAGGCATTACTAATGTTTAATTTCTTTATTTGCCAATCAAAATTTACAGCAAGAGAGAATACTAACCTTATTGTAGCAGGTTTAATAACTGGACTGAAAGTATCAGTGTAGTCCAAACCTTCTAATTGATGAAAAACTTTTGCAACAAGCCTGGCTTTATGTCTCTCAATAGTACCGTCTGGATTGTACTTTATTTTGAAGACCCACTTACATCCAATTAAGATTTGAGAAAGATGTGGAGGAACATATGACCAAGTGTCTGCATTCAGCAAAGCGGCATGTTCTGTTGTCATAGCTTTTAGCCATACTGGTATCTTAGCTGCTTGAGAATAATAAGTAGGAGTCTGAATTGACAAGTGTTGTAGATGAGTAGATGATAAAGCATACTTTGTGGCTATATACACCTTTGGTTTTAAAAACACCACTCTTAGATCTAGTTTGCATAGAATGACTAGATACAGTTTTGTCAGTTGTAGGTGCACTAGACTCAGTTGAAGTAGAAACTGAAGTGAAATTGTCAGACAAAGCTGTTGATGAATCTGTAACAATAGCAGTTGAAGAAATAATATCAATAGCAGTAGCAGATGTACCTGAAGTAATAGCAAAAAGATTGTCCATTGTAGCAGGAGTGAGAGGAAAATCCAGCAAAACTTTATATGTAGATGAAGTAGTCTTCATTGTTGAATAAGGAAAACAATCTCCATGGAAGACTACATGTCTTGAAACAAACACCTTGCCATTTATAGGATCTAAACATCTATATCCCTTATTTTGAGAGATATAACCCAAAAAGATACACTTAACACTTCTTGGTTGTAGTTTATTGGAAGTATAAGGTTTGAGCCATGGAAAACATAAGCAGCCAAAAGATTTCAAAAAAGCATATATTGGTTCTTTATGAAATAATATTTTGAATGGAACTTCAAATGATAAAGATCTAGTAGGTAACCTGTTGATGATGTAATTAGCAGTTGATAGAGCATCATACCAGTATTCAAAAGATAATCCAGACTGAATTAAAAAAGTTCTTGTAATTTCCAATAAATGCTTGTGTTTTGATTCTGTAACACCATTCTGTTCATGTGTATGTGGGCAAGTTATCTCATGAGAAATGCCGGTATTTACTAAAATAGTCTTCAAGCTATTGTTAACGAACTCTCCACCACCATCTGTCCTTATGATTTTTATCTTTAGATTCAGTAAATTCTCCACATTGGTCTTAAACTGAACAAAGATACTCTTAAAATCTGATTTCAAAGTTAAAGGAAAAACCCAACAAAACTTAGTGTAATCATCAATGATATTAACATAATAGTTGAATCCATTTACGAAGTAATCGGTGCAGACCCCATACATCCATATGAAGAAGTTCTAAAGGAAACTTAGAAATAAATATGGACATAGTAAAAGGTTTCTTATGACACCTCCCTAACTGACACTCAGTACAATGTAGAGGTTTATTATTAAAATCAGACACATTGATTATTCTAGAAAGTCTAGAAAAGGTTTGAAAAGAAGGATGAGCTAGCCTTTTATGCCAAGTTGTTGTAGAAGCTTTAGCACAGTGCTAGGAAGTGATAGTTGGTAGTGAAGTATGTATTGGAGTTGTTGATGTAGATGCAGGTAAAATGTCACATGGCAGAGGATATAATCCATTCTTACTGGGCCCTTGAAACAGTATCCTCTGAGACTGTAAATCCTTGACAGTGAAATCAGAAGCAGTAAAAGTGAGAGAACAATTGTTATCAACGGTGAACTTGTGCACTGAAATTAAGTTTTGTGTAGCTAAGGGAACATGAAGGATATTGTGTAATCTGAACTATTGATGAGGAACTGAAATACTAGAAGAACCACAAGTAACAATAGGCATACCTTGTCCATTTGTTGTAGTAATAGAGTCACTACCAGCGTAAGAAGAAGTAGAAGCTATGTTAGAAGTATCAGAAGTAAGGTGATGTGTTGCTCCAAAGTCAACAAACCATGGATTGTGTCCAAAAACATTAGCTGCAACAAGCATGGCTTGAATGTTGCGAGGTGGGTCACGTCCTTGATAGGAAAAATTGATGTGATTCAAACATTCAAAAGCAGAATGGCCATACTTTTGACAGATTTGGCAAGTAGGTCTCTCCTCAGTAACAAAAGAAACATGTCTTGGAACAGAAAAAGGATGAGAAGGTGGTTGAGAATGTGGTGGAGGTGGTGTAGGTAAAATACCAGAATACCTACCAAATCCTCTTCCAGAAAAAAGACCTCATCTTGAAAAAGATTGATGTGAACCTCTATTTCCCCTTCCATAACCTCTACCAGCAGTAAAAAAAGGCTCTATTGGTTGATTCAATAGATGCAGCAGTAGTATTGCGTTGAATAACTAATTCTTCACTCATTAAAATATTATGTAATTCAATACTTGACACAGGAGGACTTCGAATTCGAATAGAAGTAACAAAAGAACAATATTCAGGACCTAGACGAGATAGAGTAATAACAACAATTTCATCATCTGTGATAACAGATCAACAAGCAGCAAGTTGATCTGTAATATTCTTGATTTCATTCGTATACTCAGCAATTGCGGAGTTACCTTTCTTGAGTGTAAGCAGCTTAGTCCTTAGTTGTACAGAATGAGTTGATGAATCCTAGCAAATCTTTCAGAGATTGCTTTCCACAATTCACAAGAAGTAGAGACATTAGCAAAGTAAGAAATTACCCTTTCAGAGATCGTATAATTGATCCAGAGAATGATAGTCGAATCCTCATCAATCCAATCTGTGTATAATGAATTTTCAACACCATTATTAGCATTAGCTCTTGTTGTATATTCAATAGGACATTCATGAGATCCATTAAGAAATTTCATAATCTTGAACTTTTGAATAACAGGAAACACTAAAGATTTCCAAGTGAGGTAATTTGAGTCGGTAAGCTTGAGATTAACAATGCTCATGAGTTGATTGAGTGGAACTTTTGAGATGGAGAAAGAAGTTGGATTCTCCATTGTAGTAGATCTAAAAAATAAGAACTGAAAGTGATAAAGAAGTTGAAATAAATAGAGATTTATATGAAGATGAAGATGAATTAGCATAGAATAGATAAGATCGAACCTAGAGAAATCAAAATCTCATGATTTCTCATCTGATACCATAGTTACATAGAGAAGAAGAGAAAAAATAGTTATTGATAGAACAAAAACTTAGTTACAATAAGAGAACCATTCAGTGTTATATACAAGTACTGAATGGATGAGTAACACGTGTAGCAATCCTATGCGATAACTAAAGATCAGTAACAGTAATACAGTTGTAAGAAAATATACAGTAACAGGAATACAGTAATATACAGTTGTAATAAATGAACTACACACTGAGTGTGTTACTATATTAGTTATAACTTAACTCTGTGAGATTTTTACTTTTTCATATTTAATATGATGGGAAATAAATTATGGCTTCTCTTAAATATAGCCCATGGATTTATTAACCATAACCCATTTAAAGTAAGTGCTTAAACTAACCAAACATACCTCCATAACCATTCCAGATAAACCACAAAATCATACATAATTATTAAGTATAGCCCACAATATGATAATCATCAAATCCCTAAATCAACAACAAAAAAGAAGTTCTAATTTTATAATTAAATATATTTTTGTTTGACATGAAACATAATTACTAATTTTGACGATGGATCAATACCCTCAACTAATTTTATTGTAATAATGGATTCATGATTTTTGGGGAAAAAATCATCCTAAGGATTATTTTAAATAGATTATGTTTATGGATGTCCTAGGAAAAGAATCAAATCTTAGTTAATTACTTTTTGATTGATGTTGTTGTGAGAAAAATGTTAGGGAATAATTAGAATATATACACCCAATCAATTTTAATATAATCATGATTGACAAAAATGATATCACTTTACAGAAAATTAAAATTAGGGTGTATTTTGTTTTGAGGAAAAACCCTTAGGGTTCATAATTAGTCAATTTTTTAGTATATTAAGAAGAACAATTACGATTAGTTTGAAGTATGATTAAAAAAAAATAGGGATTATTTTGATTTTGATTATAATTCATATGGAGTTTTACCATTAAGCAAGGTAGTAGGGGTGCGATTAATAATATGAGCTACACTAAGGATGCACTCACCCCAAAATCGAAGAGGTAAATTTGCTTGAAATCGCAAAGCACGCGCCACATTCAATATATGACGATGTTTGCGTTCCACTCGCCCATTTTGATGCGGTATATCCACACATGAGGTTTGAAATTCTATTCCTTGTGTAGAAAAATATGGAATCAAAGGACGAACTTCCGTACCATTACCACTGCGAACCTGCTTAACTTGTCTATCAAACTGTGTCTTAGCCAGAACACAAAAATTCTGAAAATTCTGTACCACCTCAGTTTTGTGTTTCATCAAATTAACCCAGACACAATGAGAGTAATCATCAACAATAGTAAGAAAATAGTGTGCACCACAAGAAGACGGAGTGCGATACGGACCCCATACATCACAATGAACTAAACTGAAGATGTCATTAGCTTTATTCTCACTAATAGGGAAACTGGCACGTGCTTGTTCATCCTTAAAACAAGTATCACATGGTTCATTGAGAAACTTCTGACAATCAACTTTATTCATACCAGGAAGCAAAGAAATAACCTTATTAGAAGGATGACCTAAACGCATATGCCATAAATAATAATCTTTACCAGTAGTAACTCGATTCGCCATAATCTTCGCTCCACTGTGGAAGATATAGACCCCATCTCGTTCCTCACCCACACCAATCAGCGTCCTCGTAGTGCGGTCCTGTATAACACACAACTTATCAGTCAAAGTGACAATACATTTCAGATCTTTACTTAAACATGCTAACGAAATTAAATTGCAGTGAAGATCAGGAACGTATAAAACACGATATAATCTCATATTGTTTCCAAACACCACAGTGCCTTCACATGGAGCAATTGTGTATGTGCCGTTCGGAAGTTTTAGTGAAGAAAAATTTATTTGATATGTTTCACACAAAAATTCTTTACTCCCTGTCATATGCCTCGAAGCCTCTTTATCAAGTATCCACTTTTAGAAAGTTTTTCTTTCAAACTCTCCTTATTTGAAGAATTAAGCATATTCACAATAGCTTTCTACTGTGCATCAGTGAGTGTATTAGCAAGTGGTACTCGATCTTGTGATGAAAGGTAGCTTCCAGTTGAATTTGCATCAATATTCATAATTGTGGTATTAACATCAATTTGTTTATCTTGTTCATTTAATTTTACCGGAGAAATCATCATACCCGTATAATCTGAAGAATGTAAGTAATATGGTGAAATTTTTATGTTATTTCGATTCTGGCTCATATGCCATGAAACGACAAGATTGAGAATATCAATCGAAGTTTTCTTATTGAAAAGCTTGCATTACAAAACAGGTCCTGTGATTTAATAGGTATAGATCAAAATCAAATCTACAATAATTAATGTATTTCCTAGCTAACAAAATATATAACCATATATACAATAAATGCATATCTCCTAATAGAAGGGCATAGCATATAAGTTCACGAAACCCTCTGGGAGATAAGTCTAGGTTAAACGGAAAAAAAAAATGAAATTCAATTCAACTAACCATAAATCAAGAATACAAAACATCCAATGCAAACTGGAGTACGGTATTTGATCCAAGTTATACCTGAATGATTTCAATTAGATCCCGATTGATCCTCAAAATCTTCTTAAACTGGTTGATATTTCCTAGAGGTGGGTTTTCCGTAATTGAAATCCAATTTACGATAAATGAAGAACATGACTGATAAACCAAAAAGAATAAAGTCGAACTCATTTGTTAGCACCGTAGTAACCGAATACCAAAGAAAATGTCAGTGAATTACCTATACAACCGTAAAAATCAAGGAAGATAAATGATAGAAGAACAGAGAGAAAAATAACCAATATTAATTGAGTGAAGAAGGGACGGTGCGGGATTCCTAGCGGAGATAGGAACTTATTTTTATCGCCATTTGGGTTTTCTACAACAATTAAGAAACTAATCGTCAAATCAGATCGCTGACTGGGTTCAAGAAATGAGAAAGCGAGAGGGAATTTGGAAGATCAATACTATGAACGTTTCCTTATTTTTCTTTGTTCTCTATCTTGGTTGAAATCTTGAATGAAAGATGAATTAATGCACCGTTCAATGAGTTAGAGATGTAGGAATTCACTCAGGCAAGATTTATCTTTGCCAAGGATAAATTTGGACCGCCACTAACACAGGCAAACTTAGCCAAACTGTGTTTTATACTCTTGATTTGAGAGGAATTCATGTATATATTTCAGAGTGGGTTTAGATTTGGGTTAATCTTTGTTTAAAATTTCTTAATTGAATGTTTAAGTAAGTGTTTTAGATCCTTAATGCCTCATTATATAGTTGATCTTTTGAATTAGTAAGCTGCTAGCTTTTGGGGCGCTACAGGTACTATATTATTTTTGTTGATGTTTTTACCCTATGCATACAAAATCCGATGTTCTTGGTATCTTTGATATCTTTTATCGCCAAGTGCAAACTCTTTTGAGTTGAAAAATTAAAATCCAAACTTATAATGGCACGAAATATAAGAAAAATCCAAACTTATAATGGCACGAAATATAAGAAACTCAATAAAATTCTGCCACAAAATGTTACCCAACATCATCTTACTTGTCCCCATACATCTTCTCAAAATGGTCTTGCAGAAAGAAGACATCGTCACATACTTGAAACTGGCTTAACACTTTTATCCATGGCTTCCGTTCCGCCTCGTTTTTGGTATGATACTTTTTTTTACCGCCACTTTTCTTATGAATCGTGTTCCCTCAATTGCTACAGCTGCTAAATCTCCATATGAGTTGCTGTTCAACTCAATGACTCGACACAAATAGCCTCTTTTTAAGTCCCCAATATCAATGGCATAGAGATGGAAAAACAGCAGTGCATGGGTTCGGAAGTTTTTCATTTATGAGCAAGGATACAAGGCACGATTGCAACACATGATGCACGATCTGAATTAATAATTTGTTTAGTTGACCTTAACTCTAGACAGGTTCAGAGAATCAGATGTAAACTTTTCATTTGGTTTAATTCCTCTAAATTTTCATTTTACTCCTCTTCTCCTCCTCCAATATTTGCATTTCCAAGCTCCTTCAATTCTGCAACTAACATGGTGAGATTTGTGATCGTATGAATAGTCTAGCGCGGCATGGCAATTCTTGAAATTCACCGTCTGAAGATCAAAGCTTATACGAACGATGCTTCAGAAATCACCAAACCATTTCTACTTTCTTTGCTTCTCTTAGTTGGTAATTTTCTTGTAGGCTTCAGTCTCTTTTTTTTCCACTGACGGAAGTGGTCATTACGGTTGAGAGTATCTCGATCAAAGGCATGAATCTTAATGCATCAACACCTTCAATGATCTCCCTCAAAGGCAAGAACTTTACAACTCTGTTGACTTCTTCCGATGCTACGGTCACGCTTTCACTGGAATTCGATATTATAATCAGTGCAAAAAACCCATGCTTTCTAGGCTACAACTACTACGAGAAAGACAGTAGTATTTCTATTTATTACTCTAATAATGTTGTCTTGCTTTGTTCATCTGACGATATTATCCCAAGTTTTTACCAACCGAAATACAATCTGACGGTTTTTCAAACTGCAGTAAAATGTTATGGGGTAACGTTAACGTCTACGATTTATGAATCCTTATTGGATCAGCAGAGTAAAGGGAATGTTGTTTTAGGAGTGTATGTTAATATACCTATGAAAGCTGATGACTATGGAAGTAATGAAAGACCAGTGTCACTTGTGAAGGCTCACTGTGATATCACAATTGATAATCTCGCAGCGGATTCGAAAATCATATTGAAGGTATGCAGCCTTACGAAGAAGTATTGGGGGTAAATATTTTACACGGAGGTCTCGTAATGTAAAATTATTGATATTTATGCAACTAAAACAAAGAAATGAACAGAATACATTAATCTGCAATATATTTTGTTCAGTGAATTGCTCCCCGTGTGCACTGAGGAATCAAGCAGTGAGATTAATCAAGTATAGTCCTATTGCCTTCATTTTACGTGCTAACAAAACGACATCAGGTGGAGCTCCCGATTTAACTGACCAGGACTGCTAAACAGAGAATGCCAATATAGACTGAGTGGGATAGGAACAAAGATGGCTGCACAAATGAATAACCGTATATATATTCTTTTATTTTATTGGGCCGACGAACGAAGCGAGTGACGTGATGTGATGCATGACTTTTTTTTCCAATTTAACATAAAAAATGGATTTGGTGTTTGTACCAAAAAAATATTCAATCAGCAATGAAAGAACTAACTTGACAAATAAAAAAATATTCAATCAACAATGAAAGAACTAACTTGCCCCTCCATGTTTTAGTTTTACCCTCACGTGTTTTTCATTTCATTCATGTTTTACCATCTGCATTTTTATTTTTCATTGAACTTGATAAAATTGTCCATCCCTTTTAGTCCAATTACTATAATTCTTATATATCCTATTTTTTTCCAGAAAAAGTGATACTTTCGCCCGTTCCAGAAAAAGCGATACTTTCGCTCCGTTTCAGAAAAAGTGATACTTTCGCCCCGTTTAAAAAAAAAGTGATATTTTCACCCCTCTCCCGCTTCAGAAAAAGTGATACTTTCGGACCTTTCAGAAAAAGTGATACTTTCGCTCCGTTTCAGGAAAAATGATACTTTCGCCCCGTTACAGAAAAAGTGATATTTTCACCCCCGTTTCAGCAAAAGTGATTCTTTCGCTCCGTTTCAGAAAAATTACTTTTGCCTCCGTTTCAGAAAAAGTGATACTTTCACCCTGTTTCAAGAAAAGTAGGGGTGTTCATGGTCGGTTTTGGTTCGGTTTCAAGCCAAACCAAAACCGAAACCAATACTATCGGTTTCTAAAAATTGAAACCAAACCAATCCATTAACCATTGGTTAGGTTTCCAAATGGTTCCTTCTGGTTTCGGTTTTTCCTGGTTTTTGGTTAACCAATAATTATGTCAAACCAAAAAAAAAATTTACACTAATTTACAGAAAAAAATAGTATTGGTTTACAAAAATTTACTGACAAAAAATAAATAAAAAGAATATCAAGAGTAGTTAAAGCTTACTCTAAATCTAGAGATCA
Organism: Papaver armeniacum; assembly: GCA_023531295.1. NCBI lineage: Eukaryota > Viridiplantae > Streptophyta > Magnoliopsida > Ranunculales > Papaveraceae > Papaver > Papaver armeniacum. The sequence continues at coordinate 84,382 of JAJJWW010012899.1, read as the reverse complement.
AAAGAAGATTTAACTAATGGCAATGACATCTCTAATGAAAATTTAATCAATGATTTTTTTTTTTATCAATATTCGGTTAACCATTGGTTATTGGTTCGGTTTCTCTATCATACCAAAACCAAACCATTAATCTCGGTTTTCATCTTTTCTAAACCAAAACCAACCATTAGTTAATGGTTCGGTTCGGTTTCCCCCTAATCGGTTTGGTTTGGTTCGGTTTCTCGGTTAACCAGTAACCATGAACACCCCTAAAGAAAAGTGATATATTCACTTTTTGATTTGGCCTATTCTTGGTAAAAATGAAACTGTGAAAGCATCTATTGTTTCTGAAACGGAAGAAGTATATGCCTAAAAATATCATCCCAACAAAAAAAAGATGCATAACGAATTATGGAGTCACCACAAAGGATGTATAACAGTTTATATCGTCATATTTTGGTTTATGCATCCACTAATTTTATTAACCACTAAAACGATGTATATGCCTCAAATATAACATTCCAACAAAAAAATGATGTATAACGGTTATGCAGCGCAGTTTCGTCTTTTTTTTCGGTTGGCCGTCCCATTGTGGCAGCGGTCATCTGCTTGTTAATAATGTAACTAATAATGTAACGGATGCATGAAAACAGATGTTACGGCTAGGGGTGTCAACGGGTCCGGGTCCTCCCGGGTATCACTAGACCCGGACCCTAGTTATAAAGGTCGGGTCTGGGTCCTAACGGTTCCGGGTCCGGTTCCTAAACTTGTGGACCTAGAACCGGACCCGTTTAAATACCCGGGTACCCATTGGGTCTTAAGAAAACTATAAAAACACCTCAAAAACTTAATAATTTTCTTTTTTTTTTTGGCTTGGATTTAAATATTTTTATAAAAATTTATTATTATTTCTTATTAATGTACTAAATAAAGATTAAATGTAAGAGAAAAATTTAAAACAAGTAAAATATCAAAGCTAAAACTAGCAAAAACATGAATAAAAGTATGAATAAACGGGTACCCAATACCCGCGGGTACCTAATGGGTATTACCCGTTTGGACCCGTTTAGATTCGGGTCCAATCGGGTAATTAACCGTCGGGTCCTAAGTTGCTAATGGGTCCAACTTTAGGACCCGGAACCGGACCCAAATCTACCGGGTCCGGTTCCGGGTAATGGGTACCCATTAACAGCCCTAGTTATGGGACAGGTTATCTAAGAAACTGTACCTGTAACGGGAATTTCTAGAGCAGCCTTGTTATCAGTTGCGATAAAAATAATTACAGTAAAATATCTAAAGAGTATAAGTTGGGCAACGTTATTTTTTAGAGCACAAAACTTTTTGAATCAAATTTATTTACCATAGAGTATATTTACAATTGCGTTATGCTATGTATGAGATACACAAACAAAACTATAAATTAACACAAAACTTTGATTTGATAATGCAATAGTAGGCCGCCAATTTTTTTGGGGTTACTCAAATTATTTTTTCATTTCCACAAATAAGATATTACTTATCAATGTGTCAAATATTTTAAATTTATGCTTCTTCTATATTCTCTCTTTGGTTTGCAAAATAATTACTAAATCAAAAAAAATTAAATTTGTGCTTATAATCATGATAAGATATGGCATTTTTCTGTCTATCCCTGTAAGTAACATTTTAAGTGTTACATTTATAATTTTTTATATTTGTCCCCTTAAGGATACACAGCATTTTAAGATTTTGAATCACATACAAGCAAGATATTTAATTCTTTGGATGCATGGATATAAACGTGTCCTCACTCTCGTTGCAAATCACAAGATCTTAGTCATATAACTACATATATGTTCCCGTTTGTTAGATCTTCTTCAAGATACGTCAAGTTTGATTTTATTTTGTATGGGCTATCCAAATTTAGACCTGAGCTTTTCCTTTTTTCCCACAGAATTACCAAGGTGAAAGTGAGCTATTACAGATTTGGGGGCGGGGTTGCAGCCTAGGTAAGGCACCCCCACATCCGTCGCTGCTTGTTATGCATCTTCTAACAAATGTTTTCGCATATATTAATTTTTCCACAGAAACCAAAAACGAGGCAGCCAAAAGAAAAAAGAAAAAAAATTACAATCTAAAGACTTAAAGGCCTAGATATATAAAGCTCCCACGTTGAACGGCGAGGAAACCCTCCATTCCTATTGGCTGAAATAGCCTCTTTTGAGTTTCGTGAAACGAGCGTTTTGGTGAGGACATTTGGCAACGTATGCTTGGTTTTAAGAAAATAGGAAAAAGATAAAAAAAAGAATCCAAATTCAATTTGGAATTCATGACGTGACAATATTTCGGTGAGGACACTTGGCAACGTATAATTGGTTTAAAAATTACAAACTCAAAAGGAAAACCCTAACTTACCATGTTTGGAATTTTATTGAAGTCTAAATTCAATTTGGAAATCGAGGACCTACCATATTAGGACTCTTTTTTATAAATTAACATATAAAGGGGAGAAAAATCCCACATATTTCACACATATTTTCTGCAGAAATAAAAGGAAAAAAATAAATAAAATCTGCACATATTTTCCACCTATTTAATGTATTTGCCCCGCCATACCAAATAAAAAATACATCACCACGGGGCGGATGAAGCCGCCCACACTAAATAAAAAATGCATCGCCACGGGGCGAAGCCCCTAGCACACCAAATAAAAAATGCATCTCCACGGGGCGGGGTGAAGCCCCGCGCGCACCAAATAAAAAATGCATCTACACCAAATGAAAAATGCATCTCCACGGGACATGGCGGGGCGAAGCCCTGCGCACACCAAGTTAAAAGAAAAGAAATGCATCCCCACGGGGCGGGATGAAGCCCTGCGCACCAAGTTAAAAGAAAAAAAATGCTCGGTACGTAGCACGGGCACAAATCTAGTCGAATGAAAAAGCGAACTATATATCAAGAAGGGATTCCAAACCGAAGAATACACAACCAAACTCCATGTTTCCTTTGTATAAGTTTAGGGAGATGAAACCTTAACGGTGTTATTATCTTCGCCAAGGTCGGACTGGGATGCACTTGGGATGGTGTTTAGAGGAGACCAGTAATCTGGGACCATAAGGAAATACTCCGACATGGCTTTTCTGAACCTTTTCATATATTCTTTCGGTGAGATTACAGTCGGTGTAGAGTTAATACCTCCACCTAAGATACCCAAAGTTTTTACCCACCATGTCTCTAGATGTTTGTCCCAAGTGTACTGCCTCATGAAATCAATGATTCCTACAACAAGCTCTTGCTTCTCCTCGTCCACCCCAACCAATAATGAGTAATCCATCACATCAATTGACTGCGACAAAATAAATGAGTACAAAAATGGATAAGTCTATGTTTTCTTGAGGAAATACCCGAAACTGTGACTGAAATGTGCATTTCTTCCAAAAGTGTGACTGATTTAAAAATTCTTCCAAAAGTGTGACTGACTTTACCTAATACCCAAAATACCCTTTATCGCCCGATGTCTAAACATCGATAACTTGATGTCCACACATTATAGCCTGATGTCCACATATTTATAGCCTGATGTCCACATATTTTATGAATAGTGTCTGATGTCTACACATCGAAATATGGATGTCTACATTTACCCGACATATGATTATGCCTAGATTCTGGATGTCTACATATAATATCTACACATCGGATACTATTTATGGTGGGGTATCCTTACCCGATGTGTACACATCCTGACCCAATGTGTACACATCCTTACTCAATGTGTACACATCCTTACCCGATATGTACACATCTGAGGACAAAATCCGGTATTTCCGTAAAAGACTAGGGGTACATGCCCATTGACCGGTCATGGTCACACTTTTAGAAGAAATTTCAAATCGGTCATAGTTTTGGAATAAACCCACTTTTCAGTCACACTTTTAGGTAAAATCATGAACAAGTTGGTTGTAAAACTTACAGCAAGGAAAGAAGTATCATTCCAGACAGCTCTCTCTAGCAAACGTTTAGCTTTGCTTCCCATAAAAATGGGAGAAGTAGGCATAGCTTCAATTAGGTTTAGATCTAAAAGGACTTTATTGCTCCCACTTGCATCTGCATTATACCGAGACTGGGTGGATCCTTTGAGGTCATAAAGTCTTGTAAGATTACGTCCAAATAGAATATTTTCCATAACAAGAACATCCATCCTCGCATCCTTCTCACCATTTTGGTGCTTTGAAGTAACCTGCCATGAGAATCCGACAAGAAAACAATCGAAAATGACTAAACTGCCCCTCAAAATTTTGATGATTCTAGTACAGAAGATGTACCTGATAGATCCCGAGAATCTTGGCAAGGCATGTTGGGCTTCTTGTGTCAATCGATTCAGTGAGATATTTGAAATACTCTGGAGCAAACTGGAGGAAGTATTCAAATTCTGTCTTGGTAACCTGTTTAATGATTAACCGATCATCCAATGATTTCGTGAAGAAGACGTTACTCTTACCCCATTTCTTACACCGACTAAGAGACCTAATGAAGTCGAGCTCAGAAGGACAACACATCCTCCTCAGAGCCTCAAATCCACTTGAATAGTAACACGTCACTGTGTACTTCACCTTCCCTAGTGGGCTATCATCTGTGAAAGAAACAGTGGCATGCAAAGACTTCGAAGCAGCTGAACCCTCACCTGATATCTGGGAATGATACTCCGGGGAAGCTAATGCGTATGATATAACACTTGTGGGTTCATCATCATAAACTGGCACAACAGTCCCATCATCACCTATGGGCAGAAGGAACCTGGCTCCACCTAAAAGTGGCAACTCCCTAACCACTGGAAGATATATAGGAATGTACTGTCCAAGATTATCGAGCTTTGGAGTGCTCAACGATGAATTCTTGTTTACAGAAGGAAGGTAGAGGTCTAAAAGATATATAGGATCATACCGAGCAGAATTCTTGTATAGTTCCAGAAAAGGAACCCGTACCCAAGCTGGGCACTGTTCCATATTATCATCGACTAATCCCCGTCTGTCTTCTTCTGGTTGACCTTCGAAATCTTCTGTTTTCATCACAACGTATTTCATAGTAGAATCATCCGAGACAGTTGGTTGATTTTTACCTGTCCACGCATCTTCAAGTGTTTCAAACAAGTATTCAGCACTTGGCGCAGAAGTATTCAGCTTTTCCTTACAAGGCTTGTTATCTTTACAGGCTGCATAAACTAGGCGCTGATCCCACAAATAGATATTGACGATTAATTTCCTCCGTAAACCATTTATCTCAATAATATCAATGACGGGTTGCCCTTTCTTTTCCTCCATGTTTAGTGCATTCTGGAGAGATTCCTACAATAATGTACATAAAATTATAACCTAGAAAAAACCAGACGATGATTCTCTCCAAGAAAGTTGATTCCATGGAGCATAGCTTGGAAATGAAACTGAATCGTAGAACTCTCACCTCAAATTCTGCCTTCTCTGTCTTTAGTAACCCCTCAAGTTCTGTAATAAGGCCTCTGGAACCAGTTCTTTGGTCTGCAATTTTGCGGAGAGCATTTGATACTTCAGCGAACAGATGTCCTGCCCTGTTGACCACCTGTTACACATGAACAACAACAGATCATCTAACATTGTGAGAAAGGAAACAATTGAGCGACAAAGTCAAATGAAACCAAAAAAACTGGTGATGGCGTTACCTCATTCGCTTCATGTTGTATCCAGTCCTGCTTATTATAGTTAAAATCAACTTCTGAAGGTGGAAGGTAAACTGAATGCACATTTGTTGATGCATAACGGAAGCAAGCAACCATGCTTCCAAACCTGCCCAAAATTGTAAGTTTATCACCTAAATTTACACAAAAGAATTATAATGCTTGATACATGTTTCAGCAGGAACATACCCATAGAACCGTAGACAGTCTCTATGTAGAGAATGACCACAGTCTGCAACAGCATGGTTTAAAAAGCTAAGCTCTAAGAACTTCCCAAATGATAAACTCCAAGCAGCATCAGACATAACTACTCTTAGAGTAGAAGGAGGTATCCCGTCGACGCGGGAACACTGTAGACACCTGTGCCACATCCAGATCTTGCCTTCTCCTTCACCCGGTAAGAAAATCCCAAGCTTCTTTGCAGAAATCGTAAGAGTACCTTGGCGATGAGTATATGAATGAGTATGTGCTTCTGATGGCATCTCACAGAAGCGGCATCTGAAACTCTGGCAAAGAAATTTGGCTTACTCAGTAACTAAAGCTGTGAAAGTCGGCCAAGTACTGAAAGGGATGCATAAACATGGAAAGAAATGGTTACCTGGTCAAATAAATGGTCTCGTAAAAACCGTCCTAAGGGCTTATCAGAACTTCCATAGTATTTGATCTGGAAGAGATGGGCTCGTTCGCATACAGTTCCCTTCCAATCACAACGAGTTGATAATGAAACCAAAATACTCTGATGATCAGTTGTACATTGAGGAAAGTCTTCCTTGGACGAGCCTTGCTCCTCGCGACTGTTGTTACGGACTGGCTCTAAGGTTGGCAAATCTGAAGAACTTAGTTCACCTTGACCTGTGGACTCCAGCGCTCCAACATTATTTGCACTGGGATGATCGACAACGGGAACTAGGCTGCCGTCAGATGCAGAAGGTTTAGCGTTGACGGGCACACCAAAAATTTTCTCCCCATACCCATAATATGATGAGGGATCATCAGATGGACCGGATACGAACTTTCCTGGAGAAGAAAATGAAGAGAAAGGTCCAGGAAAGTTCATGTGGTTTGATGGATTCTCTGGTAACGCAACTGTTATTGGTAATTTCAAGGGAAGGGAGGCGCCCTCATCAGCTAGAAAAGATGTCTCCAAAGCCAAGTGATATACTGCAGAGATTCCATACTGGACCACATGCTTCACCTTTTTCAGTTCATCCCCGTTAGCACCCCTAAGCAAAATCTATAATAATATAGACAGTGATTTGATTTGTTAGATATTTAAAATCAAATTTGATATACTTGAGATTGTGAAGTGTTTTGCTAGACTCACAGTGCAACCCAATGATTTAGGGCATCCTTCAAAGAACATGAGCGTCTTCACCAACTTGTTTCCGTTCTGCCCAGCACTGCCATGCAGCTCATGAAACTTCTCCACGCGGAATGTGTCACAGAACCCCAGTATTCGAGATGAAAGATTATCAATTGAGGGAACAATCTGCGCACCAGTGCAGCGTGCTATGCGCTCTAAAAGCGGCCTCTTGAGATTAAGAACGACGGCTATGTCTTTGGCATGGAGGTACTCTTGCGAATCCCGTGAAACTGATTTTTCTACTAGAAGTACAGTAGGGTGCTGTGCGTCTATCGTTGCAACCACCATCTTCAAATGGTCCATTTCCTAAACAAAATATTAAGATCCATAAGACCCAGAAACTAAAAAATAAAAACATTTTAAACTACTGCTCATTCAAATTGTGGCACTAATGAGTGGTGGATAAACTACAGAAAGATTATTGGAGACAATTAACCTGCTGCTCTGATAATGTACTGATACTTGGCACGGAATTAGAAACCCGCTGATACTCGAGAGCTCCACCAAGGATTATGAACCGTGGTTTCTCTATTTTATTCCGCATATGCTTGTGGGCCACGTTTTTCTTACAAACAACTCCTTTGACCACCATGCTAAAAGTTAAATGAGTCAAGAAAAAACATTAGAAATGTTACAAAAATAAAATAATATGATGCTTGAATGAACATTTATACCTTTCACTGCGACGACCACAAGCCAGGCACTTAACTTTCACATATCCGCCAGGGTCCATCCCTCCTCCTTTGTTAGTATCCGGCTTAAGTAGTGTAGCCGCCTCCCAAGACAACGATGTTATTATATCCAGCCAACTTTCCCTGTCATCCTCCTCACCTACGGGCAGGTTCTCAACCTGCAGCAGCTGAGCTACCAAAGCCCTAAAATGACCATCAACAACATTCTTCATGGCTTTCTTGTGTTCCTCACCCGACTTTTTCTTAGTACGGGACTCTCCATCACCGAAGCTGGTTGAAGGGCTTAGGTGTCTCCATTCTGCTGTGGCATCATCTTCGTCATCATAGAATAGGACAGCTTCTGTATCATCTTCTGGTCCAGGAGGAGGAAACCAGAGGAGACCGTTATTCTCTAAATCCCACCCGGACTCATAACTGCCATCAACGTTATGATTGAGTGCACCTTCTAACTCTTGAGGGCTCTCGTGTATTGTCGAATGTGTAGGACTAATCCCACCAGGACTCATAACTTCAACCCCATCGCTAACATCCTTTATTTCATCTTCCCACTGTTTATAACAATAATTACAGACCCGAATCCTCTCCACACACACTTCTTTCCCCCCAGTAGTACTCGGTTCTTCATCGGATGGTGCTGGGATCGATTTAGAAGTGCATTTTGCACAAAAAACTTTTCCACAAAGTCTACAATGGTGTCGTCTATTAAAGGTTGAGAACTGTGCATCACATTCATAGCATACCCTACAACTATGATCAGGCATCCAAAAGTCCCTAGAGATATTAGCGGCCTTAGTGCTGCTCTTGGTTGGGCTATCCATGGACTACCCACAAGGTCCACAACCACAAGATCTCAATAACCCAGAATCTGAATCCCAATTCTAAGACTCAAATTGACCAGAATCAATACAATTACCACCAAATATAATTAGTTGCTCAAGAAGGCATGAAAATCCCTACAATTTGATTGTTTTCTAATCAGTTTCAATCAATTAAACAGACCCAGAACATCAGAATCCACAAAAAAAGATAGAAAATGAAAAATAAACCAACCTTAAAACTCCATCTGAGTATTTGGCTTCATCATCATCTTCTTCTTCGGTTCTTCAAGATGATCATCATACCTCACCTCCCAACTCAATCTCGACTTGGGAATTAAGAGCAGTAACCTTAACTTTTCTCATGTTACTATTTGTGATATATGGCGATAATACCTCTGTATCTTGAGATGCTCCAGTTCATTAATGATGAAGGTATCCTTTGAAGTATTAATGATGAAGGTCTCCCACGATATATTTATATATTTCTTTAATCACCAGTTCACCACCCTTGGGAACAGCTTGCAAGTTGGTATATAAATGGATGGATGCCACGTTCAGCATGTTCATACATGAATTCATATTGTAGGAAATACCATTAGGTCATACGAATAATATATTAGGATGAGTCTAGTCTATTTGACCCAGTTAAATGTCTGTTTGGTCATATTTGGTAATATAAATTATAAATTGGTCTTAAAAATTATTGTTTGGTCCTATGCTGATTCATGGATGATGTAAATGTCACCTTGTAGTGGCAGAAATACCCTTTAGGGACCATGACATCATCCATGACGTCACCCTGGTATATATATTCAATTATCAAGAGAGATAAAATCATTTTCGTTTTACTTTCTCCCCATCTTCTTTTCTTTTTCGATCTACTTTTCTCTTTCTTTCTTTTTTTTTTCTTGAATTTTTGATCTCACCGATCTGTTGAAGATGTTTAAGACGACGACGAACTCGATCTGTTTGATGAAGAATACGACGAAATCATGTTGTTGCTGCTTGTGTTGAAGATGAAGATGAACTCTGTTTTAGGTTTTTTCTCTCGTTGTCTTTGATAAAGAAGATGATGAAGATGATGATGTTGAAGACGACGATGCTGTTGACGACGACGATGTTGTTAATGTAAACAAGAAACAAAGTTCGTGTTGTGTTTGCTAACGAACTCGGTTTTTGGAGACGACGATGATGGAAGATGATGTTGCTGCTGGTGTTTGAAGACGACGATGTTGCTGTTGCTGTTGCTGTTGAAGACGTCGAAGAAGATGAAGATGATGATGTTGTTCATTTTTACAAATAAAGTCTGTTTTTTAGCTTTTTGTATGGACTTCATTCCTGGGAATGAAGTATGTTTTTTTTAGCTTTTTGTATGGACTGTTTTTTTAGCTTTTTGTATGGACTTCATTCCTGGGAATGAAGACTGTTTTTTTAGCACGGAAGAACTACTACAAAAATAAAAATTTAACATGGAAGGATATTTTTGTCTATTTAAATATTTTTAAATAATTATGGACCAAACAGTAAAGGCTTTTGACCAAAAGACTAAACAGACATGGGCCCACCTAAAAAAGGACCAAACGATATTTTTCCCATTCATATATAGATGCATATGTTGGAATTTTTAACTTGTTTAACTTGTTACCATGTCACCTTAGCCCCAAAATAATGATAATTAAAAAGATGGATATTTTTTTTTTGAAGCATAAAACATGGATTCTGATGTACTTTTATCAAGAATTACCGGCGTACTTTTAAAAGATTAAAAATATGTTTATAAAGAAAACCAAATACGATCAAATCGTTAGAAAGAATTGGAGAAAATCGCGCTACACATTTTCAGAACCTAGCTTGATTGGGGTATACCCAGATTAATTGGGGTATACCTAATAAGACAAAAGCTAGGTCATTTGAAGTAAAAGAAGCCACCCCTTAGCCTTGTATTTTCTAAATGGGAAAATTGCCCTCGTTTAATTAACACTAAAATTCTGATTAGATTAATTAATTAAGTTTAAATTGATTGAATAGATTAAAACTTATGAATTTAAGTTATGAAATTTTGTTTTTGATTGAACTTTTGTGGGATGATTTTGGATGAATTTTTTTTTTTTTTTTGAGAATATCTCTTGCAACGAAAATGAAGCACACAACCGAAACACTTCTAAAAAGGGGATTGCAAATCTCTTGTATGAAATCATACTCAAAATCAAAGAAGAAATCAACACTTTCAGTTCTGAAAGTATGAAAGGTCGGCAAGGTCGACTAACGAAGGTCATGCCGACCATTTTAGGCCGGCAAGGTCGACGAATGAAGAAAGTGCCGACTTAACATGGCCGACAAGGTATACGAATGAATAAGATGCCAGCTTATTATTTTTTGACATACAGGAGACTGTTATAAATGCGTAGGTAGCAAAGTAATCGAAAGCGTTCCTCGGTCCTCCTCGGTGGAGTACCTTGTAGCGAGGAGCAATTAACTCGGACTTGGAAATCGCCAATACTCGGCATCATACTCGGTCCCTAAATACTCATGACTCATGAATTATACCAAGTACTTGGCCATTTTTTATATAAAATCGGTCTCCTCAGCCTAATACAAGGTCTACTCGGTCACTACTCGGTCTCCTCGGCCGATTCCAAGGTCTCCTCGGCCGACTTAATCGGTGTTCCTCGTTTTGACCTTGGAATTGGAAATCGCCTCGCTTGGACACCTTGTAGCGAGTACTCGCCGAGTACTCGGCCGAGGAGGCCGATTTCGACTACTTTGGTAGGTAGTCGACATGGTATTGATTGATTACCTTTCCAGCATTCTGTAGTCGACATTTATTAATTTTCTTACCTTGCCGACTAGCATTTAGTCGGCACTGTAGTAATCTTACAACCTTGCCGACTTTGGTTATCCCAAAAAAAAAAAATGAATTCTAATAGATACAATTCACTTTATTCATGCAATTTTGGTTACTACATTGATTGAAACATAAAATACAACTCCTTGTCGACGGAAAAACGAATGCACTTAGCATGTGCATCAAGCATTTGAACCCCTAGGCGACCCTAGTGGACGAGTTATAGTATCGTGAGGGTTTACATAGAGATCTACCCACAAAACCTACACTAAAACCATCAATCTTCGTTGGAGGAATCCCATTCATCTCCGCCCTGCAGAAGTCCGGGGCATACTCCGGGATTTTGGAGACCATGAATTCATAGCTTGCATCGAATGCGAATGCTTCCCCCTTTTCCTCCAAGTAGCGCGCTTTCACGGCTTCATGCTACAAAAACAAAACACAAGCTTACTTTGTTAGTGGTGTTTAGTAGGAAGATCAAACAAAATGGATCACGTAAAATAAACCACAAACATACTTACAAATTGTTCAATGGACAAGTTGAAGTTGGTAGCGTTGAAAATCGGGGGTTGGAGAGCTAAAAACCAAGTATCGCATTTTCGATGACTATAGGTGCCTATCATGGACTTGTTGAACACTTCTTCCATTAAGATTCCCAAACTCTTGCCTAAATTGTTTGTGTACCCTAGCCCAAAAGGTTACGGCATCCACCCTTACAGAGGATTCATGTCTAACTCGAGTTTCCGCGTACCAGGCTTTGGCGATTGCCAAATCTTCATTTGAATCAAATGAAGCCATTGTTCTATGTAGAGAGCTATTGGGTGAGTTAGATGAAGTGTATGATGATATGAGCTTTGGAGAGTATATGCAAATAGTTGTGTGTTGTTTTATAGAGATAAGTAGTGTATTTATAGGATGGTGGCAAAATTTGGCCGTTATAGTGCCTAAGTACAAGTCAATCAATGCAATTGTACTTGCAAAAAATTTGAATTTTAAAATTTCCGGCACAGTTTGTTTTCCCCAGTATGCCGACTAAGTGTGGCCGGCAGGGTGGAAATTTTGTTACCATGCCGATTTTAGGCATCAGGAGAACATTTTCTTCTGTGTATCCGCCGGAAATGTATTTGGTCATTAGCATGCCGGCTATGATATAGTCGGCAAGGTCGAAATTTTCTTACCATGCTGACCTTATGATGCTTTTAGGCATCAGGAGTTCATTTTTTTCTGTTTAACCGTCGGAACGGTATTTGGTCACTAGCGTGCCGGCTATGATATGGTTGGCAAGGAACATAATTTATAACCATGCCGACCTTATGATGATTTTAGGCATCAGGAGAAGGTATTTTATGCAACACATAGCCGACAGGGTCGATAACATAACACCATGCCGGCCGCGTAACAGCCAGCTAGGTATTTATCTGATTACCTTGCCGACCCTAGTATGCAAATAATTTCTGCTGTCAGTGCCTGTAGTCTGACAGTTCAAAACCTTGCCGGCCCTGGTGTGGTCGGCACTGTAACTTAAAAAAAGCATGCCACCATAAATATTGAAACTTTACGTAGCTAAACAAACCGTTCATTCAACAACTAGAAATCCAACACTTTTTGTCCAAAATACGAAAACATCTCCCATAAACCTTAAAAAAAAACATTTGTCCAATAGTTAACCTTAACATTTGTCCACAACATAAAGAAATAAACTAGGAATGCATTCATTCACCACCACGACCCCGTTTAGGAACACCACCACTACTACTACCTTCACCACCACGACCACTACGAGCCCTCTTTTTGTCAGCATTCATCTTGTCTTGTGCTTCCCTCCTGGCTTTTTCTTCCCTCTTTACTTCAAAGATCAGCTTGCTTGAACATTTCATAAGCATCCTCATTGTCAACATTGCTAGCAAAGTCAATGTGCTTGCTTTGCTCCTCAATCGACAAAGTCTCTCCTCTTTCTCTCGCGCAACACATCACCCTCACAAGGCTTTTCAAATTATCCTTCTATTTTCAATTAAACAACAAAAATTAATAGAATGATTTGATAATGTAATCTTAAAACAATAAGAGCAAATCTAACACTTACAAAGAACTCAAGACTTTTTGATGGGTATTTCGATGCCATCTTCATGATACGAACTAATTCTTTAGCAGTCGGTTCCCTAATCACAGTAGGATGATCCCAAACCAAGTACCACGCCATGTATTTCTCACTAGCTTCATTACCTTTGGTCACCTCATCCAAAAGACTCTCATCGATGTTACGACCACGTCTATCGTCCCATTGTTCTAGAGCTGGCGGTGGAGCGTAAGCGACGTTAATAGTTTTTTGGGACGTGGTGCAGTCAGCCTTTAACACATTAAAGAACGGCTTATCTTCATCGAAATTAGGTTCTTATTGGACGTAACCCAATTGTCGCATTACCCGATGTGGATCGTATATTGAAAATCCGTGGGAGCACAACAAGGGTCTATAGTATAATGCAACTTCATCTCTCCTTTGGATTAAACCATCATCATCACCTCTTCTACCAGATAGAATTGATTGGTCTTCATCTAGAGTCTCGTCTGAATCACTAGGTTCCGATGGTGATTCAGAATCATTCGGTATAATGATCTTGAGCATTCCCGGCACAACGTATGCTCCTCGATGTGTTGAAGTCAAGAGTTTTTCACCAAAACGAGGAGGTCTTGAAGGAGGACTAAGATCTTTCAGAGCTTTCTTCTTTGCCTTTTGCACCTGAACAAGAACAAATAAGAAAAAAAATTACAAGTCGGCAGGGTCGACATATACAACCAATCCGGAGGACCAAGGTCCGGAGGGTGGATATCTAAACAACATGCCGGTTAAAGCATAGTCGGCATGGTTTTATTCCAATAACCTTCCGGCTTATAACAACTATGAACACAGGGTTTTATTCCAATAACCTTCGGAACTAGGTGAAATATAGGTTTAGTTGCTTGGTCTCAACTATATGAAGTTGGTTCGATTTTGTATAGCGACTTAATTCTGAGAGTATTCAATTCTGGACTAGGTATCTAGGTTTTCTACATTTGCGGTTTCGTTAACAAAATCTTATTGTGTCATTTACTTGTTGTTTTCCGCAATTATAATTGTTGTTATTATAATTTAAAGTAAATTACACAAACGTTAACTCTGTATTACTTGATAGTGATCCTATAGAGTTTGGTTAAGTCCGAACCTATTATCGAGTAATCACACTTTGATTGTTGTATTGTCTCAATCTCATATCCATAGACGATCACACAAAGTGTGAATACCGATTCATTGTATTGTCTCGACTCAGTCCATAGACAATCACTTTCGGTAAGAGGACTTATAGGTGGAAAAGTTTAAGATTGTGGTATATTTGGATACCCTCGCCTTTTCAGCATATTTCTGGTTGTAATAGTTAAGGAAGATTCCTCTCATCTGATTGCTACAAATGCTAATAGTTACAATATTATTTTTGCCTGCAACCGTTATAGAAGGCTGTGTGGTACTTCGGTCCGTCTCAATAAAACTTATTTTAGATGATCCATTAGCTAGTACAAATTTACCTTTGCTTATACAAGTTGAAGGCACATGACTATCTATCCCCGAAACTTCATTATAACACAGTGTTGCCAAAACACAATCGAGTATCATAACACGCTCTACTTCCATATCAGCACAACACTCTTCAATTATTCCTTTTCTTTGTGATATTGTCCCAAACACATTATCCACATGATTAGTGGCACCATCTTTAACAAATACGAACACAATCAAATTCGTAAGTAGAGTATCTAATCGGTACCCATACTTGAGAATCAGTTCCCGAAAGAAATTTTCGTTGTTTGTATGCATTAAAGTTGACCCATTGATAGCAAAGTAGAATTTAGAACTACTTCTAGCACAACAAGAGAACCTTCTAATAACTACATGATGTCTACCACGATCAAATTGCATACGAGAATAATCATAAGAACGATAAAAACAATAGTTACCACTCAGTTGGTTGTAGAGTCTAATTGTGCAGCTTGCTAGTTGTTTGTAACCCATATCGTCAATTCTGAGTTACACCTGTCTTCTATAGTCATTCTTGTTTGATAACTTCCACCGTTAGGAGAGGCATCGATTTCTTTATCAATACCAAAGTGGTAATTGACTTGGCTTCTTGTGATGAATTCATAGATAATATTTTACCATCTTTACTATCATGTTCTTTAGTTGTTACAAGAATTAAAAGAAGCTTATGGTTTTCGCCTGCACATAGCTGATATGAATTGATGGGGTTTGAAGGACTTGTATGTGCCTCCTCAAATTCTTCTCCCTCAGGTAATAGTCCGTCTAGTGGAGCGGGTAGCGCGACAAGTGTAGCCCTAATTGCTCTAGTTGAACCGAGACAAACGTCAAACATAGCATCTTTCTCGTTTAATGGTACTTAATGCCATTCTAGAATCAAAAAATCTCTCAGGAGAAAAATGAGCACGAACTAAGGAACAAAATTTTTCCCATGTAGTAACTGTAGTCGTGGTCTTCTTCCAACGATACCAAGCATAAGCATCACCTTTAAGATGTGCAGTAGATATTTCAATCTTCATGGGATTAGCAGCAGTATGCAAAGCAAAGTATTGGTCAGCCTGAAATATCCAACCATCAGGGTCATCTCCATCAAAAGTAGGAAACTTCAAACTAATAGCTTCAGCACTAATAAGGATTTCAAGAATTTCATCACCAATATTAGGGTTAGTAGTACACTGATGGGTTTGTTGATGACCAGTTGTTTATGGGTAAAAATCGTTTCCGCCGATTTTGGTAAATTCGGTAGGTGAGTGAGAAACTGGTTTAAACCCTAAACAAATGTGCTTTAACACGTGAGCACTTTATAGATTCGAGAGATCAATCTGTACAAGTCCTAGCCTAAACCAAGAAATGGCCGTTCCAGACTTACTTCGGTCACAAAGTGGAGGAGAAGGGTTAATTTGGGGAGGGAAGCAAAGAAAGGTGTTGTGACCAGAATAATTCTGGGAGAGTAGTGTCTCGACTTGTATCATAAAGTGAAAGCTTAGGAAGCTTGCAAGAGATGAAATCTTTTGGAGAGCTTGCAAAGTTTCCTTTTCCTGAGAGTGTTGTATTTTCTCTCCGACCGAGACTTGTCGTCTCGGTGGAAATAGGTAAGACCTATTTATACAAGTCGAGATTGAAACGTACCCTGGCCTCATGAAGGAAGAGAGTAAAGGTTGAAATAATGGGAGGAGGTGGTAACGCATGGTGTTTATGGGTGAAAACGTTTTCACCATTATTTCCACATTTATTTGACCGCTTTATTCCTTTTCACGCTTTCTTAATGTGAGCGTAGTGTACGCTGCAAGCTGTGACCGCCAAACCAAAACCCCGGAAAGCATCCCCATTTTGTGTTGATATCTCGAGTGTTGGTTGCATCTTGAGTGCAAGTGGCGCCGCTAGTGGCGCGTGTGGCATGTGCCATTGGCATGTGCGGAATGCCTTTGTTGCGGGTTGCACCTTGAGTGCAAGTGGCAATGCCCGAGCCGCTAGTGGCGTGTGTGGCATGTGCCAATGGCATGTGCGGAATGCCTTGGTGGTAGGTTGTACGTTGAGTGTAAGTGGCAATACCTGCTAGTGACGTGTGTGGAATGCCTTGGTGGTAGGTTGCACGGTTTGCAAGTTAGGCTACCAGAGTGTGTGTTTGGCATGTGTCAATGGCACGCGTGGCCATTAGGGCTATATTCTGGTAAGAAAGCTACCAGCGATGCATGTTGGCATGTGCCAATGGCATGCTCGGCCATTAGGGCCATGGCCTGGTAAGAAAAGCTACCAGCGAGGGTGTTGGCATGTGCCAATGGCATGCGTGGCCAATTTGGGTCGCGTCTTGGTAGGAAAAGCTACCCGGCGAGCGTGTTGGCATGTACCAATGGCATGTGTGGCCAACTTGGGTCGCGCCCTGGTAGGAAAAGCTACCAGTGAGCGTGTTGGCATGTGCCAATGGCATGTATGGCCAATTTGGGTCGCGCCCTGGTAGGAAAAGCTACCAGCGAGCGTGTTGGCATGTGCCAATGGCATGCGTGGCCAACTTGGGTCGCGCCCGTAGGAAAAGCTACCCGAGCGTGTTGGCATGTGCCAATGGCATGCATGGCCAATTTGGGTCGCTACCTGCAGGAAAAACTACCAGCGAGCGTGTTGGCATGTGCCAATGGCATGCGTGGCCAATTTGGGTCGCGCCCGGTAGAAAAGCTACCGGCGAGCGTGTTGGCATGTGCCAATGGCATGCGTGGCTAATTTGGGTCGCGCCCTGGTAGGAAAAGCTACCAACGAGCGTGTTGGCATGTGCCAATGGCATGCGTGGCCAATTTGGGTCGCGCCTTGGTAGGAAAAGCTACCAGCGAGCGTGTTGGCATGTGCCAATGGCATGCGTGGCTAATTTGGCTTAGGTTGCATGATTTGCAAGCCTAGGTGTGGGCGCCATTTTGGCATGGCGTGGCTAGGGCCAAGGTAAGGGTGCTTGGCTTGGCGTGGCGTGACTAGCGTAGCTAGGGCCAAGGCAAAGTGCGTTTGGCATGGCGCAGCTAGCTCGGGCTAAGTGTGGCTGGCATGATTTGCCATTGGCACGGAGGTGCGGCTAGCATGGTTGGCATGCTTTGGCGCGTTTGGTGTGGCTGGCATGATTTGCCATTGGCATAGAGGTGCGGCTAGCTTGGGCTAGGTGTGGCTGGCATGATTTGCCATTGGCACCAATTATAAATCTTGATAAATAATAAAATAATTATATTTTTGGCGCTAGAAACAGCTTTGGGTGATAAATCCAGGTAGTAAATTCATAGAATCTTGGAAAGAGTAAGATCTGGAAATTGTGAAGAAATCTTTTTAATTCTTTATCAATATAGGAAGTTGAAGATGGTGAGACTTGGATCTACTGTTGACCAAGGAACAACAACTAGAAGGAGTAATAGAATTGCTGAAAGAAGAAGAAATACAAATCTGGAACCACAAGAAGAAAGAGTAAGAGAAAATCAAAGAAACGAAATTCCAATTGGACCTCAGCATGAACAAGAGCGTAACAATGATATTGATTATGATAGAGTGAGTATTCATACTACATAAACAAATTCTACTGAAGAAGAGGAACAAAGGACTCGGGAATGCAAGATTAATTGAAGAAAATGAAGAGAATATGACAATTGAAGAACTCAAGCAAAGATTACTAGTAGAACGAAGGAGAGAGGAAGAAGAACATGTGAATTTGGTACATCAGAATGATGATTTAAGAGAAGAGAATATTAGATTGCAAGAACAGAGGCCAAGAAGAGCTACACAATCAAGGTCGAGATCAAGCAGGAGTTCATCAAGACAAAGTCAATCTAATCAAGGAGATGCTAGGCGAAGACAACGCATGAAAACCATCGAAGAAAACCTGCAAATAGATGACAATTTACAAGACTGACAAGAGAGACGACATATAACTCAAGATCTGGGAACTAACCGATATGAACATCCGCGTGAACTTCTTTGTCGCACACATCATAATTTTGAAAGAGAAGAAGAGGACCAAAGGCAATGACAGGTGATATTACATGGAATAGAAATGTTGAGAGAAGATAAGAGCGTCAAAGGGAAATTACACGTGCGAGAGATGAAAGAGATAGACAAAGAAGAAGGGAAGAAATTGAAGAGATAGAATTGCAAGAAGCATTGCGTCAAAACAATCATGATAATCGAGTAAGGCATTGCGAACGTTATCGCATGGATAATACATAACAAGGAAGGACTGCACCACAAGAAAGAGAAATGTTAAGACATCGATATGATCGCACAGACGAAGAGGATAGGTTTAATAGAGCACAGATTGATGTGAACATTGAAAGGCGTAGGAGAGGAAGAGAAGAAGCTGAAGAATATGAGATACAAGAGGCAGTACATCAGAATAATCATGATAATAAATTGAGGCAAGCAAGATTAAAAATACCTATGCGAGAGTATTTAGATCAAACTTTAAGTGAATAAATTCTTAAAGAAATGGTGGAAATAAGAGAAATGATGATTGCGAAAAGAAATAGTGGAAGGAGACAACTAGAAGAAGCAGTGGAGGAAGCTGGGAAAACTCCCTTTACAAGGCAAATTCAAATGGCAGTGATACTGCCAAAGTACAATTTACCAGTGTTTACTAGCATATTTGATGGAAGCGCATGTGCAATACAACATGTGAAAGCTTACACTCGATCATTATTACAGTGGGAAAAGAATGATAAAGTGATGTGTAAATATTTTGCTGTGAGCCTGACAGGGGAAGCTCTGAAATGGTTTGAAGGGTTACCAATAGAAACTATTGGATCGTTTAATCATTTACAGAACGTCTTTTTAGGACAATATATTAGCAATAATATGTCAAGACCAGGAATTGAAACGGCATTTGGACTTCGCAGAAGAGTAAATGAGAGTTTGCGTCATCTAACAACGCGCTGGAGAACCATGTGTAGTGAAATGGCAAGACGAGTGTATGAGCGATACCTTATTATGCCATTTATCAATGTTCTTTTCCCTACAGATTTATTATATACACAAATATTCAGAATAAAGGATATAATAACAATGTCAGAGTTGCGCGAATTCCAAGAGGAATACATAGCACTGGAAGAGAAGCAAAGAGATGTGGAGTCCTATCCAGTGGCGATACCTGATGTGAAGAGTGGAAATACAAGTTTAGTCCCAAGAATGACAAATGTTGTTGCGAGTACCTCGCAGGGGAATCAAGGAAAGAACATTATAGAGAGGGAACAAAAGCTAATAGCCATGGGTAGTGAAGATCAAGAAGAATTTGAAAAGGAATATAAAGAAAAACAACTTCAGAATCGCGGAGGTAATAATAAGATTCAGAGAATGGACAACCCACCAGAAGGCTCTGGGGGTCAGAAACCATATTATAATAAGAGACAAGGAACTGGAAGGATAATATGGGAACAAATAAATTTCCATAGTTGAAAACTACAGTAGATGAAGTATGGGAAGCTGCCATCCTAATGGAAGAAATTCCTGAACCACATAATGTAGGAGATGAGCCACCACCAGGGAGGAGGAGTAAAGAATTTTGTGTATATCATCGCTTTCATGGTCACACAACAAATAATTGCAGAAATGTGAGGAAAATCATATTGCGAATGATTGAACAAGGGAAATTGGATCATTTCTTAGCACAACCACCAAAGAATTTACCACCACCACCACCACTGGGGGGAAATGCATATGGAACGGAGAAAGGAAAGAATACATATGTAATTGAAGTAGGTGCGAAAGCAAAAAACTTATATTGTAATTCAATTATACATTCATTCAAAAACATAGAAGATTTCCATGACAATATCTTGAGTAGGGTGTATGCGAGGGATGCTGATGGAAGGGAAATTCTCAACCTTGCGAAAGTATCACCATTAAAAGACTGGAAAAAACAGATTATTTCATTCAGTGCGAAAGAAACACCAGGAGGAGGGTAATCGCACGAATGTCCATTAGTAGTGAGATTAGGAATTAATCCGAAACCGAAAGCAGAAGATGAAGCAAACACCTGTGCAATAAATAGAATACTTATAGATCCTGAAAGTTCTGTCGATATTCTCTTTTATCCTACATACAAAATTATGGGTGGAAGAGATGACGAATTAATTCCTTTAACAAATAAAATTTATGACTTCAATGGAACTACGAACAAGCCGAAAGGAGAGGTGACAATGAGGATTCTTCTTTAGAATTTACCAACGGAAATTGTATTCTGTGTCGTGGATTTCGAATCACCTTATAACGCTCTGATTGGAAGGCCATGGTTGCATAGTATCTTGGGCGTGGCTTTGACATTTCACCAGTGCATAAAATTTACTTTACCTCAAGGTATTGGCATAATAAGAGGAGATATAGTTGAAAGTAGAAGTTGTCAAGAAATCGATATTTATAAGTGCGAAGAAAGAGAACGTAAACGAAGAAATTGGAAAAAGCATGTTGCAGGCAGTCAAAGAGCTGAGAGATTAATGGTGGACAAAGTGTATAAAGTTGGAAAAACAGATAAGCAGAATACTGAAGCAGAGCCTTCTGCGCATAATAGTACTTAGCGAGCCAGAAATATCACTTATACAGAAAAAGGAGGAATGCATAAGCAAAAGTTGTGTTCTCGAGATAAAAGTTAAAGGTGCGATGGTTCTCGCGCAGAGGAGATTTAAGAAGTTATGCGAAATAATGTTCTGAAAAGCATATGCGAGCGTAAGGAAATACAAAAAGTGAAAGGGACAAATGAGTAGTATGGAGGATACACATGTCTTTTCTTCGTGAGAAAGAAATTAATAAGAAATTTATGTACTAGAGTTGTATAAACTCAAAGATTGAGAATGGAATGAAAAATTATAATTTCATATGGTGATACCGTATCAAGAAAAGGAAAATTGACATATTTATAATAAGACCTTAATAAAAGGCACCAGAAATGAAAATTTAAATTAGGTAGACTAGGAATCTGAATGTGGCGTGCAACCTAGTTCGCATACATGCAAGAGGCAAAAAGTAAGACCTATCTCCGTCTCAAGGGAAAGCTACACCGACCCTGGAACTTGAGTCATGGAGATTTGGGGTGAGAAAAAACGAAAAATCCCATCCAGGAGAGGTGCCTTAAATTTTCAGTCTAATTTCATAATCTTAGATTGGAAGACCAAGGTGAGAAAGTCTCTCCTAAGGAGTGCAGAAACTCGATCAGGGCGCCGAGGTACACGGTTGAGTCAAGAGTGTGGGGGGCGTTAGAGCCTGCCTTACCATTCTTGACAAGTCCTGACTATGATGCACTCGGTCCGAAGATACCCCACTTAGGGTGCAGTCTCGTAACCATAAACCTAATCGGTGAAGGGATAAGAGACTGCGAAATCAACTGGTTGTTGTATTACCGGATGGGAGGAGCCAACCTTAACCCGGTATAGGTAAGATTCCTTGAAGGGGAAACCAGGGGGAAGATAAGGACGACAACCTCCATTAAGGAGCTGAATTGTGTAAAAATACGTAAATGTCATGAGGCTTTTTACTCATGGGAGTATTAAGACTTGTTATATTTATGCAATAAAAACCTGAAGAGGTAATAGTACAAGAAAAAGATAAGACGAGATCAATGGGTCGACACATTACAGTGTAAAGACCGCCTGCGATCTTGTCGCACAGAAATTAAGGCAAGATAAGACCTTTACATAGGAAGGAAAGATAAGACCTCATCATAAAGATTATATATGAGCTAATGTTTGTTTTGCAGGAAATTAAACAACATGAGCTCGCACACTTGTTTCATACAAGGAAAATAATAAGAGGCAAGTATGGGAATTGAAATAACAAAATATTATCTTTCTTGTAACAAACAAGTTTAAAATTTATCAAAACAAAGAAGGGGAAATTCGAATAAAAAGAGAAAATTAAGCACGATCAATGACTACATCTTGGGTCCAGGATTCTCAACTTCAGCATTAATCTCTCCAGCATGCTTCCTTCTCAAGTTGATTCTATTCATCCTCTTGATCCTTCTCATCATCGCTTACAAATTTATAGTCATTGTCCGATTCAGGATACTCTTCATCTTCTCTTACATTAAGAGGAGGGAAATTAACTGCAGGAAGAGAGTTGCTCAGAAGAATTCCATTAATTACAGATTTAGCACTAGCATGAGCCTTGCGAATAGCTCATCTTTCAATATTTCTAGCATTGATCTCCAAAAAAAAATTGTGTGTGTGCGAGTCTTCTTCGCGCTCTGTCTCGAGAAGCAGAAATAGAAACCTAAAGGTTCGCATATGATACTTCCAGGCTCATACGATCTTTGCGAACTTTGGCTAAATCAGATCTCAACTAAGTAATAGTAGATTGATACGACTTTTCAGAATCTGCAAAGAATAATATATTATCATAAATTGAAAATAAAGCTCATATTAACAAAACCCAAAGAATATTTTAGAGAATAATGAGGCAGTCAACTCTAGCTGACTACCTTCGCAGAATTTAGAAAGAACAAGGGTGTTATTCTTCATACTTTCCATATCTTTGTCAAATTCATCATCAACTAAACCATTGAGACGGGATCGAATCTTCTTTTCATCAGCAGAGAGAGACTTATTCTTTTTCTTAAGAGCATCATGGGAATGCTTTAATTGATCATATTTTTCTTGAAGCTGGTTCTTCTTCATAGTCAAATTTATTTTACTTTGAATGATTTTTTCGTTCTGGGTCTTTAATTCCTCAGACGATGTTTCTAGTGAGCGAAGAATCCGCTTGATCTTCATTTATTTTCTCGAAGAATTAAGTATTGGTGCTAAAACTCGCTTCCTTCTTTAAGAAGGAATGCTTCTCGAGGGGAAAGAATATGATTTTCTTCTGACAAGGTTTGATGTCTTAAATCAGCATCATATGACAGTTTAGATAAGTGGGATATCTGACCATTTAATACTTCAATCTCTTGAATGATTTGGTTATTTTCATGAGATAGATTATTAATCTGGTCAAGTGAATACGAATGCTGGTTATCTAATTGGTTTAATTGAATCTGCAACTTCTCGTTATTCGCCCGAGTATCCTCAGCAAGAAATTGAAAATAAAATCTCTCCATAACTCGCTTCTGGTTTAAATCTTAATAAATGCATGAAGAAATTTAAAAATTGTGGGTAAGCAAATAAATGTATCATAGGATACGATAGGCAAAAGGAAAAAAGGTACCTCTTGGTTTCGGTTGCGAAGATTCTCAGAATCAAGGTTTGCAACTTGGAGTTCTCCTCTCAGCTTATGGACCTCCTGAAGTTCCCCTTTCAACCTATTGATTTCCTTCACTAAAGAAGTATTTTGTTGCGAAAGTTCCAATTGAGAGCAGCAAAATTCAAAATGCTCTTCAGCTAGAATCATTCGACGATGAGATTCCTAAAGAAGAAAGAACACAAGGATAAGAGATTAAGATATTATAATTAAGATAACGATGTGAGAGGTACTTACCAAGACATCTAGAGCAGTATGGAAGCTTGGATCAATTTGAGAATGGATCTCATCCCTTGTAGCTTTATCAGAGGAAAATTAGCACAGAAGTTTACTTAACGCAGAGAAAATGCGAAGTTTGCAAGGGTCATTAGTGGAGGATTGAGCAGAGTTGATGATATCGAATAGAGTTTGAGAATCAAAATTCACACTATCCAAAGACTTCTTATTAAGAGAAAGGGAACTTAATACAAAAGAAGAATATGAAGAAGAAGGGGCAGATATAGGAGGAGAAGGAATAATGAAATTTGTAGGGACAGACACATCAGCATTATTTGGTTGTGAGTTAGTATTTGTGAATAAAGAAGAGGTTTGACTCGCATACAGTAAGTTCGTAGAGGCAATAGTGGGGATACCTTTTATCCCTTGATCAGCAGCAGTTTCTTTTTCATAAGGAAAAATTTCTTCAAGGGTGATAGAAGCATTCGCATTAGAAGGTTGATTGTTGTTATAGGGGTGAAGTTTGCGACATCAAAATAAAGGATAGAAAGATTTGACTTAAGTACTGAAGGCTTGCGAACTTTCTTAGTTTTTGGTCCTCTGCCACCACCCATCTCACAATCAGAAGTCTGCGAAAACAAAGTAGATGAGAAATAAAGGCAACAATATTGTTTAGTAAAAAATTGGGTATGTCTTACTTCTTTGTTGTGCGAAGCTTTCCTCTTATGAGATTCTTCGTTCTTGTCATCTGAAGAAGATTTAGGGTTTTGAACGGTTATCTTGAGAGCACTTAAAGAAGGATTTTTCCTGAAAAAGTATGGGAATTGGGTTAATCAAAAGATAACAATTATAATCAATAATTATGATTATCAGAAGATAAAAGGATTAATTTGGGAAAGAAGAAAACAAACTTTGAATTGGGATCCATGAAAACAATAGTGATAGAATGGTAGCGACAGAAGCAGTAGAACAGCAGCAGCATGGAAGAGATAGTAGAAGAAAAGAAGAATTTTTGGAGATGAAAAGAAGAAAAGAAAAGGGTTATTTTCCTTCAAGGAATCAATAAATAGATGAAAGAGATGACCGGTTATAATCAGTTAAGCCGGTAAAAAGAAGAAAAATTGACACGTGTGAATAGATAAACTTGAATTCCGGAAAATTGTCGGCAAAGTAAAATGTGAAAAGACAAGCTTATGCGATATTATAGGATGGAAATTTCTCATATCGCTCACTCTATAAAGTAAACGAAATGAGAAGAGGCAAAATGTAGGAGTGGAATATCGCACATATCAATAAATATGCAAAGTGAAGATTATCTAACGTAAGTGAGGACTATCGCACATAGTAAAATCGAGATGACGTATTGGATGATGTCAGCAAAGTCACGAGTATAGTGTGATGATCTATGCGAAGTATAAACTGTGCGAGAATGAGTGAGTGTACATGAGCGAATGTAACGCATAGTGATTCCGAAAATAATGGATCTCTTAGCTGTCATCCACTATGTAGAATCCTATATAAGGGGAAGAAGTTATCACATAGAGATATCTTTTTAGTGTGTGTTAGACAAGAAATTAGGAGAGAAAGTTTATTTGGAGAGCAAGTAAAGTCATTGTATATCTTGTAACCAATTATAAATCTTGAAAAATAATAAAAAAATTCCATTATGATTACTTAGAACCTTGTCTAAATATACTGGGATGTGGTTGTAGGATTTCCTGCAACTACAAAGAGTTAGTAAATGCATCAAGGTTCTTCCTCGTGTCAAAACCAAAACAAATTATGGGTTATGATTCATTTTGCTGGTTACGTTCTATTAAAAATCAATCGATACTTTATTAAGAAGTGCATTTTCATGTAATTGTAAGGGAAAAGACCTGAGAAATTGAGAAGTATGATTGTCACCTAAATACACATCCTTGGGTTATTGATGATAAAGTGATACCTAAAATTCGACATTCTTAAGAGCAAATAAATTTTGCTACATTTATTTTTCACCGAGTTCATTAAGATTTGATACTAATTCATCTAAATTCTTAAAAGAACTTCCACCTTCTTTTACTGCTTCTAATCCCATCTTACCCATCTCCATGGCTCGAATCGTTTGTGGTCGACTCTTACCTTCCTCGCCTTGAATTACAGATTTAGCAATGACTTTAGCTAACTCAGTCGAATTTGGAACTGTATCAGCACCTTCACAGACCTTTTCTGCCAATCCCAAATCAGTTTCCAAGAGTTTTGCAGTCATGAAATGGTCATTTATCATAGGCCACAGTAACAAATGAACCCCTGCTACAAGTCCTTCTAGCACTGAGTTCCATCCACAATGAGTCAGGAATGAGTTCACAGCTCGATGACTCAGTATAGCCACTTGCGGCGCCCAGCCTTTGATCACGAGTCCTTGGCCAGAAACTCGGTCTTCGAACCCAGTTGGTAGTACAGGCTTCTCAAGATCCTCCTCATCACCAATAGATGATGATGATGATGATATTTCTTTAACACACCAAATGAACTTAACCTGGCTCAGTTCTAGTCCCATAGCGAGTGCCTCGACTTGTTTCCTGTTTAACACAATCTGGCTTCCAAAACAAACATAAAGAACCGATTGACGATTCTCTGCACACGAGTCAAGCCAAGACATTACCTGTTCTGTGCAAATTGAGCCGGGTCCGCCGCTGTTACTTGCTGCTACAGACGATTCATTCTGATGATGATCTATAGGAGGAAGT
Source organism: Papaver armeniacum (assembly GCA_023531295.1). Lineage (NCBI taxonomy): Eukaryota > Viridiplantae > Streptophyta > Magnoliopsida > Ranunculales > Papaveraceae > Papaver > Papaver armeniacum. Next base: position 57,303 of record JAJJWW010012899.1, on the reverse strand, counting down.
AAAGGCCCTACGCCCCAGACCCGGCCGTGATCACCATAATTTTTCCTCAAGTGATTCAAAAACGGTTCTTCCAACTCGGCAAATGAATTCAGAATAATACCCCAACTCGTTTTGTTCGACGAATTATTATGTTGCATGACCTTCCAAAGTGGGCTGTCATCTGCATATAGATGATGCAACACGTGTATCTGATAAATCGGAAAGACAGGTGAAGTCGGAACACCTGATGCCGAGAACAGATAATTAGGATCTTTGCAATCTTCTCTCGGCGGTAAGTTACTGACGAAATAATGAAAGATCGATAGATTATGTGCCGACATAGGAAAAAAAGCGATGCGGACAATGTCAAGACGAACAGCGAGATTTTGGGTCCAACCAAGGAACAGATCTGATAGGATCGCCGTTGGAGGAGAAGAAGAATTTTGTATCTGCAACTGAAACCACTCTAGCAGAGATTCTTGGAGTTGACCCATTAAGTGTATCATGGACGGAATGTAACTCGTCGGGAGATCTTTCAAGTTTTCGATTCCAGGAGGTAAACAAGAACCAGAAGAAGATGATGATTCAGCTGCTGTTGGGAAAGGCAAGACTAGTGTTTTGACGCATGATGGATGCCTGGCAAGTAACGGTTGAACAAAAGAGAGGTTCTTCGGAGTGACGAGTACGGTGATGATCATACCACGGAGAGCTAATTGGTGAGTGAGATCGAGTAGTGGTAAGATGTGTCCCGGTGCGGGGAAAGGGAAAACTAATATGTGTTTTCCCATACTAGTTTTGCTTGCATTATCAGACATGATCATGAGTCGATTTGTCGATATTTGACAATGTTTCTTGATTTTGATCTATAAGTAGAGACTTAGCTAGCTCCTCTAATGAACTTTTTTATCATCTCTCGATCCACTGTTGATGATTGATTAGGCCTGGTAGAACCAGGTAGCTGGGTTCTCAGAATTCAATTGTTATTTACTAGAGGTGACGGGTGGCATGTGTTGGTTACGTCAGCATGTCTGAAAAATGCATAAAGAAGTAGTCATGTGTACCTCGACGATATTATTTTAGCTTTAAATAATCGGGCCGCCAGTTATAACCCCAAACGTGTCGGTATCTATCCACAAAAAATCCATTCAAACAAAAGTGATACAAAAACCACAAATAACATTAACAGTCTAAACTACCCTTCCCCTAATTCAGCCCAAAAGAAACTTAAAAAAAAAAACGGCCCATTCTTTTATTGCTTTTCAACGTGCGTAACGGACAAAAAGAAAAAATAAAACCTCTGCTAGTCTTCTCTAACTCCCTCAAAACCCAGAAATTCCAGATCTAGTATTCATCCCGAAGCAAAAATCATTCAAATTCAATCTGTATTCATCCTCCGATTCTCGATTTTACCTTCTTCTCTTCTTCTATGGTTACGTACTTCAACCATTGAAGCAAATTATGACCTAACTCACTTCATTTTTTGTGACCTAATTTTTCTAAAACAACAAAAATGGGGAAGAAACAAAATCAACAGGAGAAAAAGAAAGATGGAAAGCTAAAGAAGACTGCGAAACCACCTCCAAAAGGTAAGAAATCATATCAATTCTTCTTCTTCAATGGTTTATGTTTCATTTTCTTCGATTGAATTTGAATCAAAATATTATTAGTTTTAGGTTTCATTTGGTTACATCATTTGTTAGGTTTAGGTTTCAGTTGTTTGTTTGTTTGATATAAACAAATGAAAACAAATTTCAGTTGTTTGTATGTTTGATGTAACCAAATTGTTGTTTGTTTACATGTGGTTTACATATGGTTTTCTTTTTGATGAAACCAAACTATAATCTGGTCTTTTTGATGAAACCATTTTTGGTTTCATCATTTTACAATTGGTAAATTGGTTCCACCATAACTGATAATATTTACAATTTCATCAGAATACAAAATTGCTGATAATCTGGTCTTTTTGATGAAACCATTTTTGGTTTCATCACTTTTCATTTTTTCAAAAATAGATTTGGTGATGTTTGTTGTATTCTATCATAACCATGAGTTTGTTTGATGTAACTATATTTGGTTACACCATTTCTACTTTGGTTTCACCATAACCTTGTGTTTTGTTTGATGTATTCTTACATAACACTTTTATAGACTACTCTTGAATTTGCTTGCAAGTTGGAATTAATTTGGTTTCGTACGTAATATCCCTTTACATCATAGATATGCTTGAATTTTGTTGTTGCTTATGGTTTACGTTTGGTTTCACTTATATAGGTAAAAAAAGACAAATAGAGCCGTACAGATGCTCGTTGCATCATATGTGCGAGGCAACAGCTGAAATAAAGGCACTGATAAAGAACAAAAAATTGCATATGAAGGCTCTCGTATCATGTCCATTCTGGTGTTTCTTTGAGCCTTTCTATGATGGTGTATTGGAAGAAGATGAGCTCGTCAAAAAGACGAAAGCGATTATGATGGTTTTAGAGTCACTTGAACTCAGAAAAAATGGTAAGCTTCCAATTTGTTTCAGAGTAACGAGATCAAAACAAATGACATTGCTGACCATTCCAGAACATTTTGCTGTGATTTTTAGACTACAAATGATGAAGGATGTAGAACTAGTCATAGATGAAGAGCTGGATTCAAAGGTTAAAATGTTCACGGCTCAATATTTTGGTGGGGCTAAGAAGACGAAGAAAGGCGATATTAAACGTCGTATGTTGGAAGCTGCAGCGGATGAAACCAAATCTGATGACTTTTTCAAGTTATTTGGTATGTTCACTTTGGTTTCAGTATTCGTCCCCAACAAAGGTGGGCAAACTCTGGCTGCAAAGTACATGTACTTGGTATTTGAGATGAATAAGGTGTGTTGGCCGGAATTCTTTCATGAGTACCTAATTGAGTCGCTAATAACATCTAAAGGCAATGTTGAAAGTATAATTGGTTGCGTCATTTACCCGTTGGTAAGTTAAGTTTTTTTTTCTTTTGATTCAAAAGTTCACTACACCAAATTCTTGGATTAGAAACAGAACTAAGCCGTTACTAAAACGGGTTGTAACGTCTCTTGCCTGTTGCAAAAGCGGGTGTTACATTTTTTTGTAATGGCTTTGTGGCGTTGTTTTGGTTATAATCGGCCCTCGTAACAGTTGTGAGCCGTTACGAATTTGCCACGAGGTAACAGCTCCGGGCCGTTACAAATTGTTTTTGTAACATCGCTGTTGTAACGTGAAGAGCCGTTGCGAAATTTTTTGTAACAACAAAAAAATTACTACCAGTCAACCTTGACCAATTTTGACCAGGTCAAGGCTGATCTGTGATTCATTTCTCATAGGAAATTAGCCTAATTCTAAATACCTGCATATACCTTCCAATCCATTCATCATCCACATTCAATGATAATTTCTTCAAATAATTCATTTCACACATTCAATCCATTCATATCAGGTTCAAATAAAAAAAGAACTGAAATTTTTCTAAGTACCAATTTTTTTTTGGTAAGTATCAAATTTCTTAGGGAATACATAGAAACTTACTGTCTACATAGAACTTATAAGATAAAAACTTATTAACTGTCTACATAGAACTTACAAAACTTGAAGCTGCTAAGGGACCTTATGACTGCTTTGTTCTCCATCCTTTCCAATCAAAAAGAGCATCATTCAAAAACCCGCGAACACAAAAAAACAAGATACTTAGATGTTGGGAGTAAGCAAAAACTAGAAGAGATGACACACTCAAAAACTGGAGCAGATTATGAAATTATTGCTTGGCAAGGAAAGGCACCGATACTTAACTACTTAACTACAACTAGGCAAGATGAAGCTTCATAACTTGGCACTCTCTGTCTTTTATGTAGATTCTGTCATCCAAGCAACTGGTCCTGCAACAAACCAAAGTCCATAAGCTCTCAATTCATTCGAAAAAACAAAACACCTTTTTTCCAATGAAATCATCTTAACACCGACAAACATATATAATACAATTGTAAGAAATGAAAATCTAGCAAGTATACAAGTGAAATACTTACTAGGTCCAGTAATCTAGCAGTACACATGTTGATGCCAACCCCATGCAGTTCACTTTCCCCGAAACACAGAAAAACAACTTTATCAACCTTACTGTATATAAAAATGTACATAAGCATTAGCAGGTTGAAAGAGGTTGCATTTGTTCATGAATTTGCATTGATCACTTATGTGGCTAGGGTTTGCATCTCAAATCCCACTGAGCAAATGATCCATCTCTTAAACCACATACAAATAAGATCTGACAAAAATTAACAAACTCCAGGGCAGTTAGACCTCCCAAGGCTGTCACAAGGATTAAAATATCTCAAACGAGCATTTACTTACCAGGATTGGATGGGTGGGCACATACTGACTTTACACTTCTTGTATGACCAGTTAAAATACCAATGCAGACCCTTTCTTCCACGTTCCAAATCTTTATCTACATACCCAAAATATATACTATACATTAGTTCAGTTCTATAAAAAGGTTTAGTCATACATACATTTCTAAACATAAGTTGTTCAACATTTTCTTTGTCAAGCAAACACACATAACCGAATCAGCATAACTCAAAATCATTTTAACTTACCTTTTAATCTTCTGCAGATGTCAAAATGCGAGGCCTGGTCACGACCACCAAGATCATTTAATCAAAAAATCCTCCAGTTCCCACCACAAGAAAACCAATGTATCGCAACACCTCACTTATGTGACAAGAACCCATGTTTCATGTAGCACAAACCTATTGCCACATAATTCTTTTTTTCCACACCTGTGGCAACAACCTGGGTGGCAAGAAATTATTGCCACACCTTAAATACACTGTAGCAATAGCTAGATTTTTTGCCACACTAACTGGTGAGGCAATAACATGCGGCAAAAAGGTAATTTTTTATTTAATTATTATTGTTTTTACTATTTATTTTATTTGAAAAATCTGTTGCCACACCAAACTGGTGCGGCAATAACGTGAGGCAAAAAAGTTTCATTTTTAAATTTTTAATTATATTTCTTTTCAAACACTTTCGCCACACCACATGAGTGCAGCAAAAAGAAGCTTGCCGCAAAAATGTGTTTAGGGATCACTGTAATCATGTACAATTTGTACACGGTAAACAAATTTTTATGAAAGCATTTCTAACCAAAAATTGAATTGAAACAAAGAAATCAAAATATGTAATTAAGAAAAAATGTATGTTAGAAAGTAGGGTGGTAAATCAAACTTTACCATAAGAAAAAAACCAGATTAATTTACACAATTTTTGACCTTTAACATTAACCGCGCCACACAGAAGTAACTTTATACTTCAAACTAGACATAATCCCTGCTAAATCCATCCCAACTGTCTATTCCACTGCCCCGTTCCTGCTAAGCAAACGAACAAACACCACCAAGGAAAATAAAATCAAGAAATGGCAGAATATCATCAAGTCTAATGGAAGCTTGAGTTGTACGAGGAATATCATACAAACATGCAGATAAGCATCATACTAACATAACGAATTTTTTTACGTGTTAGTTAAGAGATTGTTCAAATACTATGAATTCAAGATCAAGAAAGAGATACGATCAGTTTGCGATCTCTACGGCTTCTCCCCAGGTCTAACGAGTTATTCCTCTTATCTGTAAGGCTTCTCCAAAGGTCTGTAAGGTTGCTGTTAAGGTGCCATAGTTACTTCCCATGTATGGAACGTTTCTTTCGCTCTTTCGTTTGTCTTTTAAAATTTTCGTTTCTGTCAGAACTGGAGCATGTGATACTACGTTTACAAAGATTTCATCACTCATAGGTTGTAGGTTACCATCCTCATCCAACCCAAACTTCTAACAAATACTAATTTACCCCACATTAATTCCTAAAACTCTCTCATATAAATTCTAATCTTTCCATTTTCAGTAAATCTAAAAACTAAAAAACCTAAACCTAAAAAAAAATTCTATTTCCATCATAAACTTTCCAAATTCTCAAAACCCTAATCAAAAAAAAAAATTCATCTTCTTCTTAGACGATCTTCGATCCAACCAAGAAGAAGGTAAATCTCCATCAACCCATTCTATGATTCTTCTTATCTTATTGATTTACATGTTTAAATCTTCGTTTTTGACAAATCAAAACTCTGATTACAACCAGAATCTGTTTTTATTGACCTATCGAATAAACTGATTCTGGGTTTTGTTCTCGACCATGAAGAGCATGCATAGTAATCGGTTTACATGATGATTAACATAGCCCGATTCTGAGGTAAAAATGAAATATGAAAATTCATCACCAAAATCGGTTTATATATGTAATATGTATAATTAATCTGATTACTATAGTCTTTTCATGATATATGATATGATCATCTTCCTCTCCGCAATCGGGTTTTATACATGTACCACATAACCTGATTTTTGTTGTCTCCCCAGAATCGGATTATTTATGTTTGTATATGTACTGATTCCTTACTTGATTTTTGTTTATCTTTTGTGTATAATGGACTTCGGACACCTACCATTTTACAATCGAGAGTTTAACCTTGGAGGATATTATGAGGAAACCACAAAGAGTTCCATTATGAGGATAAACATTATTTCAGCTGGTAGAAATGCCCACCAAGAATTGGAAGGTATGTTTGAAGAAATGGTTGAATTTATGGTCATGGATGATGCAGAAGTTGCTGCTCTTGATGATGATGCTGCTGGTGGTGCTGCACTTGCTCCTGGTGCTGGTGGTGCTGCAGCTGCTCCTGATGCTGGTGCTGCTGCAAATTCTCCTGATGATGCTGCTGCAAATGCTCCTGGTGCTCCTTAAATTTTCTAGTTTAACTTTTAAATACTAAAACTTATAGTTTATAAGACTTGTGGTTGTTTTAAATCTTTTGGGATGGTTGGTGTTTGTATTTTGGATGATATTTGTGTGGTTGATGTTTTTATTTTGGATAATCTTGTGTTGAACTTAATGCACTTAATGTTTAAAAGTTTTCTAGCCTGACATGCCAACAATCGGTTTACTCGATATGGCCACATAAACCGATTGTGCAAGCCATTCTTCCTGGATGTTTTTAAGCCAAGCTAGAATCGGATCACATATGGAAATATATAACCCGATTTGTGTCGGTGAAAATTTAAAATTTAAACTGTCTTTAATCGGTTTACATTGGTCGCAAGAAAGACCGATTCCTTGTGCCATGTAAATACAATCGGGTTTTACAATCCTTCTAAAAGACCGATTATTTCAAATTATTTCACGTTTTTCAAAAAAAAAATAGTCGTTTGGGACTTTCTCTATAAATAGAGACCTCACCCTTTGACCCCATTTGCCCCAAAATTGATCATTTTATTCCCCCTCACTCCATATACTCCACAACTACTCATTTCATACATATACATACAAAAAATGGCATCATTCGACTCCGCGGAAGATTTGGCAATCACCAAATCTTGGTATGCGGAAAAACGACTTAGACGTCAATCCTCCGAAAGGGTGGATTCCACAACCTTTTGGGCTAGGGTACACTACAAATTTTGCCAAGAGTTTGGGAATCCTAACGCAAGAAGTGTTCAACGAGTGCACGCTAGGCACCTAGTAATCGAAAATGCGATACTTGCTTTTTTAGCTCTCCAACCTCGGATTTTTAACACTCGTCCCTTCACCTTGTCCATTGCACAATTTGTAAGTAATTTTGTGGTTTATTTTACGTAACCCATGTTGTTTTACATTCCAATGAAACACCACTAACAAATGTAAGTTTGTTTTTGTGTTTTTGTAGCACGAAGTCGTGAAAGCGTGCTACTTGGAGGAAAAGGGGGAAGCATTCGCATTCGATGCAAGCTATCACTTCTTGGCAGAAAGAATCCCGGAGGATAAACCGGACTACTTGGATGCTGTATCGTTTTCGTCGGAGGAAGATTGATGGCTTTAGAAGTTTTTGTATAGGTTTCGTGGTTAGACCTCTATGTAAACCTGGCACTTTTAGGGGCGACCCCAAACGAATTAGGGGCGACACTAAAAGACAAAAAAGGTCACCCAAACGTAAATCTATGCTACCCCTTATCTTCGATTTTTTGAAATGGCCAATATGCCCTTATATAATCGGTAGCCAACACAATAATCGGTAGGTTAAATGTGAATCGGTAGGTTAAATTGAAACTATACCTACCGATTGTTGTGTAGATACTTCGGCTAATAATCCCTTACATAATTGGTAGCTTATCCAACATGTAAGACTACCGATTATAAGGAGCCCCGTATTCAGCCTTGGACAAATTCCATAGGTTTTGAGGGGTGCAGAGCCAACCATAACCACTTGGCTTGAGATGTGGATGTAGCCATAATCGGAAGCCTAATAGGTTACATACACTACCGATTATAAGTTGCCCCAAAATGAGTTTTTTTCTAAAATCCTTCACGTAATGAATTTTGAAATCTACCATAATCGGTAGGGTATATAATTATATAACCAACCGATTATAACGAGCCCCAGATCCAACCTTTGCCATATTTCATTGGTTTTGAGTGCACACAGCCAGCCATAACCATGTGGTTTGTTAAGTTGGATGTAGCCATAATCGTAAGCCAAAAATGTTCCAAAACCTACTGATTATACAAATTGCCCCAAAATGAGTTTTTTATAAAATCCTTCTTGTGATGAATTTTGAAATCTACCATAATCCAGTAGAGTTAACAACTTAACAACCTACCGAGTATAAGGATCCCCGTGATCGAACCCTTGCCAAATTCCATAGGTTTGGAGTGTACAGAGCCAGGCATAACCATGTGGTTCGTGATTTGGATGTAGCCATAATCGTAAGACAAATAGGTTCCACAACCTACCGATTATACAGTTGCCCCAAAATGTGTTTTTTCTAAAATCCTTCATGTGATGAATTTTGAAATATACCATAATCAGTATAGTTTACAACTTATAAACCTACCGATTATAAGTGGCCCCAGATTCAACCTTTGCCAAAAACTAAAATATTCGGCAGCCAAAACAATAATCGGTAGTTTCAGAAAATAATCGGAAGCAAACTTTGTAATCGGTATGCTGGGGTCTATATATACGTGTTTGGAAGAAAAAAATTGAGGCATTGTGAGATAACTCATTGAGTGAGAGAAGAAGAAGAAGAAAAAAGAAGAAGTGGGTATATGTTGCCAATTTCCGATTTTTGCCAACTTCCATAAACATGGATGGGTGCGAAGAAGGACGTGAAGTTGTTGAAGTTCAAGGTTCACTACCGTTTAGAGATGACGATTTGGGATATTTGTTGAATGATCCAAACTTTGATGGAGATGAAACCCTAGACGACGCTTTCATGGAAGAAAATGGAGAATCACCCGAGATCGAATCTAACGATGCATCAAACATACAGGTATGTTGTTAACAAACTCTAATACCCATGTTATCCATGTTATGTGTGTTTGTGTGTGTTTTCGAACGTGAAAATTCGATTTCTGCATGCATTGAATGACATGAACGACATATATTCGGTTGTTAATTTAGTAAAATATCTACCGATTATCAATAATCGTATATATTTTGATGTATTGATCTGCCGAATATAAAAAAATCCCCAAATTGAAAGCTTCAATTTCTCACAATTGGAAGTTGTATACATGAATAAATGTCCGATTATTGATATTTAATAATCGGTTGGTTTATGAATTTATAGTCCCTCCGATTATTGAAGCTTTTTATACAGAAGAATTGTTCATTTGTGTATGTCGTTAATCGGTAGACAATATTCGTACATGACTACCGATTTCTCATAATCGGTTATGTTGTGTAGTATTAAATTACCGATTATTTTTTAATCGGTTACTTATTATCTAAACTTCTTTCCGATTTCTAATGCATAACTTGTTGTTGTTGTGCGTAGGCTGTTGTAGCGGTTGATGGCGATTATTATTTGAGGCCTGATACTTCCATACACTATGCAAACGATTTGGTATGTTCATGAATTATCTTTTCTTTTTCCAATCATGTATGTTACATGGTTATGCTTATTTTTTTTGGTTTGTTATATGCACATATAGATATTTGAAAGTAAGAAGGAAGCAAAGGAATGGGTTATGAACAAGGCAAAAGAGAAGATGTGCGTGGTAGTTCAGAACCCTTGCGTGAAGGACATTAGGTTTGAAATGGTTTGTGAGCGAGGTGAGAAGAACAAGAGTCACGAGGGAAAGAATAATAAGTATGTAAGGAAGACGGAGAGGAAGAAGTACCGAACTTATACAAAGAAGATTGGATGCCCATTTAAGATTGTCTTCTATAAGCCCGATGGTAAGGAAAGTAAAGATTGGAAAATGTCTAAAGTTGCTAATGGTTGTCACAACCACGATGATCCGGATACTCTTATTGGACATGTAATGGTTGCGAAGTTAAAAACACATGAAATGGAGACGGTAAGGTCTATGCGTATCCAAAAGGCGAGTGCGATCTTAAGTAAAATAAAGGCGTACGACCCCGACAACTTGTCTTCTTTGTCTACAATTAGGTCGGCCCTAGCTACGATCAAAAGGACGGAATGGGATGGTAGAACGGTCATGCAACAATCGTAGTGGTTAGCTGAGTTACACGACTACACGTTGAGAACGGAAGAAAAGGATGGTAAAGTGGTACGTATTTTCTTGGCACATCCCGAAATGATAAAATTGGCTCAGTGTTTTCATCAAATTTTGTTGATAGATGCCACTTACAAGACAAACAAATATAACATGTCGTTGTTGAACATTTCTTGTCACACTTCGGACAAAAACACGTTTACGATTGCATGGGGTTTAATGGATCATGAGAACAACGTGAGTTTCATTTGGATGTTGGAGACGCTGAGGTCCATTTACAATGGGGATGATTTTCCAAGGGTTATTGTAACGGATAACGATCGAGCTTTAATGCATGCAATAGCGGTAGTGTTTCCCTGAAGCCGAAACTTGCAATGTACGTGGCACATTCAAGGCAACCTCGAACCACAATTGCCATCACCATTTCCAAGCTAAAAAACCAAGGAAGGGTACCAAGAGGTCGAAGGAAGAGGATGAGCGCATTAGTAAATTAACCGAGGAAGAACGAGAGGAAGAGAAGAGGTTATTTGATGAAAAATGGAAGGAGGATGGGATAATTTGGAGAGCATTCATGAAAGCATGGGACAAGATCGTTTGGTCAATGACCGAGGAAATTTACGAAAGAAACTTGAATAAATTTGAGGAGAATATTGCAAGGACTACCCAAAACCCGTTGAGTATTGTAAAACACAATGGTTACCGATTAAGGAGAGGTTTGTGTATGCATGGACATATGAATATCGTAACTTCAAGAACGAGGCGACAAGCATTGCGGAGGGGTCTCATGGCCGATTAAAGAAAATACTTCTAGGTAGTCAAAATGGAGTTGTGTTGATCCAAGAAGCAATCCATGGATTCACCAATCGTGATCTCATAAAGATTAAGGATTCTATGCAATTTAGTGTACATAAATTCCCTACGGAACATGAAAGGGAAAGATTGCTTCTAAGGGGCATTGTTCATAAAGTTTCAAGTTGGGCAATAAATCACATGATGGAACAATTGAAGTTGTATAAAGCTTTCGATGACGAGAAAACGGTTTGTGTTTGCAAGGATATGATAGGTATTGGTCTCCCATGTCGTCATAAAATTGGTAGGTACGTTGATGTGATTGACATCAATGATATTCATCCATTTTGGAAGCAATTAAATTTCACTCCAAGCACCCCCGTAGTCGATGGTCCGTCGTTCATGGAGTCGGAATTGTATGCAAGAATAGTCGAGCGTTATGATACAACAAATGGCGCCAAGAAGCAAATATTGATGCATGATTTGGAGCAAGCTTTTCACCCTCGTTTAAGGGAGGTTGGTGAACCTATTAAGCAAAAGGGGTCAGGTAGGCCGAACACCGAAGTGTCGAGGACCATTGAAAGAAAAGAATTAAAGGATCATTTGTCTAATAAAAGAATATGGTGTCGGCATGAGCGTTCGGAAGCCGAATTTGAAGATGAGCCGCAACCCAAGAAAAGAGGTCATCCAAGAAAAGATCAAAATGGACCAACCGGACAACAAGTGAGTCCAAAGGTCTCTACGAAGCCTTCTCAAGTAAGTCAAGCCGATGCGGTGGAAGAAGTTGTGTTAGTGGAGACCCAAACTAGCTCCGTAGTTATTGATCAAATGAGCGACTCGCAACAAACACAATAAACGGAAATGGTGACTATAAGAGAGAAGTATGGTACACTTCGTTGTCCTAGGGATTTATATGGAAGACCAACATGATCAAGGTATACGATTATAGAAGAGTATATGAAACAACTCCATCCACTCATTGTTCCATTTGTTTTGTCCACCGACGAGGTTGATGGGGATGGCAATTGTGGGTTTCACGTCGCCTCGGAACAAATTGGTTACTTTGGAGAGGTGGTGAACGAAGATGTCACCCAATGGCAAAATTTAAGAACTAAGATGGCGGTACAACTAATAAAGGACAAGGATTTCTATATGGAGATGATGAAGGAAGGAGATAGGCACGACAAAGAACTAGAGTTTAAAGACTTTGTTGCGCGTGTAAAGTGCCGAAAGGGATTGAAGACAATCGGATCCAAGTATTGGATGACAATGCCTAAATATGAATATCTCTTAGCGGACGCTTTGAATTGCGTGGTACATTTCTTTGTTCCTCCTAGGTATGGACATTCATTTACGTTTACACCTACAAGGACGGTTTGTGATGAATCGGTTAAAGATAGAAGAATTGTTATGGCATTTGTGAATGAGATGCATTTTATCGGTTTAAGAGTAAAGAGGGATTGCCCATTACCTCCGTTGGGTGGTTTGAGTGATTACTTACCAACAAATCATTGTAACGATTGGTTGAAACAATATGAGACCAACATGTTGGATTGGGATCGCGTCATGAAGGAGGACTTCCCGGAAGGCCCTACTGGAATTGGTTCCCTCGGATGATGAAGATCAATGATCGTTATGTTTGAAAGATGTATTTTCGAACGCCCTATTTGTACATGTTTTTTTTGGAATTTTTGGAAAATACTGTGAAGTATAAAGCTATAATCGGCAGTTATATTTTTAATATATCTACCGATTATACAAGCTTTTGTAAACAGACTCAATCAATATTATAATCGGTTATTAATTTTTTGACTTTATCGTCCGATTAAAAGGCTGACAAAACAACTGAATTTTTTTCCCATAATCGGTAGACAACATATTGCATAAACTTCCGATTGTCACCAAAGTATGACAAAAAGCTGAAAATCTTCCCAAAATCGGTAGACAATATAAAATAATAACTTCCGATTGTAACCATCAATCAACATATATAATTTATTACATGACCGACTTCGAGAATTCATAACTTCCATCATAAGTGAATTCTTCACCCTTTTCCACTAAGTACTCTCTTTTTTCGAGTGTCTCCTACATAAACAAACATAAAATAATGTCAACTTCGTTTTAGTAAGAAAGATTAAATACCCGGTGTTATTTAAAAAGAATAACCGAGCGTTATACTTACAAATTGTTGGATCGACAAGCTTAAGTGGCTAGTGTTAAACATCCTCTTTTGTATCGTTATGTAATCATTTACCCCTTTTTGGACAAGTCGGAAATGATCGTGAACTTGTTGGAGTGATCTTTGCTTTGGATTTCCACACTCTCGCACAAATTGGCTATATACCCTCGCCCAAAAGACTTCGGGTGTTAACCTTCCCCGCTATGACATCTTCACGTCTTGTTTCACGATACCATGTTTTCACAATGACCAAATCTTCAGCTGCGTCAAACGTTGCCATGCTTGTAAGTTGAGATATAGAATGAATTCACAAGAGTATACGATGGAAAATCTATTTGTAGAATACACGATGTTGTATATGTGTTGTTTGGTGCATAAATAAGAAGAGTTTACTCTCCTTATATAGATGAGAGTCCCAACGTCTCTTTTTTTTGAAAATATGGCCGTTGATGCGTACTTTTACAAGACTGTACTGAAATTACGTACAATTATTACACACAATCGTTAGGAAATGTTTGAACAAAGAACCCGATTATGTGTAATCGGTAAATATTTATTGTTATATACTTCCGATTATAGGATGTTTTGTCAACAGACTTCTCAGTTTCATTAGAGTAGCATAATAGGAGGTTTATGAATATGTATTATCAACCTATTGTGTGTGGTTTTCGAGGCACGACTAGTTTCTTTTGAACGAACTAGCCGTTGGAGTATAATCGGTAGTTAGATCAACAATTAAAACTTCCGATTTTAATAAATATTTTGAAATTCATAACAATATCACCTACACATCATCATAATTTTACATTGAACTCCCGCAATTCTATTACAAGGTATTGTGATTAGCGTCGGGGACGTGTTGGACGAGTCCTAAACGGATTAAATCTTTCCATCGCCCTAAGGATTCTAAAATGAGCTTCATAACTAAGTCGGATCTTTTCCATCTCCGTCATTCCCGAGAGATCGTTCTATAACCTCATCATTGGTTTCACTCCTCAATCGATATTGATTCACAAGATAAGTTAAATAGACGAATTCTTCGACGTGTCCATTTATTGAACCAACTCGGTAAAAGATCAGTGAGTGACGATTGTTTGGGTTACCGGTGTCGGCGCAGAATTTTTCGTGAATTTTCCCCAAATAACTCATACTCATTATGCCTCCTTGCCTACGTTCTTCTCCTCGCCTCGGATAGATTTGAACATAGCGCCTACAGAAAGATAAATCTTCTTCGATCGTGAACTCCGTAGGATTAATGAATGGTTGGGCCATTATGTTGAAGATGATGTTGGAGAGAGTTTAAAGGTATTTGTGTTCCATATAGGGTAAAAGGATACAATCCTTATATAGAGTTTAGAGTTCCAACGGCTCTATTTTGTTGGGGCATCTGTATAATCGGTAGTCAAATGATGTATTTTCACTTCCGATTATACAGTTGCCCCAAATTTTGTTTTTGCAGAAATGTCATTTTTTTTGAATTTGGGGACTAGAATAATCGGTAGTTAATAAGACTTCCGATTATACAGTTGCCCCAAATTTTGTTTTTGCAGAAATGTCATTTTTTTCGAATTTGGGAACTAGAATAATCGGTAGTGAATAAGATTTCCGATTATACAGTTGCCCCAAATTTTGTTTTTGCAGAAATGTCATTTTTTCGAATTTGGGTACTAGAATAATCGGTAGTGAATAAGACTTCCGATTATAAAGTTGCCCCAAATTTCTTCCTTGGCGAAATCACCAATTTTGGGAATTTAGGAGCTATTATAATCGGTAGTCTCGTGAGGTTGTTTTTCCTACCGATTTTTATAGAAGCCAGATGCGCGTTAGGCACAAAATCGATATTAATCGGTAGTATAATATCGTTAATAAGCTTCCGATTGCTTTATAATAATAGGTCACAAAATAGCTTCCGATTATGTAAGGGCATTAACGTATTCTCCGCGATTTTGGACATCCCTTAATGGTGTATATGGGTTGGGAATAAAAAAGTCGCCCCTAATTCGTTTGGGGTCGCCCTAAAATGCCAGGTATGTAAACCCTCACGAGACTATAACTCGTCCACTAGGGTCGCCTAGGGGTTTAATGGCTTGATGCATGTGCTAAATGCATCCTACAATAATGAAAATGAATGAAAAAAGATTTCTTATGAAAGTAAATAATCGGTTTATATATGTCACATAAAACCCCGATTATCCTAATCGGATTTTACATATGCCAAAGTCAACCGATTTTGGAAGTCCTCTGATAATTCTAAAACACCAACCCAGAATCGGTTTATTAGTGCATGAACGTAAACCGATTCTGGGTACTGTTCACGAAAAAAAATCGAGAAAATTTAAGTTGTTTGATTTTTTGATGAAAACTCTAACATTAGTTAATCTCACATCCAAAACAAAATTAACCCCTAATACAATTAATTAGTACTAATTAATCGGGAGTAAAATAGGAAGTTGGGTAATTATTTTTATAGGTGGTGTGTAGGTGATTTCTAATAACCTTTTTTGTCATCTAGCTATAGCCCCAATTTAGCCGGGATTGATTGAACCAGGTAGCTAGGTGAGTTCGGACAGGTTGTTGGCTGTTGGGTCTCAGAATTCAATTGTTATTTACTAGAGGTGACGGGTGGCATGTGTCGGTTACGTCAGCATGTCTGAAAAATGCATCAAGAAGTAGTCATGTGTACCTCGACGATATTATTTTAAATTAAATTGATGATACTCTTAAGATCTTGCTAACAAGAAAGCTTTAATAATACGTAGTATATGTTTGTTAATAATGCTGTTTAAATATGTGTTGAAAAGTCTCTGCCGTTGCCGCCCTCGCGCAAAGCACAAGCTGATTTGTTTAAGGTATGCAGGTGAAGTGTTGCATTCTTGCCGGGTGGTTGAAAATCCCAAAGGGCAAATGCACGTTTGACATGGGATCCTAAGGCTAAACAAGACGTACGATAATAAGTTTACTAAAATTAAAAAATTTAAATTACTGATAGATAATTACTAGCTGAATCAAGGACTCGATAGTAGACTCACAAATCTTGGTTAATGGATATTTTCGTTTTTTCTACTAACAGCTTTCAAAAACGGAAATTAATTAGCCCATTATTTAGAGGCTAGCAACAGACAATGACGCCGGTGTTAATACTTTGGCATTGCAACCTGATTTTACGGAGATCTGAATATTGATGTTCGAGTTACAACATCCACAGCAAGTCCCTGGTGTGGGTGGGGATGGACATGGAGGTGGTGGTGGTGATGGAGATGGTGGAGGTGGGGATGGAGATGGAGGAGGAGGTGATGGTGGTGGTGGAGGAGATGGAGAAGGTGGTGGTGGCGGGGATGGAGATGGTGGAGGTGGAGGCGGAGATGGAGATGGAGGAGGTGGAGATGGAGCTGGTGGGGATGGAGGTGGGGATCGACAGCAACACTGCTCAATCCAAGTATACGGATCACCATAAATTGCTGCCCCCACGCACTGTGACCCTGCACTTAAAAGACCTCTTTCCTGACATTTGTTCTCGCATTGAGGAGTGAGAACACAATCTGTGCCTTTTGCATGGCTAATCGGTAGATACGTTTGATCAGGTGCGAAAGTACATATATCCGCAATATCTCCGTCAGTAAATTGGCCAACGGTTGAAGGAGTTGGAGGAAGTTGTGGTGATGTGGATGGTCGTTTGCTGCAGCAACACTGACAATTCACATCGGTAGTTCGAGAAGTATATTTGCACGGACGTTTGAGTACCGAAGTTCCAAAACTCTCACATTGATCTCTGCAAAAGACTATGCAGTTGTCGCAAGACGAAGGAGCTTTATAGTCTCGCTCTATGTATGTATCCCCAAGGGTACAGATATCTTGCCACCTTGTCGCTGATGCCATATCTGCAAATGAGTAAAAGATGAACTGAATAAAGGCTAGATATGATCATAGCAGTTAGCACAGGAGCAATCTGAGAACGATCTTGTACAGTTACACCGTTGAAACAATATATATATACCAAAAACAAAACTTGCAAGACCTTGTACAGTATTTTATTTTTGTGGAAGAACAGGCCAAAATTTTAAGAGATAAAAAAAACTGGTTAATATGGGAACAAAACTTACCTGTACAGACAGATATGGATATTAACATCACTAGAAAGAGATTAGAACCATCAGCAAGAAGTAATCCAGGAGATCTTCTTCCAGTTATTCCCATTTTCACCATAAAAGATCAACGACTAGCTTACTGCTTTTTTATTGAAAGAAAAATTGCAGTTGTTGTTTTTCTTGCTGAGCTATTTAAGGAGCTTAAAATCTCAGCAATACTACTTAATAATAGTATAGTAGAATGCATATGTTGTTCTCTTCACTCTTTAGGCCATGCACATGTTTCTTTCCAACTTGCAAGATGTGATGATTTAGTGGAAAACTAAAATATTGGCACAACAGATCTTAGATAAGATACAGAAACTAGAAAGTCAAGCCTTTTGGCATTAAATTATTAGCAACAGGGCACTATTATGGATCATGCACATTAACTACCCATGTGAAAATGAACTGGGCATTTCATGTAGTTTCCTACAACGGATGCTGTATGTCTCCAACACTGTTGCACGTATTTTGGATCACTAATCTATTATTGAATTTAAATTAGATGTAGTGTGGTTATATTTTTAGTCCAACAAAATGTCCAAATTTAGGGAAGAATCTATCATATACCCATGTTAGCTGATGGGTTCTATTAATTTAGAATGCAAATTAATTGGCAGATCGAGCCAGGATTTCAAGCAAGAGGGCGGGGGCCAAACAAAGGGTAAAAGTATTGAGTTAATAGACGATACTTGAATTTAGAATATAAATCATTGAAATTATTTTGGACTTAATTGCTAGCTAACAAGAAAGCTTTATAAAATTGTCACGTATATATGTAAGCAGTATAGTATGTTTAAGTATATGCTTGCTAGAAAGTTGTGATTGCAGGTTTCTCTACAATCATACCCCAAAGAATTTACACAATTATTTACTCAAATTTCAAGAACAACTAACAAATCTTTATTAATTTCTTTTATGAATCTTACATGAATGGTGAGAATACAAGGAAATAAGAATTATTCTGGACTTTCTCTCTCCTATTTATTTTCTCTCCTCTCCCATCTCCGATCCCTTTCTCAAGTCTACTTGGTCCTTTATATAGAATATTACATAATGGATGACAGCTAAGCCAACCTTTATTTTCGGATCTGGCTTGCTTCATTCTCGCAAGCTTACAAAGGGTTTCTTTGCATATGTTCTCAAATCTCGCGAAGTCTTCACACTATCCTCGTGATTAGGTTGATGTCATCTGCTACGTCATTCCTCAAATAGCCTGTACTGGTTTTCGCAAACATTGATCGGTTAAACTTTCGCTAAGACATTGTTGTTGCGAGATTATACTCCTACATCTTGCCTCTTCTCATGTCTTCTCTGCGAATAAGAGAATGACATGAGAACCTCTATTTCATAATGTCGCAGCCGCATGCCGCAGCCGCTTACCTTTCTGCCTTCTTCTATACATACAAGATTCCGTATTTTACGCAGGACAAACTACACGTGTCTCTTCAACCATCTATTTCTTGACACGTCTTTTATAACCGTCCTTTCTCACCCGTTCATGTCCTGTCTTCGCAATAATGAGTTTATCTTTTCGAAATATCCTTCTCTATATATATATCCTTCTTAATCTTCCTCTTCTTTCTTTTTATTTTCCTTTCATTTAACATTCTTCCGCAAGTTCCGCTTCTGCTACTGCACTTTTTTGTTTCTTCTCTTTTTAACCTTTACTTCTTCCACATTCCCATACTTAAAGATGCCTCCAAGTGGTCGTAGATATGAAAATTATTTTGAGGAAATTCAAAAAGATTTTAAAAATAGAGGTTTCACTTTATCCCCCGTTCCTGATCAGAATTCTAAATCCATTCTTTCTTCTAGATTATTTTCTGATCATCATTGTAACAATGAAAAGATCATTGTCTCGCTAGGTCAGCTTCTCGCTGGTCTTCCCATACCTCTTTATGACCCCAATCTTCCTTTATTTTATGAGATCATTTCTCATGCAAAATTTTCGCGAGCCATCTACCAATTGTGCGAAGACTGTATTCGCCTTATACGTGAATTTTCCCATCGCGGTGCGGGCTTGGGATCTCTTTATATACCAGAACTTGGAGATCCTAAGTTCGCTAGTCTAGAAATCATTCCTGAGCGATATATTGTGGAGAGCTTCTTCAAAAATTACGAAGTAATCACCATGAAGAAGGAAAATACTCGCTGGGGCGTTCGCTTGAAGAGGAAAGAGAACGTTGCCAGTGACAAAATTCTCATGCAAGATATTGACTGGCATTACAGTACTAATAAGACCCCACGTCACTCTAAAGATGATAAATGGTGCGTTTTTCCTTTGATTTTGAAGGGACCTTATATCTCTGGTTCTAATGTTTTGCCCGAAAATCTCGCTGCATACCAACCGTGGGTGTTCAACTGGCCTGAAAAAGAGACAGAGGTATGTTTCCAACTTTCGCTCATCTTATAATTCTCTATTTATCCCCACTCCCTTCATTTATGATCTTGCGAAATTTTTAGGTTGCAAAGTTGAGAAAAAACTACAACAAAACTGGGAAGGCAAGCATCTTAACAGCTCTACGTTCGATCACGGATGAAGTAAGAAATATTCTTTTTATTATTTTTAACAATATTGTTGCCTCTGTTTCTTATCTTTATCCATGTGCGAAGGTTGATGATAGGATTGTTGAATAAAATGAAACCGATGGGCCTATCAAGGTTGCGAGGACTAAAGGCAAAAGCAAAGGTATTCGCAAGGAGAAGCATGTTGTCCTTCCTTCCTCTAAGAATCTTTCAAAAAAGCGAAAAATCAGATCTCCTTCTCCCTCGAATCCTCAGTGTTATGAAAGCAGTGATGACAATGATGAGACTTCTCTCGCGAAGCAAGGCTCTTCACCTAAATCTTCCATGGCACAACTATCTAGTATTTTTTCTGATTCTCTGCAAGGAGTAGGCAACGTTCCTTTGGCTAATACTTGTAGAGCTATTGTGAATATCTGTGACTCCTCCCTTCTAGATGATGATGAACCCTTCAAGGGGTTTCTAAATCAATAACTCCAAGTTTCCTAAGTTCTCTCACTGCTTTGGTAAATTTTTTTCCACTCGAAATTATAAATCGTCTTGACAAATTTTATATCCTTTCACCTACCGGAAGAGCTTCTTATACAAGTTGCTTCTGATCTAGTAAAGAGATGTGAACACTTTACTAAAAAGAATTTCCAACTTATTGATCAACTCAACTCTAGTAATAAAGACGTGGAGAAATTTCGCAAGAAGAACGAAGAACTAGAAGCTGAAGATGTCGATCTTCGCAAGAAAAAAAAACAATTGGAACTTAATGCATCTTCTCAACAAAACATAATATCTAGTCTTCGGAAGGCGAATGACCAATTGTACGGTATGTAATTTTTCTTCTCTTTCTACTTCTTTTTCTCATTATTTTTCCTTAATTGATTAAACATTTTTGCAGACGTTTATGGTCTTTATGATGAAGCTACCATTCTTCGCACCTTTCCCCATTTTATGGATGATGATACCATTCTTGAACGCCTTAAACAGTTTTACAAATGACAAAACAGAATCTCTTTCCTTAAATGAGCTCAGATCTAAATTCCACCTTTTAGAAATTGATCATAGATCCGACTTAAAGTTAGCCAGTGACTTTAAACTCCGCTATCTTGCTTCTAAGGATGAAATGAATGGATTAAGAGTCAAGATTAGCGATCTTATAGATGATAAAGATCGTATCACTAGTCAAGGTGTTAAAGCTTTAGAAAAATTCCATAAAACCCTTCTGGAGATCCAACTTGATCGAGATGAAATTACCCGCGAAAACACCATTCTTATCGAAAGTGAGAATCAAATTCGCTCCCGTCTCCTTATAAATAGTGATGATGAATTTGCTTGGGCTGCGAAAGTATTAGACGATGCCAGAAATCACTTAGGTGTAAATATTAGTCTCCAAGTTGATCATTAGGCCTTGATTAGAGATATGATTTCTAGCAAAGAAGGTTGTTAATTAATTTTTCTTCCTTACTAATTGTTCTCTTCTATAAACTTCGATCAAGTTATTGACTTGCCATTATACCTTAACAGACACTGAGAAGGAATTTCGCAAGAGAATTGGGGAATTGGAGACTCAAATCAAAGATCTTGAAGCTGAAAAAGTGCAACTTGCAGGAGATTTATTTGTTCGCAACGATAAGTGTCGCAGGCTCAAGAATCAATTAAAACTCATTGTCGCTAATTTTGAGAATAATGTTCTTCACTTTAGAAATCAGACTATTTCAAAGGTTTGCGATGACAACAACATTCCTCACTCTACATATCCCTGTCTCTCAGAGGAAATTCCGAAGAATGTATCCCCTCCAGCCATTTCGGATAGTGATGATATAGTGAAGAAGAGATGGAAGAAGAAAGTGAAAAAGAGAAAGAAGCTGAAGGAGAAAGAAAAGAAAAGAATGATAGGGAAGAGGAAGAAGAATCAAGCAATAAATAGTTTTTCTCTCTTCGTTGATTTTCATCCTTTTGTATAGTACTTGTATATTTGTGCCTTTATCCTTTTGTCTTTATGTCTTTATAATCTATCGTTGCGAATTCTTCAACTTCCAAAATTTCTCAATATAAGATCTATCTCTTTTGTTTTACCTGCAAGTGTTAGAAAAGCAATCCTTTTTCGCAATAACAATTGATCAATATACAATCAATATTTACATACAGTTTTTGATTTTTCAATATATGCGTAAATCATCTGTGTGGGGAAAAATAACATATTTCGATATTTTCACATTCCCATAATTGCCTCTGTTATTTGTTTCCAAATGAAAGATTAAGCATGATATATCTTAGTAATAATATCATCTATTATTTCTTTCTGTATTGTATATTTGTGCGTTAATTTCGCAATCACTTCTACATTTAGTTGCATAATTTCGCTGCCTTGCATTTTATCGTACATATCTTGGGATTTTCCAAGATTTCATTCATTGTTATTCTCTTATATGGTCTTATTTTTCCTTCCTAAGTAAAGGTCTTATTTTGCCACCCCTTGTCGTTGCGAAAAAATCGCAGGCCGTCTTTACACTTTCATGTAATGACCCATTGATCTTGTCTTATCATTTTCTTGTACTATTGCCTCAGCAGGATGTTTTTCATGCGACAATATGACAGGCCTAAATATCCTTGTTAACATAAAGCCCCATGACATTGCCGTCTTGCGAAGAAATCGCAGGATGTCTTTACACTTTCATGCATCGACCCATTGACCTCGTCTTATCTTTTTCTAGTATGATTTCCTCTGCAGGATCATTGCACAAATATGACAATCCTTAATACTCCCGTGAGTAAAAAGCCTCATGACATTTGCGTCTTTGACACTTATCAGCTCCCTAATGGAGGGTGTCGTCCTTATCATCCCCCTGGCTTCCCTTTCAAGGAGGCGTACCTATACCATACAAGGTTGGCTCCTCCCATCCGGTCTTAACAACAACCAGCTGTTTTCGCGGCATCTTATCCCTTCGCCGATATGGCTCATGGTTACAAGACCGCACCCTAAGTGGGGTTTTCTTCAAACCGAGTGAATCATAGTCAAGACTTGCCAAGAATGGCCAGGTACGCTCCGACGCCCTGTGCACTCTTGGCTCAACCGTGTACCTCGGCACCTTGATCAAATTATGCACTCCATAGGAGAGACCTTAGTCGCCAACCTAAGTCATAAGATTAGGTTGAAAATCCAAGGCGATTCTCCTGGATGGGCTATATTGACCCCAAATCTCCATGACCTAGGTTCTGGTGACGGTATAGCCTTTCCCTGAGCCATGCAATAGGTTCTCCCCTTCTATGACGCACTTTAGGTCTTACATTTGCCTCTTGCGAAATTTTTATTCACGAACTAGGGTGTACGCCATAGTTGGGTGCTTCTTTCATTTTTTGTTGATTTGGTTGCCTTGTAAGGCTCTGTTTTAATTTATCATTTTTGTTCTCTTCATTCAATGAAAAATACTTTTCAAATTTATTTTTACAAAAATTTTCTTTCTTTCTTTCTCTTCTCAATTTCGCCAATTTCATTCTCATTTCATATTTTAAGTTTCTTAACTTTGCTACCTTGTGCTTGTGCCTCTTTGAGTTCTCATACACTATTGATCATCTCGTTTTGCAGAGTACTCTTTTCGTGTTCTGTACTGTCATTACCATTTACACCATATTTTTGCAGATGTTTCTCATTATATACTGCAGTTTTCGCACCCTCTATCTCATATTTCCTTTTCCCTAGCACATCTGTTACTGTGTAAGAGCCTTCCAACCTGTGCACAGAATCATCTTCGTCATTCCTCTGATAAGTTGGTTGTAGACGTAACACCAGATCCCCTTTTCGAAGTATTCGCTGATTCTCATTTTCAGTAGACATTTCTTTCGCAGCACTCCCTTTTCCTTCGTGCTCTGCTGCGTCTACCATCAGTCTTTCACCCCTTTGTTTTTCTTTGATATAATGCTTCCAATTGTTCTTCTTAGCTGCTCTTTCTTCATATTTCTCTACATCAATTTCATGACATTTTCGTTCCTCAACCCAATCTCCTCTTATGATTCCAACGCCGCAAGGATGAGGAAACTTTATGCATTGATGGAAGGCTGAAGCTACTCCCAAAATTCCATATAACCAGGGTCGGCCAATTAGTGCATTGTACGGAAACTCTACGTCAACAACACAAAACAGAATTTCGGAAGATAATCCCTTCAAAAGAATTCGCATAGCAATTTCTCCCTTAGGTTTGTTCGCAGTACCATTAAAGCCGTAGATCTTGTAAGTCGAACGTATCAAGTCCTCATCCTTTCCTCCCATAGTTTTGTAAGTATGGTAAAATAGGATGTCTATTGAACTTCCAGTATCAATTAATATTCTTTTAATCGCCCATGAATTCTCATCTTCATCATCACTAGGTTTCGGGTTGATCTCCAGTTTTACCACCAAGGGATTATCATGCATTTCTCCACCTTCAGGTATTTCTTCTGCTGTAAAGAAAATAGGTTGTTTCTGCCATTCTTTTAGTGGTGAGGCCTTCGCAATATTCATAATTTTTCTATCATCAACATCCCTTGCGAATACTCTGCTCAGAACGTTATCATAAAAATCTTCAATTTCTTTGTACGAATGTATAATAGAATTCCAAAATAGGTTATTTTCTTTCGTTCCAACTTCAATTAGAAACGTTTCTCCTCCCTTTGTTGCATTTTCTCTGCGATCTTCTCGGGGGGGTAGTGGCAAAGGTTGTGGTTGTCTTATCAGAAAATGGTTCAGCTTTCCTTGGTCTATCATTCTAAGGATAATTCTCTTTACATTCCTGCAATCGTTTGTTGTGTGTCCATGGAAGTGATGATATGAGAAAAATTCATGACTTCTGTGACTCGGGGGCGGCTCAGTTCCTAAGTTCCAAGGTTTTGGGATGTTTTCCATCAAGATTATGGCTTCCCATATCTTCTCCACACTAGCATTTAGAGGAGGCATCTTTATTTCTTCCCATACTACCTTCTTAGTTCCCTATCCCCTATGATAATTGTGGTTCTGACCTCCATAAGTTTCTTGTGGATGGTCCAATCTTTGAATCTTGTTATTTCCACCACGGCTAAAGAATCTTCTTTCTCTCTTAAGCTCTTGATCATGACTTCCCATTGCTACCAGCTTCTGTTGACTTTCGACCATCATCTTTCCCTGTTGTTCCAGCGAAACATTCGCCACTGCATTTGTTAACTTGGGTAGTAAGCTTGCATTCGCTACCTTTGAACTTGTGTTTGCGACTGGGTATGACTCCATATCATTTTGGTTTTCCTTAAGAGTGATATATTCTTCTTGATATTCTCGTAACTCAGTCATTGTGATAGTTTTTTTGACTCTAAAGATTTGGATATACAGCAAATTTGTTGCGAACATTGCATCAATAAATGATAAAATAAGATATCTTTCATCCACACGGCCAGCCATATTGCTACACATCGTTTCCACCTCATAGTTAAGTGCTTCAAACTTTCGCCAACTCTTTGTTTCAATCCAAATACATCTTCAATGCCCGGACGTGATGAGTTGTTACTTATGTAAGCTCCTAAGAACACCGTTTGTAATTGGTTGAAAGATGCTATGGTATCCTTTGGCAAACCTTCAAACCATTTTAACGCTTCTCCCGTCAAACTTGATGCAAAGTATTTACACAACACATCGTCGTGGCTTTCCCATTGTAACATGCACCTCACGTAAGCTTTGATATGTTGAACTGCACAAGTTGTTCCGTCGAAAATGCTAGTTAATGCAGGAAAATTACATTTTGGGGGTATTCCCCTCAATTGTACTTCCTGTGTAAATGGTGTTTTTGCAACTTCCTCTATTGCTTCATCCAACTGTCTCCTGCCTCCTTCTCTTCTATTATTGAGCATCCCTCTCATTTCTGTCAATTCTTGTAAAATTTGTTCATTTATGCCTGATTCTTGATCCATTGGTCTCTTTAACTTTGCTTCTCTTCTCCTTCGCTCATGTCTGTTTTGCCTTGCGAGATTTTGTTTTTCCTCTTCAACATCCTCTTCTCGTCTTCCCCTGCGATTTTCTCTTTCATCCCTTACATTTGTTCGCACATGATTTCGTCTCTCATTTTCTCCTCTATGACCTTGCTCATTCCTTATCATTTCTCTTTCTTGCCTTTCAATTCTTCCTTGTATTCTATCAACTTCTTCATTAATATTATCATTGTTGCGATATCGTTCATGCCTTCTTTCTTGGTTATCGTGATGTTCTGACGTATAGCCTCCTGAAGCTCTTGTTCTTCAATTTCCTCCCTCATCCTTTTTCTTTCACCAGCTATATGTGTTTGTGCGGCATTATGCCTCTCAATCTCATCCTCAATGGTTTTTTGATTCCTTTGCACTTCTCTCCCATGTAATATCCTCCTTCCTTCCTCCCGGTTCTCTTCGCCACCTTGATTATCTCGTATGCAATGTTGTTCATTCCTTTGATCCCTATTGTTTTGCTCATTATGATAATTTTCGCCATGCTAAACGTAACGATCTTCCACTATTTCTCTTTCCTCGCGATGTCTTTCACCGGGATTCTGTATATCTTCTTGAATATCTTCCGCAACGTCTCTCATAAGCGAATCTCGTCTCGCTTCTCCTCTAACTGGTCTTGAGTTTGATCTTGTAATACTTCTCGACCTGATATTTTGTAATCTTATATTTTCCATCCTTAATTCATGGTTTTGTCATGTTAAGTTTGCACGTTCTTATGTTTCTAATCTCCTTTCTTCAAACAACCTTTGTCTTAATGTCTCTAGTGTTTCATTCTCCTGTTCCCCATGAATTGTTCCTTCTTCCACTTCTTTGTCCCTCTCTATTCGTCTTAATTGTTGTGTTTCTTCTACTCCATCTATTGAGTCCGTCTGCCAAGTTTGTACACTGACTCTGTGATAATCAATGATTCCGTCTTGTACTAGTGTACGCTGAATTGGTGATTGAACTCGTTCTCCTTCATTGTTTCTTGCTCCAATTTCACCCCTCCTTCTTCCAGAGATTCTTCTACTTCTACTAATTGTTGCCGGTTGTTCCAAAACATTTGTTTGTCTTACCATCTTTTCAATTTTGATAATCTGTTAAATATTACACAAACTCTTCACTATTTATTCCAAACTTTTTCAAATCTCAATAACAATTCGGTCCCTGTTTTTGAACCTAAACTTTATAGATCTAGAAAAATATGAACAGTAGCTAATCTTCATGGAAACTTCTTGAACCAACAAGTTACGGGAAGGATAAATCCTTTACTCCTCCCTATTTTTAGCGCCAGTTATGTGATTGCAGGTTTCCCTACAATCACACCCCAGAGAATTTACACAATTATTTACTCAAGTTTGAAGAACAACTAACAAATCTTTATTAATTTCTTTTATGAATCTTACAAGAATGATGAGAATACAAGGAAATAAGAATTATTCTGGACTTTCTCTCTTCTATTTATTTTCTCTCCTCTCCCATCTCCGATCCCTTTCTCAAGTCTACTTGGTCCTTTATATAGGATATTACATAATGGATGACAATTTTGAAGATGTGACGGAGAAGACGATGGAAATAATCATAAGCCAACCTTTATTTTCTGGATCCTGCTTGCGTCATTCTCGCAAGCTTACAAAGGGTTTCTTCGCATATGTTCTCAAATCTCGCAAAGTCTTCACACTTTCCTCTTGATTACGCTGATATCATCTGCTACGTCATTCTTCAAATATCCTGTACTGATTTTCGCAAACATTGATCGGTTAAACTTTCGCTAAGATATTGTTGTTGCGAGATTATACTCCTACAAAAGTCTCTGTTGTTGCTGTCCTCGTGCAAAGCACTTGCTGATTTGTTTAATCCAAAAGGGAAATGTATAATCAAGGACGTACGATACTTAAATTTCATCAATCTGAGCTTGTTTTTAACTTCACTGATTTAATATTTGATAGCAGGTGCATTGCATGTCATGTGTTCTATTTTTTTCTGGTGGATAACTAAACGGATAGCAATATGGAGCTTACAACAAGATAGGCACACATACATGTGACCTTACCATACATATTAATTACTTGAATGAACTAAAAGGGATTGCTGCGAAGAGATAAACATCATGTTTGACTACCAGTTGAAGTGAATATTAGAGACTAGCTGCGGCGGGCCGGCGGCAAACAATGATGATGTGTTGGTGGGGATGGATGTGGTGGGGATGGTGGGGATGGAGGTGGTGCTGATGGTTATGGAGATGGTGGAGGTGTGGATGCCTAATCTGTAGATACGTTAATCCAGGTGTGAATGTACATCATATCCGTAATATCCTGTATTAACATGACTCTTATTAAACTTACTAGCAGTACGGATCATGCACATACATTTGAAATTATATGGATTATAAACAGATATAGACCTGATTTTCAACCCGAAAGACAACCATAGGCTTGTTTTTTTTTCAAATTTGCAAATCTAGGCCTCCATCCATGTTTCCATCCAAATCCGTTACTTTTGTCAATTTTTCGGTCAACACGGTCAATTTCTCATCAGATGAGATGAGTTATTGATGCGCAATTACCCACTTGCCCTCTATACACGTGTAACCATCTCGGTGTTTGATCTGATTCTAGTATTAATCCCGGAAACAATCAACGGGTTAGATTAAATAATATCCCTTTTATGTTTTCTTTTCACCATCCAGTCCCACTTTTGTTGATGTATCAGCCATCGCAACCATCGATTTGAGAAGTGGCGGAGAAGAATTTGAATAAAATGGTGAACTGAGGGTATTTGCTAATCGATTAAGACATGAATCTGAGGTAAAGAAGCAAATGAAGCTTGGTGTAATCGAGAAGAAACAGGGTTAAGACATGAATTTGTCTTTCATGTCTAGGGTTTGTACTGATGCTGTGAAGATGATGGAATTGATCTTGTGTTTTCTGATTCAAGGGTTCTGATGAGATCTGAAGCTGGAAGAGAAAGGTCATGTGTGTTAAATTAATGGGTTTTGACTGAATTCGAACTCTCGATTGAGAATTCAATTGAAGAAAGAATATGAAGGTTAGGGTTTGTGTGGAATTTGGTTGCAACTGCATTTTTTGTTGAAATCAAGAAATGGTGCTGCTGAGAAGGTTAATTGTAGCATGGTGCTGGTGATATGAAATTATTGATCTACAACTTCATTAAGATGCAGTGAAGATTAATGGAGGAGAATAAGTGTTTAGAAGAATAAGGAAGCCGGGTTTAGGTTGATTGAATTCGAGTGCTGCTGATGAAGATTGGTTTGAATGGTTTGCAAGGATTGGTGGTACTGTGGTGATGAAATTAATGAGTTCAGAGGGTTTAGGTGTATGTTAGGAAACTGCAGGGAAGAACAATGATTTGTGTTTGTGAAATAATGGTCCAGAACAGGGGTTTGCTGCTTCGATTATAATTTGGGTTGTAGCTGTTGATTTCGAAGGAATTGAAGGTGTTTGTTGTGAATCAGAATAAGAATTAGGGTTCTTGATGGTTTTTAAATTGGGAGAGTTAATAGCAGATTGAGGATTCTGGTAAGTGTGTTTGATGTTGAGAATCACGGTTAGGGTTTGAATCTGTTATGAATTTGAAGCTCAACATATGAATGGATGGGTCTGTGAAAGAGTTGATTTGGGGTTTTGATAATTTTTGAAGCCAAGGACAAGGATGAACCAGATTGAGTTGTTGCTGCTATTGTGGTGAATTTATAAGTTAGAGCACGGATCTGTGTTGGAATTGGAAATTATGGGTCATATTGATGTTGTATTTTCTGCTGAGAAGATTGTGGCCGTGATTCTGGTTTTTAACATAATGAGGATTGGGGTTTGAGTTGTTCAGAGATGAATTTTGGCTTGTATAGAAGATGACACTGGTGTTATTGGAATGGGATGAGAAGATGTATGTTTATCCTTTGCTACCGAGTTGCAATTGCAACTAGAGGAGTTAGGTTATGTTGCAGTAGGTTTGTGTTGTTGAGCTTGTAGGATGGTGATGCTGCAATGGACTGGTAAATGAAGAACACATAATTGAGATGATGGTACTGAGATCGCAATGTGTTGGTTATGTGTGTTGGTTGTGACCTAAGCTGGAGTGGAATTTGCAGGTGCAAGACAACAAGAATAATGTTATTGTTGATTGACTAAGATGAACAAGAAAAGGGTGTTGGTTATGTTTGAAGAAGAAGCTGAAATGAGACTGCAGATAGATTCTTGTGGTTGCAGTTGAGGTGAAGCTGATGTGCTATTGAAATTGAGTTAGGAAGAAAGGAAGAGAATTCAGATGTGGTGAGTATCTTGAACTGGTGGTGATGTGCAGTTACATATAGTGCTGAGATGCAGTGAATGCTACAATGGTCTGGAATGAGATGTTTGAATGGTTGCAGCTGAATCATGTTGGTTGGCTGCTGCAGAAATGATATTGGTGGTTATACAGGGGCAAGTTCAGGCCTGAGATCTGAAAGAATATCTTTAAATTATGGCCGGGAAATTACCAGGAAACGGTCAGAACTCGACCGAAATCCAGTTCAGGCGAGTTGAACCAGAGAGTCAGGTGACTTATTCAGATGGTGATATGTACATATGGTGATGTGTAATGATGATGATGTGTACAAACCAAACCGACTCGTTAATAAGAAACTCACGAGTTAACAATAAACTCAAAGAGTTGAAGGACTTATCAGTCTTTTTATCTTACACTAACGGTTGTAAAAAAGGTGGATAACACCGTTAACCGTTTTTTCAATAAAACGGTCAAAACCGGCCTAAATTTGTAATTTTCAAAAAAAACGGACCTATGGTTGTCACCCTGAAAAAAAAAAACAGACTTATATCTGTTTTTCACCCAAATTATATCCATCTAAACTGAGTGCGTATCTCCAACAGTGCATTTGGGTTAACTATAACTAAAATAATTTATTGTTTCAACTTTTTTAGATTCCAATTGTTGCTTTTTTCATCTTATAGTTGTTGTAGCTAATAAAGACATAGACATGCGTATTCTGACTGCAAACACAGTGCAGATAGTAATATGAATATTAGAGGCTAGAATAACCAGCAGCAGACGGTGTTGGTGTTGGTGTTGATATTTTAACATTCCAGCCTGACTTTACAGAGATCTGAATATTGGTGTTCGCGTTACAACATCCACAACAAGTGCCTGTCGAGGGTGGGGATGGACATGGAGGAGGTGATGGTGGGGTTGGAGATGGAGGTGGTGGGGATGGAGTTGGTGGAGGTGGAGGTGGAGGTGGAGGTGGAGGCGGAGGATTTTTTTTACAACAACAAGGGCAATTCAAACCGTCATCAGTAAGAGTCGAAGGTTGTCGGAAAGTCTGAAAGCAGGTTTCCCTGCTCACTGTAGCTCCTATGCCATCACATTTAGTTTTACAACCATTAACACAAAGGTTGCAATCAAGTGCAACTTTACTAAGTGTGAAGAACATACTTGATTCTCCAGTTGGACATTGAACCCAACTTGTGGGTTGGGGTGTTGGAGTTGAGGATGGTAACCCACAACAGCACTTGCATTCGGCTGGATCCGAACCCCAAAAGTTGCACTCTACCTTAGAGACTTCTCTTCCTTGAGACTTGCACTGGGTTGTGCACTGATCTTGACAACCAAAGCAGTAGATTGTAGGCATAGAAACCGATTTACTCTCTGCTAGAGTTTCCCCTGGGCCACATGAAATGGCTGCATCTGATGGCATCTCTATATATAATCATGTACAACCCAAAGATTAGTATATATGCATGTAAATTAAATCAGATCAAATGAAAATTTTAGTAATCCAAAGAGAGTATATATAACTAGAGATGACTTACCCAACATACCAGCAATAGCAAAGATGAAAATGAGTACTACAAGTGAAGCACTGGAGAAAGTTTTAGTTGTAGCCATTGTCAACTAGTTTCGTGTTTCGTGTAACTAACCATCACAGTGATCGTCTCTTTTATAGCAAAACTGCATAAAGGATATATTTAGAAAAATAGATGATCCCCACTCTTTCTGTGACGATAGAGAAATTAACAGATTGAATACAGTATCAATTATGATTCTTACAATAAATATCGGTGATTCTGCACAGACCGAGTCTGTGGACAACACCAAAACCGAACGTTATATTTATCTCACAGTTTTTTTTTTTGCTGTGGGTCCCGTGGCCACTTATGGTGAGACCCATTTAAATTTCTGTGAGTATTTGTTTTGGCGTTGTTTTTTTTCACGGTTCAAATAGAATTTTCGTAAATAGATATATAGGTGCTACACTCACGCCCAAAATAAACCAGGTGAAATCACGTGAGGGGATCGGACGAACGAGGGCAATCCATCTCTACAATTGGATAGGGAAAGGCTGTAGTGAGTCCTAGATAATGTGAGGGACGAGATCTCTCACCGGATTGAGTCCCGGTAAACCTAGAATTATTGATATAGGTCTATTAATTTCTCAAAGGGGACCTACCGTGATTGTGTCCTGCGAGATAACCCACGGTGCCCAGCTCAAGGTGGATTAATCAAGGTGGATTAATTTTTCAATTTTTAATAGATGATCCCCCCACTCTTTCTGTGAGCAATCCAGAAATCTGAGTTTTGTATTAGTTTTTCAATTTTTCTTTGAAGATGTGACTCAGATTTTGTCTGCTGTCTAACTAAAGTCAGAAACCTTGAAATATGCAAAACCGAACAATAAATTCTCCTTTTCTTCTGTAATAGCACATGGGTGTAAGGCATGTCGACAAGGTGCCTTCTATTTTGAAATAAAGAAAAATCACGATTGATATATGGATCCGAATCTATCTAACACAAAATAATTTTGATCATTTAATCGGTACGCTGGTATCTCCTTTCATAAATTGTAGAAAACAAAAAGTTATTTCGGTTTAAGGTAATGCATTCTGCCATCGTAGTATAATAGCAAAGTCACTAAGTGATACCAATGATCTGGGTTTGAAACTCGTCTGTACCAAATTTTTCACCGATAAAAAAAAAAAAAAAAAAAAAAAAAAAAAAAAAAAATTAAAACAAAAATAAATATGATGCACTCTGTCTTTTTACTATTTTGTTCATCTTAAATGTATAATAATTTCATCGAACGCATTTCAGTTTCAAAAGTATCGATGAAGTGGGCTATCCGACGATGGTTCTTAACAGAGACGGATCTAGGATTCCGTCTTGAGTAGGGTTGAAATTGTCACTAATTTGCGAGGCGGTCGAAGGCCGAAGTAAATCTTTTTCCAATGAATCGTGTAATTATTTGTGAATTTTGATTCACAAATAGAATATTAAAAAATAGACAACTAAAAATCAAAACTAACAAAATCATTAATGAAGAACGACCGGGGAACGAAATTTTATAGTTTAAGAAAGAAAAATCAGAAATTAAGCAGAGAATATATTTTTGTCTTTTAAGTGAAAATATGCATTCAGTGGGCCACAACTTATGGTATAATATAAGTGAGCTAAAATTTGAACGAGTTTTTGGGCATCGCTCATTTTTGGTCACCTTCCGTGCACTTACGAGGAGTGTCCTAAAATTAGGAAATGACTTATCTTTATCCTTACTAGTATAGCACGCATGCGCGATGCGCCTGCCGGTACATTCGTTTCGAAATTTTGTTGTCTTTATACGGTAAATAACGGTCAAAGTGAACACTCGGTTAACGATCAATGTTAAGTGGCGAAAACTCATTTCATGTTAATGTACAAAAGTAATCATAGCTAAACTTGAATTTATCATTTAATAATTTTTCAATCATAAATGTCCTTTTACATCAAGAATTTGTATTCGTAACTAACTCGTAGTTTTCTAAGACAGGAAGACTTCTTTATACACAACATTTTTTGTGTACGTTCCCTTCTTCTTTGCAATGGTGCCTTTAGTAACTAATACTTTCGTGTTGCTACTTGATACACCTCTCGAGAGAGCAACGATTGGTTGACCATGGCCGAACACATGTTCAGAAAAAAATACCCGTGTTCTCGATCGTCCGCCCTTGCGCTTTGTTGACCATAAAGGGCGAAACACAAACGGATCGGAAACTGTTTACGTTTAAACTTGTATGGGAGCTTTAGATTCTCAGGTGGCTCTAGTGGCATCCTATGAATGAAGACTCGTGTACCTATGTAATTCCCACTGATTATTACAGCATCTATACAGTTTGGGAAGAACTCTTTGATTATTAACCTGGTACCATTACATAGACCATTTTTTGCATCAACATTTCGCAACAGCATAATAGGCGCACCGATCTTCAATTTCAAAATATGTGATGGTAAACCTCCAGGAGCAATGTTGTTCAAGTATTCTTGATGGTAAAGACCATGAGTATCGTCATCCACAGAATCAAATGAGTAGAATAGAACCTCTTTTCCAGGAAAGATGCCAAGTACTCGGTCATTAAGCTTCTCGACGTACTCGTTTAATGGTGTGATCAATGCCCTATTGACCATGTAGTCTATGTCTCTAGCATTTTCCACCAAGTTTGGAAATGTTACATCTATAAGTTGAGACAAAGAAGCATCACTAACCCATGGTATGACCATCTCTTCCGGAACCTTTATCATCTCATTAGCAACGCAAGGTTCATCCCCATCACCAACACGAATCAAAAACTTAGAATAAGATGCATCCCCGGCAGCACGCATGTTCTTCTTCAGATGCAAAACATGTACATTTTCCCACAAATGTGACCTGTTAAGAATGTAGTGTAACTCATCATTTCGAATTATCATCTTAAAAGTTAATTAAATACCAGAGTTTAAGAAACATTAACTACTCATATCAATATAAAACAATTTTTTTTTATCATGAAAGAAAAAAAAAAAATGCAATGTACCTGCTAAGACATGCATCGACTGTCTGTCCCCTTGTACTCCTTGGAATCACTGGTAGTACTTGACGGAAATCACCTCCCATGATTAGAATCTTTCCACCAAATGGTTCAAAGAATCCCTAGTAATATCTCTCATCGTCCGATCAAATGCTTCTAAAGAATAAATATGTGCCATCGTAGCTTCATCCCACATAAGAACTAGCATGCCTCAAAAGTTTAGCTTCCTCAGTTTGTTTCTTCGTACGACACATTGAAGTTGATGTCGGTGTCATTGGAAGTTGAAACCTTGAGTGTCTTTGTCCTCCCACCCGAGTAGCATAGTAGCAAAGAATTCCCGACGTTGAGTCATTGCTAAGGCAATACCACCATTTTTCCTAACACGCTGAGATAGCACGATAGAGATATGTCTTCCCCGTACCTCCCGGACCATCTATGAAGAAGACTTTACTTTCCTTTCTCTCAATTGCTCCCATGATTGTATTGTAGGCCCTAGATTGGTCTTCATTCAAATTTTGGACCGAGAAGAAAGGTCTTAGAGTCGGATATAGGGATCGACAACTCCTCTTGAATCAGACTCGAAATCTCAACTTCTTCACCCAATGTGCCAACAATCGGCGGTAGATCATACATGGATATATCTTTATCATGTTGCTTAAGTATCAAATTCAACTCACGAAGAAGACGATCTGATAAGAATGTGGAGCTTGTATTGCTTGAACTCGAGTAATCCTCAACCATGTCATTGGAAAAATTCATCCCATAATTCTCTCACGCCCGACGGATTACAAAAGTGCAAGATGGAGGCGAATTGTCTTCTCGAGCATACGGCATCTTATTATTCTTTGCTTGACCAAAGACGCTCTCGCACTCACGATCATTCTCTAAGAGTCCCGTTTTTCTGACTCTCTTGAATGTCCGACATCTCTCTCCATTAACAAACAATAGATCATCAAAAGAAGTCTGACCTCTAACGTGGTTGAGAATGTGCCTTAAGAACCACACCTCTCCCGCACATGAAGGTACCGTATAAACTCTTCCTATTGACTTTTTGTGTACTTCGTCTTCTTCTCCACTCTTTTGTTTTTGTATCCCAACAATAAGATTCAGAAATTCACTAGACAACAACTTTCTCGCTCTAGGATCGCGAGCATTTGTCACAAAGAACTCTGTCAAAGTTGTTCTCAAATTCCTTTCATCGGACAAAATTTCATCCAACGTTTGGTAATCATAGTACCTGACGCTCTGTTGGTTGGGAAGATGTATTTGTAATCTCACTACGGAAGGATAGACCTTGTAAAGAGGAAAGCTAAAGATCTTCCACATTGCCTCTTGAGCACAAACCCATCTTGCATTTTTATACCTTGTTATCTCACATGGTCTCTCGGCTGTACTCAGAAAGATACATAACTGACCCTTGTACACATACTTGTAAAGGTATTTAACACTCTCCACACTCGCTACAAATTTCTACGTTTATATGACAATCATACTTTTGTAATAACCAAGGGTTATAAGGCACAACCATCCTATTATCTACTTCAAAACTTTCACTCTTGCGTATGCGTAGTCCATTATTACGTCTTCCTCGTAAATGGGTATGCATCTTTTCCTTGCACGTACACTCGTAAAACTCTTTTGGAAAGTTTCTCTTACATTTACCATCTCTCATGCATTTACTACCACATGGACCGTGAATCATCCACCTTTTCACATACTCGTGTAGTTCCTGCTCTTCTTCGGGGTCAGGTATTTCTGCTCTCACTATCTTATCATAATCATCGGGGCCTTGTAATTTGTCTCCCTCACTCAAAATAATTAACATATGAACATGAGGCGGCCTCTCTTTTGAAACTCAACAACATGCACATGGGCGGCTACTCCGCCAAATATAGACTTGGTAAAAAGATCTACCTTTAACTCTTCAAGCTTAGCACCTAACACCCTTGTAGTCGATCAGTCTATCCGCCGCACATTGACCCGCCCTGGTTGGACACGATTTCATCCCAAAGTGGGTTGCAAGTCATTGTAATGAACAAATCGGGCTTCCCATACTTTTGCACCATGCCATTGCATCCCCGATACCACGGGTACATGTCACTTGGGGGCTGCCCATGTATGAGGAAGGAAGCACTTTCCTTTGACCAAGATCCTCTGTCATAAAAAAGAACACATTTCATATTTCAAGTATTTTCCTTTAATTGTTTGTCATTATCCTATAACATTTCACAATAAATATCTAAAGATAAAGAATAAAATGAATGTAGCTAAGCTTAATTGGCACTGGGCCAAAAAAGAAAATGATTATCTATAAACTTAGTTGCACTGGTTTCGCCGGCCATTCGTGCATCTTGTAGACCTTGATGCAACTCAGCTCTTATCTCCTCTTGATGATCCCATAACCATCTAAGTCTAGACGAATCAATCTTCACCCAGTTATCCACAGCATATTGTTGTAGTAGTCTTCCACCTCGAAGAAGAAGTGACACGTCGTTATTTCGGATCTGCCAAACAATAGCGGCAGCAAATATATAAATTATTTATAGTATTTGTGTCAACATAATATGTGTAAGTTCAATTGTAAAGTGTAGCTGTTAAACATTTATATCATATATACCTGTAGCATGTAGGAGTAGTACTCGAGGCATGTAAACCGTCTGCTCGTTCTCATCCATACTATTCAGATCCCATCCATAACTCCCATATGGTAGCAAAAGCGGATATTGGAGAGGATCATAACAACCCGATGTTTCATTGATAAATAACAGCTTTCCTTCTGTTGTTCGAACAACAATGTCTCGCTCTCCAGGTTTTTCAGACCCATCTCCTTCAACTACAATTGCGGCGACTTGTGAAGCAGTTGGAAGCGTGTACTGCTTCTCGTTCTTAGGTTGTTCTTTGATCACCAACCTGCATCTTTGGACATCCTCTCGTTGTGCAAGTGGCCTGATTACATGCACGAACCTATTATGTGTATCTAGAATTATCCTCAACTTCTCCATCACCTCTCTGTTTAGGTCGTCACCACCTTCTTCCATTCTCCAGTTAATCTCGTTATCTGTATCATAAATATACATCCGTACATATCTGGGACGAACTATTGTTGGAGGATCTGTTTCATTTTCAACCACAGGAGGTAGAAGACTGCCTATTCTATGGTAGATATCACCTTGAACACGAAATGTATACACACCTTCTCTATTATCAGCCAATTCTCTGTCATAATTCACCCCAATCGATGTTAATGAGAATCACTGATTATAGCGTCGTATGTACCTCCGAAAGTGTACCCCTACTTCCGTTTGATCATCAAACATCTCCAAAAGTTCAATCGGTGGGGAAACAAATGGTAAAACAACTTTTCCATCAGAACAACAAAAGCCTTCCGGTTCACGATAAAAAATCATTGCTTGGCACTTCGGACATGTCCGTGAAAGAGGCAAATGGAACTTCTGGAATCCAACTTTGTAGGTGGTCCCTCTTGCACAATTCAAGAATGAGGATTTTCCTACAACACTTCGAGGTGGACGACCTCTCCCTCTCCCTCTCCCGACTTGAACTACTTGTGAAGTTGCTGCACATAAACACAAACATGTCGAAATCTATATATATCTTTGATTGCAATGACTAATCAAACCAAACACTCATAAGGAAAACAGTGGGCATATGAATGTGATACACTAACTCCCACTTCTGACTCTTCTGACTTATAGATGTCCATGAGTTATGATGCATGCATGAAGGGACTTGTGATGGTGTATGGCTAACATACTTTCTCTATCTTTATGTCTACCCATAAGTCAGAATACATGGGTACAATAATAATAAAATAAGTCAGGGTAGGAATACTATAAGTCAGAGCCCAATCGCAATCTCTCTACAGCTATAATTATTACTACTTTACAGACTGGCCACTAATAGCTCAAGAGTTACTGTTCAAATTGTCTAACAACGTACATGCCTGCACAACTGTAAACATATATACCCATACCCATTTTAAAATAAAATAAAAAACGCTTACGTATTTTATTTTGCGCATACTGAGATTCCAGAGATTGAGCCTGCTCCATGAGTCGAGGACTTCTACGAATGTTTAGATTGGATGCAAGATTGTCATTTGTTGCTGGATAAGAGTTGAGTTAGTGTAAGTACTCATTAGGTCATCAAGAAAAAGAAGAAGAAGTACTACGAACATAGAAAATATATGCTAAGTCGAAATACATATTTGTAGATAGCGAGATAAGAAAGATAAGACTATACTGGTTGCATTATGTGTAAGTGCAGGTTCTCCATGTTGAGGTTGCTGACTAAATCTTGGACTTCTACGGAGTGGTAAATGGGTGGCCCGACGAAAAATGTCTTCTTGAAAAAATATAAGTTATAAGATACTGATGGTATACATAAAAGTTAAAAACAGAGAAGAAAAGAAAATGAATTTCTGATATGGTCAAATATTATACCTTGGGAAGTGGAAGTTGTCGATGTCGAGGCAACAATAGTACTTCGTCTTGGTTGACTAACAACATTTTTGGCAACAGCTTCTGCATTAACTTGCTCATAAGTCTCGTGGTATTCCTCATCATCAGAACTGCTATTATCTGTTGAATAGTGGCTGTTGGTCTCTCTAGTGGAACCAATAACAATGCCCCCCACCATGTTAATATCAGGAACGTAGCTGTCTTTTGCTCGACGTCGTCTCTATTATAATTAAAAATGTGGCCAATGGGTTATCAGGTGAGATAATAGTTCTGGTTATGAAAAATAACACGAAAATCCATAATCAATGTAACCTCAAAAGCCTAAAATTCATATTCATTTTTTGTTTACCCTAAAACTGAAAGGGAAAGAGAACCATTTTGGTACGTCAAATGAGGAGTCTGTCCACTACAAACTTCTCATTAAGAAATTGAACTGCATCTATTGCTATTGAGTATTGTTCTTAGTTCCAAGCCTAGTTGTATTCGCATGATAAGCAATACAATGTCTTTCACGGATTCTTTCTAATTCATTTTCGCTCATTGAACTTTTTGCCTTGTCCAAAACACGTTGCTCCTGCAATCCAAGTTCTCTTTGTTCTGGGTTGATTTCATGGCGGCACTTCTTGCTTCTTTTATTTTCAATAGCTGTCAATTCCTCGTCAATTTCAGATCGACGCTTCTTGGCTCTTTCAATCAAAGTACCTGTCAATTGTTAAAAATGAGCTCCACATATTTTAGAAATGATAAATAATTGTTGCTTTATAAGAAATGATAAGTAATTCATTATTTTAAAAAAAAAAAAAAAATGTAAAATCAAGTAGGCATAACCTTGTGTTAGAAATGTGTGCAAATTACATACAAAGGTGGGGATGTGTAGAATAACAAAAGGTTGATCTGGGTTAGTTCAGTTCATACAAAGTAACTGGTTGGAGGCATTAACTTATCGCCACTCCAATATAAAGCATGTATTTTGAAAGAGACGTAAGGAATCATTAATCAGATCGCCAGCTCTCAGTGATCCTTGTTAGCTAACGTAGTCCATCAATTAAAACCGTTCTACAATTGTGACCCTAGAATCCGGGCCGATGCATCTTTCACAGGTATTCTTTTGGCTCAATTTCATATAAGTATAAATCCTGGATGAATATTAAAGTTTTCTTTCTAGAATTATTTCGTTCTTGTAAAAAACTATGAGTGCCCTGGTTATGATTGGCTCCAATCTGGGATAATGACCAAATTCTTGTACCAGTTTGGACTCACCATAGACCTACTCTATGGAGTTAAAAATAAGTTTCAACTTAGGGGGAAAGACACCTCATCTTGAACCATCTCAGGGAAAGATGTGGCCCTAGCAAAGTTCTATTTTTTTACATATGAAAAAGAACAAAAAAACTATTATTTTCCTTGTGAAATTGCAACTGAATTATGTCTAGTGTACGCACCAGTAAAAGATGCACAGGGAATCTTAGGCTTGCTTACTCACAATTTAAAATTTTCAACTGTGCAGGAGGAACTGGAGCTCCAGGTGGTGGTAGCGGAGAAGTTTTGCCTAATATCTACTTGGAGGGTGTCAACCCTGTAAAATCTCTTGGGTCTGCCTCGTCATCCTATGTTCTAATTTATTGAATTTGATAGATCATGATCGATATGTTGGAGATAATTAGGGACCTGAATGCCTTCTATATCCCATCCTAATATATCTTTACTACATAACAACAGGAAACAGAAAACCACCTTAAAATAAAGAAGTTCATGCCTCACTCACCAGAACTTGTTGATGCTTCCTGCACATCTTTGTTCGCATGTCTAACTCGTATTGTCCGCAAATGATAAGCATCACGTCGTTTTTTAAGAATCTCTTCTCTTTCCGCATCACTCAATGCCGCGCGTTTAGCCATTTGTGAAATACGGCGATTGTGTAATCGAAGATCTCTTTGTTGTTGTCGCTCATTCTCAGCTTCCATTTGAAGGCGGGCTTGTTGTATGATTCTAGGAGTACGACGAACCTGACCCTCTATTACCATTGACTCTTGTCGAGCTTGTTCCAAAATTCTAGGACTGCGCCGCAGCTGGCCCTCCATTACCATCGACTCTTGCTTCAACTGTAACCCAAAAGTGAATTACAATTATCAAAACCATAAAAATTTGGAACTTAAGACTTGGAATATAATCAAGGTCTAGCTGGTAGTCACTGAATGAATACAGTACCATTAAGTTCACCTCATTGAAATACACAAAAACAGGTTAAAGAAAAGCCAAACTTTTGGTATACTCAGAACAAATCATGGCATGAAACTGCATTAAGCTACCAAATGTACATGTAAAACACTTTGGATGTCAACTGAGTAAGCAATTTGGTTAAACCCAAGTGAAATTCTAACCTAAACCCACAAAATTAGATCGATTTGAGTCCCCAATTCGAGATAATTAGGGAAAAAATTAGAGAACAAAAATTTGAATGTCGGGGAAAACAAAAATTCAAATGTCAGGGAAAACAAAAGCTAACCTTTAGTGTCTTGAGTAGCGCGAATGAAGCTTGAATGAAGCCTTTGCTTAATTTTTTTCAACTGCAAATTGAAACCTAAAATAATCCACTAAATTAGATCGATTTTGAGTCCCCAATTCAAATCGGGAAATCGGGTTTGAATCTGTGACTACATGGTTGGTATAATTAGAGATAATTAGGGACGATTTTGCAAGTGAAAATTCGAATTAGAGGGGAAAAGATGATGTGCAGGGGATGTTTTCGTCGATACAGCTGCTGCGTAGAGAGAAGGAATGAGAGGAGATTAGGGAAGAATCGAGGGGAAAAAAAGATAGAAATCCGAGTTACTGTTATACCCTTTCGTTTTAAGGGATTTACGCAATTTGTTAGAACCGGATGATTTAAGTGAGGGTTAGATGGTAATTTAGGGGGTCTCCTACCAAAAATACCTCTTTTCTTTATATTAGTAAGATTTAAATTATGATTAACCTAATAACGTATCCCTCCTATACCTAATAACCTAATTAAGACTCTAATTCATAAACAAAAAAACATAATTTTTCTACTAACTTGTTTTCATTTTAAACCCTTCTCTTATCTTCTTGTTTTCTCTTCCATTTTCATAATCGTTTTAAATCTGGATTTTCGAAATTGTATACTAGAGGTAATTTCTGACTAACCTATGTCGTCTTTATACATTTGCGATTGATAAAAATTGAAGTTGCAGAGAGAAGTTCAGACAGGAATTTTGTGACAAAACTTTGTCGAACTAGCCGAAGATGATGGAAATAAAGAAAATAAAAAACAGTTCGGCTATTTCACAAAAAAAAAAAAAAAAAACCTAGCCGAACTTTTATTTTCCTAGTCGAACTTTGAGTTCGGTTACATCGCAATTTTTTTGT
Source organism: Papaver armeniacum (assembly GCA_023531295.1). Lineage (NCBI taxonomy): Eukaryota > Viridiplantae > Streptophyta > Magnoliopsida > Ranunculales > Papaveraceae > Papaver > Papaver armeniacum. Next base: position 14,505 of record JAJJWW010012899.1, on the reverse strand, counting down.
CATGACCGAACTTTTCTCTGTATCTTGGGAAATATTAGCCGAACTACACTTGCAGATGAGTTCGACTACCTGTTCTTCAGATGTCATAGCCGAACTTTATTTCCATAACCGAAATCAGTTTATAAAAATTTCATTTTTTCTTAAGTTTTGGCCAATTCAAGCACCATTAACTAAATTTGAAGTATACCTATGTACCAAAACCGTCATTTCGAAATGAGCCATCTCAAAAGAAGAATTTTTTTTTCCAAAACCCTATTCTTCTTCTGTCTAAATAACTATTCTTCTAAGAAAATCACTTTTAAATTTAACCTCATAATCACTTGAAGCCTAACAAGCTAAGCACCAACAACGTACTACTACATAAGTTGAACAGGTTGTCGTGCTAGCTTACCAGCGAGCCTTATGAGGAACCAAACCAAGGGAGCCGAAGCGGATAAGGGGGGTGAGATTATGTCGCAAGGGGGCAAGATAACTCTACCTTCCTTGCCAAACTTTGTAATATATGGAAATTGAATTATTGTCCCTCCTTCTGACGGGCCTTCACAAATATCCCTAACAGACTTTACAAATGTCCCTGATGGCATAATTGAATTTTTTTCTAAAAACCTAATTATTATAATTCCTTATTTAGCCTTTCCTATCTCTTCGTTCTTCTTCAGAGAACAAAATCTCGTTCTTCTTCGCATCGCTCCACCACCATCTTCTCCATCGTCCCCCACCACCACCAAAATCCCTATCAGCGCCACCACAACTAGCACAACCATATCCATTACGTCCACCACTAGTATCAACAGATCTATCACGATTTCTATTGATTTCAACTGATTTCATACAGATTCAGAAATCGATTTGAGTTTTTGGTTTTCGATTTTTGGTAATTTCAAGTTTGGATTCAGGATTTAATCGAACTATCATCAACAAATGACTTCTTCTTCTTCTTCTTCTTCTTCTTCTTCTAAAAACTAAGTAATTAATAATGATGATGGTGGTAGTGTGGCGGCGACGGCGGAGGAGGTATGTATTTGAATCTATTTACGTTTTTGTTTTGAGATCCAAACTACACTGGTGGAAGAATGGGTCTGCATGTTTTTGTATAGCAAAATTGCTGCTAATGAATGTCGAAATGGATTAGAGATAAATAGATGTATGTTAGGATGCAATTGAGCGATTCACAATTAGATGAATGTTAGGGAAGTGGTGTTTGTTGAAGTCAAATAGGAGCAAGCGAGGATGATGTTTGTGCCTACTGCAATGAAGGAGATGAAGTTGTTGTTGTTTATGAAGCTATAGGTGATTATCAATTGTTGTTGTTTATATGTTTTATGGGATCAATTGTTGTTGTTGATCTGTTTTTTTTTTTAGATCAACTACTATTGTTGATCCCATTATGGGATCAACTCTTCTTTGTTGACCCAATTTTTTATGGGATCAACTATGATTGTTGATCCATATATTTTGGATCAACTCTGTTGTTGACCCAATTTTTATTGGATCAACTATGGTGGTTTTGGTTGGAATGATGAAATTGGTGTTGGATTTTGGTTGTGGTTGTTTTGGTGGTGGTGGTGGTCTTGGAGATGTGTGATTTGTTGGTGGCGGTAATGGTGGAGAGGTACGAATGAGAAATTAGTCATGGAAATAGTAGTAGAATGGTGGTTCAGTTGTTTATATGTTTTTATGGGATCAATTGTTGTTGTTGATCCATTTTATGGGATAAACTCACATTGTTGACCCAATTTTTTATTGGATCAACTATGGTTGTTGATCCATCTATATGGGATCAACTACTGTTGTTGATCCTTTGAACTCCTATTGTTGACGATATTTCATTGGATAAGTATAATTATGCTTGTATTTTAAATCATGTAAATTTCTTCCAATGTTGAACTTGTAATGGTAGCATGACTGACTCCATGTCAGATTATGCATGTTCGACTCACGCCAAGTTCACTCCATTTTACATGGATCAACTTTCATTGTTGATCCAATTTTACATGGATCAACTTCCATTGTTGATCCACTAAAATTGGATCAACTTCTACTGTTTATCCTTTTTTCTTGGATCAATTATCGTTGTTGATCCGCTAAACTAGATAAACTTCTGCTTTTGGTTCTATTTTTATTTGGTTCAACTATTGTTGTTGATACAAAAATATTTGAACCAGTGGTGGTGGCGGCGGCGGCGGTGACGGTGGTGGCGGCGAAGTACTAGTGGTGGTGGAGGACTGGTGGTGGTGTAATGGTGGTGGTGAAGGAGTGGTGGTGGAATATTAGTGGTGGTGGCGGTTGGTAGGTGGTGGTTGTTGAACGGTGGTGGTGGAATGGTAGTTGAATGTTGGTGGTGGTGGTGGTGATGCTAGTGGTGGTGGTGAAGTGGTAGTGGAAGAAATTTGTTCCATTTTAAAATGAAGAAAAAATATTATATGGGTGAGGGTATTAAGGTAATCTAATATTAAATTGATAAGGTTGTTAAAAAAGAAGGGACATATTTATTGTTGTATAAGGATATATTTGTAGGGAGTTAAAAGTAGGGACATATAATTAATATACCTTTGTAATATTGTGCCATCGGGGACTCATGAAACCTCCGTGGAACGGGATAACCAACTAAGCTAGGTGGTGCGTGATGGTCCCCATGAAAAAGGGATGGTGCCCGAATAAGTGGGCTAAAATTACGTATAAATGGATTGGAAATTAATAGTTGAAATTAATGGGCTAACACTAGAAATTCAAGTACTAAAATAATATTGGGCCAGCGTGATTGTTGCTCTTTCTTGTCTCCTTCTCATCAAATATCTCAAGTTCTCGGTAGTAGGTATTGGGAGAGTCATTCACGTAACCATTTATGATTTATTTACTAGAAGTGCGGATCATGCACCTCAATTAAAAATTAATAAAAATGAATTGGTAATTCAACTTAGTTAGATTCCAATGCTCTTTTCATATTATTGCCGACCAAGAGATACGCATACGTGAATGATAGTATTTTGATTACGGTGCAGCTAGATACTAGAGGCTGGCATAACCAGCAGCAGAGGATGATGATGATGATGATGATGGTGTTGATACTTTGACATTGCAGCCTGACTTTACCGACACCTGAATATTGATGTTTGAGTTACAACATCCACAAGAAGTACCTGGTGAGGGTGGGGATGGACATGGAGGAGTTGGTGGCGAGGGGGATGGTGGTGGTGGAGATGGAGGTGGAGGTGGTGGAGATGGAGGTGGTGGGGATGGAATTGGTGGTAGTGGTGATGGAGGTGGTGGTGGTGGTGTTCGACAGCAACATTGCTCGATCCAAGTATACGGACCAGGACCAGTCAAAGCAGCTCCCACGCACTGTGACCCTGCACTCACAAGACCTGTTTCCTGACATTTGTTATCACATTGAGGACTGAGAACACAATCTGTGCCTTGTGGATGGCTAATCTGCAGGTACGTTTGTTGAGGTGCAAACGTACATATATCCGTAATATCTCCGCCGGTGAATTGGCCGACGGATGAAGGAATTGGAGGAAGTTGTGGTGATGTGGATGGCCGTTTGCTGCAGCAACACTGGCAATTCACCGGGGTAGTCGGTGTATTATACTTGCACTGTTTTTGGAGTACTGAAGTTCCAAAACTCGAACATTGATTCATGCACCATGTTATGCAGTAATCACAATAGTAAGGGTTTGCAGGAGTCGTGAAGACCAAGTCCGTCTCTATATATGTATCCCCAAGGGTACACACATCTTGCCACCTCGTTGCTGAAGCCATATCTGCAAACATACCACACAATTTACAGGTAACTAAATCTATTGTACGATCAAGTACCCCATTGAGAATATACTACAAGAGAATAGATGTATTGCAACACCCCATCAGCGTAGCAAAATCCTTTTTGCAACACAAAGAACTTTTGCCTCAAGTACTTATTATAAATGTGGCAAAAATTCTTACTTAATGCCACGCCTATCTTATAGGGAGGCTAAAATCCCACGTATTTGCCATATAATATAAATTATAGATATGTAGAAAATTAGTGCGGGAACGGTCTTAGCTAACACAAGGGGCAATCACAGAACGATCCATCTAAAAGAAAAATCTTGCGAAATAAAAAACTTTTCACAGTTGACGAAAATTTAATGAGATCAACAAACTAGTTAAGCATGGAAACAAAATTTACCTGTACAGACAGATATGGAAATTATCATCACCAGAAAGAGATTAGCACTAGCAAGAAGTCCATGAGATCCTCTCCTAGTTATTCCCATCTTCACCATAAAAGATAGAACTACTACTAGCTTATAGCTTAAGAAAGAAAATTTGCAGTTGTATGTTGTTGTTTTCCATGTTGAGCTATTATACATATAGATCTGAATTATCTGAAAGTCTCAGCAATTCTTTAGTCGGATAATGCTAATAATAGTCGTAGAATGCAATTTTTGTCCTCTCAAGGCCTTGGGCATGGAGCCACATAACTGTTTCCAGATTCCAACGTACGATGACTTAGCGGAAAACTTAAAAATTGGCACAACAGATCTGCAGAGGCTCAGAAACAAGAAAGTCAATGCCACTGCCATTAAATAAATTTACTAGCACTGGTGCACTACTATGGATCAAGCACATTAATTACCCATGTGAAAATGAACTGGACATTTGAGAAAATGTAGCCCTTAAAAATGTAGATATTTGAAATGGTTGCGGTATGTCTCCAACACTGTTGCACAGTTTTGGATCAATATTTATTGCATCTACGTAAGATGCAGTGCAGTTACATTTAAATCCAATCAAATGCCCTAATTTGGGGAAGGATCTATCATCTATCCATAGTGTGCCGAGTCTACTCCGTCGGTCCATCCAGAATGGAAATTTAGTGGCGGTGCCAAGATTTCCAAACAACTGTGGCGGTGCTAGGATTTCCGAACATGAGAAACAACATATAATAAATTTTAAACTCTCTAACAGTTCGTCTCTGGTGAATAACGATGGCGATGGCGATAACCGGTAGGCAACTGAGACATCTTTTCAATCGATTAGAATCAGAAAAGAGTTTCTAGCGAGGCTAATATCAATTTAGTAGTTTATTACAGTGGACTAGAATTAAAATTTTTGCTAATATTTTGATTTGTAGATCAAAACTAAAATGGATATCATTGATCATGATTGAAAACAATAAGATAAATCAATGATAAAAGAACGATAAATAAGAAATACATCTACATACCAAAATAATAATGGAAGATTTGATGTTTAACGTGGTTCGGTCATCTCGACCTACATCCACGGACGAAACCCCTTAGGGTGATTATTTTTGATCTCCAGAATAAGATGATACTGGGATAATTTACAATTACATAGAACTCTGATTTTATAGAGTTAGTTTAAACTAAACTAGGAAGGTAGTTATTCTAGGTAATTTATTTAACTTGGCCTTCACTTCACATGCCTTGGTTGCACGGTAACTTGACATGGTCTTCACTTCATGGTACGGTTGCCTCGGACCTCCTCTGCTCCTCGGCTACTTGTGTGCGCATGTCTTGACTAAGTGATTCCCTCGGTCCTTCTTCACATGATGACCTCAGCTACCTTGTATATACATAACATATACTCTAATATACAATACTCTAAAAAAATTTCTTTACCAACTCGGGGGCGGGCTAATTAAAACCCAGTTTAGCCCCCTCATAGGTCAGTCAGTGTCATAAACTTCCCATCCAAATGTAATCGAATTGCCTGATTTTTTATGACTAGTTTTGTATTTTCAATGCTTCATCTTTGAAGTAATTGCTGTGACGTAATAAGTTCAAATAATTGAACTTGTGCACCTTGTTAATTAGTTTCTTTCCATGATTAATAGTCCTTACGTGGAGAAAAATATCCTAATCCCAAATCACATGAATCTGCAAAAGGATGCTAAACGCACCGTCTTTTCTTATATTAGAGAAAAATAACTACTCTTTGTCGACATCTATAACACATCTCACATGCCATGACTTTCACAAGAAATTAAGAAAATAAAAACAAAAAAAGAATAGCTACAAAAGGAAATGGTTATTGTTTCATATTTCATTATTGATAGTTACTAATGGCAACATACGATGTGATTCAGAAGAAAGCAAACTGCTCCAGAGACTAGAATAACTCTGCTCAGGAGGTATCATATTCCATTATTGCATAGTTACCAATATATGATTAATTGGAGCGCTTGTATATTCAGCTTGTTTACTTCCCTGGATTGATTCTTCACCTAAACCTTCATGATCAAAAGTATCTTGATTTTAATGTTGCTGCATCAACAAATTCAATAATAATGATTTATTATATCCCGTTTTTGTCTTTTTCCTCTATCCCCAATTAATATAAGTATCCCCAATTGCGCGTTCGTTTAAAAGGCAAGTTTGCATAGTTTTCTTTTCTTTTCTTTTTTTCTTTTTACACAAAATTGGTCAATTAACCCAATAACGACAATTCCTGGGTGAAAAAGACATGTAAAATTTAATATTGTTTAAATGGATCGAGAATGTAAAAATAGCCGATGTAAACAGTTTCATCCTACCTATTTTCAAATATGTTTTCTTATTTTTAATTTCCATCAGGATGCATCCAGTTTCACCCTCGCTATTTTTTTAAGTTTAAGCCAGGATGAATCCAGATTCATTCTTGCTATTTTTTTGTTGTCCATTTCACCCATACTTATTTTTACTCGTTCATTAGTACCATGTTTTAAAAATATTTGGGCAATTGACCCAAGACAAGATTTGAAAAACAGTCGTTTTTCCTGAGAAAACGGCTGGTAAAACGGTCATGCCTATGTAGTGTGTTCGTGAGGATCAATACACGTGTCTGAATAACATTGATAGATAGAAGAAAAAAACGGTGTTATATAGACCCGCGTTATAAACATTTTCACGCATGAGGTGACCGTTTTTCTAAAATTGATTTTTATGTTTTTTTCTTCTACATAACAGTTTAACATAAGTTTTTTAGACCATTTTTCCGTTTTTCGCACCTGTTATACCCGTTTTTCTGGGGAAAAAAAGTATAAAAATATTTTTTCACCAAATTTTTTATTTTAAAATAAAATAATTAAAAGTTACAATTAAAAAACTCAAAATAAATGAATAAACAGATAAAATAAAACAAAAAGTAGTAACGACACTATTTAGACCCGTTATAACCATTTTCACGCATGTTAAAACCGTTAGATAGGAAAATCAAATCACAATTTTTTTATTTTTTCTATTTAACTGTCACACACCCATTTTTTAAGGAAACTCAAAAAGGGTTTGTATTCTTCTTCATTACAAAGGAGTGGCTCGGAACCTCGCAACCATTTGGCACTAACACCTTTCTGAATGACAAGTCCAACTCTATGGACAATAAATTTTCTAATTTTATCGTAAAAATTACGGCTGGCTAAGCAACACCTCAATCTTTTCAGAAAAATCACCATGTCCTCTTGAAGCTCACCAAAGGTGGTGAAAGTCAAAATACCCAAACCATACCCCCGGGAACCGCACTTGTCCCGAACACTTTTTACGCTTACGAGTGAAGGCATTAGAGATAGCAAGCCCCGCAGTGAAAGCACAAACCCCGCCTCATGTGAAAGGAGAAACTCCAGTAACATCAAAACAAGTGTCCTAATCATTTTCTCAGTTATAAACAATGATGTCATCAGGCGCAAGGCAGAACCATCATCAGATAGAAGGCCCAGAGAAACTTCCTTCCTATCAAGTACTCCGGCTCTAAACACGATATCGTGACCAAGTGTATCGAACAAGATCGTGATGGGGGTTTATCACTAGCACAATGCAAGGCATGGACACCGAAAACATCCATCTCCCTATTAACTTCAGAACATGAACTACCTTCTTTCAAAAGTGGATACCCAAACGGTAACATAAGACCAAAACAAGGCGCGTGATCGATACATTGATTAAGCCCACTAATAGGAATGCACATGTGAAAATCCTGAGCATGTTTAGTTTTTCCATAAGACTAAATCACGCTCTAACATAGAATACTTTTTAGGCATTTCTTTCTTCACAGCGTCGAAATAGGGGACTCCAGGGTTCTCATGAGATGGGGGTAGTGTCAATAACTCTAAATAAAGAATAAAGAGAGCCACAAAATTGTATGTCAATTTCAATAGCGAACTGGAAGGTGGAGCTAGTACCTGTGAATGAATTGTTTCGAAGAATAGTATCCTGCAGATTTTTTGTTTGTGCCTAGGAAGCAAGGAAAGCATAATAGGCAGTATCATCCATGGTGTATATGCTCAGGCCACCATCTATAAGAGGAGAAGCGTGCGCTTCTTCAAAGGGCTAAAGCCGTGTGGCCATCACACAGGATCAATCTGCGAAATGTTGAAGGTGATTGTTAAATTGGGCAATTGTCAACGATAGTTGGGAAAGTTATGCGCCAGAAGTATGGTAAGGGAATGCGGAAGAACTACGAAGAATTCACTTTGAGGGTCCGCATCGGGACCGAGTTAATCCGTTGTATGGTCTTATTCACCCTTTTAAAACCATCTTAGCAAAAAATTGTATGTCGGCTAATAGGGCGTGCCTAGAGATTAACTCCAGATTAGATGGCTTACCAATGTCGGATGGAAGACACCTAGTGCGACTCTACGAGGATCAATAGTGGTCCAGAATAGCTCAGTTTTGGGAACATCGAGATGCAAACCTCTGAGATGTCTGTCCATCTACATGATTGATAGAGCCTTAGAGACCTATGCGGTATCACCAAATAGTGTACCATCATCTGAATACCATGCCTGGAGGTCTAGGTCACACAAGATATCAATTTTTTTCGCTAAAGCATGCAAGGCAAGGGAAAAAAATAAGAGGTCTAAGAGGGTTGAGTAGACGAAAGAACAGTGTCTCTGTAGTATAACTGTGCAGGCTTAGCATAATGAAATTCGAGACCATGGACAACTACGTCGAGCTTCAAGGATTAGGGTTATTTTGTCCACCAAATTAAAGGCATTGCTGAAATCCACAAGGACCATGGACATGTTTTCATGATGACCTTTAAATTATTGAAGACGATTAACTAAATGTAGACTGCCCTCACAACCATATGGAATGCCAACACCAAACTGAAAATCACCCACATATAAAGCCATGTCTTTACTTCCCATCGCCAAGGCGGTAATTTTCAGACCGATCTCCTCCCGAATAGTTCCAACGAGAATGTGGTCTTATACCTCCGCCCAGTTTCATCAAGGTGAGAAGAAAGCGCTTGTAATAAACTCCCCTAACTCACACACGGACACCGCCCGGCAAGCGGAGATTAACCAAACTAGTAATAGAGGAGAGAAGATCGTCGGGCAACCGCGTAGAGCAGGCCACCTAGAGCATCAACTAGGTGATACGCACGCAAGCCATCTCTACCGCAAGAGGTGCCCTAGGAAAACTTTTAAATCCACCAAGACCGTTGTAGAATCTTATGGAGATAGTCCGAGAGTTGATGGCCGTATTTGGAATGGTGGGTAAGCGGAGCATATGGGTGCTTAGTTATAATTCAACAAGAGTATCAGCAGACATGAGCAATACCACTCCTAGTTCAGACTCTAATCGCAGCCGTGAATGGCCTAACCGATCTTCTAGCTAACTCTGATCAAAGTTAGTTTTGTGTTTCTTCTTGGGCTTCTGGAGGTGGGCTGTCCATTGATAAAAAGAATTTATTAGCTTGTGAACTAAACACAACCATTAGTTTCCCTCCACAAAATAAAATCATGATTAATGCTAGCAATCTGTATTTTTTTTCTATTCCCGGACCTCTCCTCCGTGGCTTTATTGGGGGTGAAAATACCAAGGGTACATAAAGGAAGCAGTAGGAGTTGAATCCAGGGGGGTAATTATTCCTTTGGCTTAAGTAAAACGTTATCAATTGCATACTTCAGAACTCGAGAGAAATTGAGTCTGTGAGGAATTGGTATGCTGTAAAAAGTTTGAATATGTTTCTAGTACAAAAGATCAAGCAATTCCAGTTTGACGGGGCTATGGATGTTTGTGTCGATCAAGTTGAAAATTGTATTACAAACAAGGACGGTACATGTAACACCCCGTGTTTTTAACATGGCGCATGCTTAAAGATGCGTCATGGCATGGGGTGAAGCTTCATTCAAAAACTTCTATTGCGTAGGAAAAGGAATATTTGCCCCTTACCAAATGCGTTGGCAACGGACGGTCATCATGGTGGACATCCAAGTTGGCGGCGAAAGCCATCATGGATGGACATCAAGTTGGCGCGAACTGACCATCACTACTGGACATTGGAGTGGCCTATGGCTGGCTTGTCAACCATCACGTGCCCTTCACTGGACTTGAAATGTTCAACCATCATGGCGGACATTGAACTGGCCTGGAGCGAATCGGAATGTACAACCATCTTGGCGGTTATTCGTAAATATATGGCAAACGACCATGAATAGTAAGTGGGATTTGATGAATGATTTTGCTCCCTAATTCAAGTTGTAAAAATGTCAAGTTAACATATATAGGGAGGGGGTAGTTGGTTGAAGGTGCATATGCGGACCATGCACCAAGTAAGCTTCATGGCTTATCTGGAAGAGTATAAATGATGCCTAAGCCTCATTTATAGATGCGTAGACTTGCCACTGGAACATGTTAAGCACGGGCATTACTATGCCATGCCACATGATCGAAAATGTATATCTTATATGCGGTTTGACGAAACGGCCTACATGGACTAGGCCATTACCATTATTGCTTGGCCACGCCTGCATGAACGAGTTGGTTTAAGTTTGTGTCCTTCGAGGATGAACTATGATCTGTCCTTCGATCCCTTTAGAGTAGGGAAAGTGCGTAGGTAGCCATGATAGGTTGTAACATTTCTCGGTCCAGACTTTGTCGCTCATATCATGTAATTGAGAGATGATTGCGACATCTTTGGTCTCTCATATCATCTCAGCTCGGTATTACGATGCAAGAGATGATTGTGGCCAAACTTGATGAGGCAAGTTGCATTCCATTTATTGGATGCTCATACTTCCTATCATATGCTCGACTTAGGGCATGTACCAATGGGCATTAGGCATGGCCTCCGAGTAAGAAACATCGGTATGCAAGTTTGCGGAGCTTGCATGAACCTGGGGAGATGGGATTAGGCCGTTAATGGCCTATGTTCAAGTCCAAGCATGCATTATGCCTAGACAAGACTTCTAAGCCTTTGTAATGCATGCAGGGTGCATCGGCCATAGCCTTAAAGCTTTATATACCCTTGTTCTGTGGTAAGTTGGAACGGTGTGGAAGCTAACTTATCCGCGTCATGCTCCACGAGCATGCTTGCAAGGGAAAATGGACGTGCATTTTCCCTAGCTTTAGGCCCTGTAGCATCATCATACAAAGACCTGGGAAAATGGCATGCGCACCCGGCACTGTGGGGTAATTTTACTTCTGTCACAATACATGCAGGCATGTCTATTCAATGTATATATGTACCATTCGTTGGCGCTGGAATTACAACACCCCCATGCTTCCGGCAAACCCTGCTCAATGCATGAAATCACATACAATCAGTGCAAATCCACATTTGCAACTGAGTCAAGACCTCCTCTAAAGCACCGTAAACACCTGCCATGTTAGCAACCCTCTCCTTGTATGTAGCTTTCCCTCCATCTGAAGCAAGATGTTGATGATTCAAATATCCCTAGCAAAGCCACGACCACAAACACCATTGCGATATCCATCAAAAATTTTGAAGGGACAATGAAGGAGCGTATCATCTGAGAGTCACTGATTAGGTATGCAGATGGTGGTATGGACCCGAAGCGATTGACATGGAGAAGTTTCTAAAAAGAAACCTAGACGATGAAGCCAACAAAAACCTGCCGATTTAAAAAAAAGTAGCATTTGATATGATGGATGCGAGTAGGGATCAAGGGAAAGAGAGAGAAAACACAGAAAAATGATAAAGAAGAGAATCAAGAACAGGTTTTCAATCGCCCATTCAATCACCTCTTCGATGTGAAAATTGCCTCTACGTTTAAAAAAACGTAAAAAAACACGTTTTTTTTTCTTCTAAAAACGCGTTTTTTCCCCGAAACACGCTCACACCCGTCAAAACGTGATATAACGGTCACGGCCTATAGCCGTGACCCGACCTGTATCTCGTTTTTCAAATCTTGTCACGGAATAACTTTATCACTATCCTACCGTGACATCGGTCGAGCTAAAATTTATAGTATTCTATGTCTATATATTTATTTTTGTAATATATGTTCGGAAAGAATAAAATATTTACTTCATAAACATCTATTTTTAGAGGGTTATTTTGATATTTTTGTGTTCTATGGAGTACTCTTTTACTCTTAGAATTTATTTTAGTATTTTTATAAACTTTTTATTTCTATGCATGAGTTGTTTTGATATTTTCTTCTAAACTTAACTTTTGGTTTTTCGACTTAAGATGTATCCAAACGCCTCTTAAACTACTAAGTTGAACTCCAAATATACAAAAGTTGAAGCAGGTGGTGATTCTATAGGTTAGGTGTGCATACTGGAGATTCTAGACCATCAGACATTCTTGTCTACAATTGGGAGGAGGGCCGTGATACCTGTTTGGATGTGACGGGAGTTTCTCCTTTTGCAGCTGGTGGTGTAGATGTTTTTACACCGGGTCTTGCTTTGTTTAAAGCCTTTGAACGTAAAAGAAGTAAATATCTTGGTCTATGTAGAGCCAATAGCTATAGTTTTGGTACCTTAGCCTTTACTACTTTATGTGAGCTTGGTATTAAATCATAAAATTTTTGTTAAGGTTGAAAAATTACATAGCTAGCTAGACATGATGCTAATACTTAACAAGCTTGGTAAAGGGGCTAGGGGAAATGGCAGAGGCGGCAAGGGTGATAGCAATGTCCCTCTAATTGGTTAGGGGTGTTCTATAGGGTGTATAAGTTTCTTGGATTACCCTTTTCACCTTAAATGGACTAATTTTACTTTTTTGATTAAAAGACCTAATTATCCTTCCCATTTTTAACCTAATTGAATCGAGTAAATCAAAATTGTTTCTCTTTTTTCTTCTCCTCTCTCCTCCATTAAACCGATATTTTATCGCCTCTTCGATTCATCGGCGATTTGAAAAATTTATAATACCCGTTAGAGTTTAGTCTATTGTTTTTGATTTAAGTTAGTTTTAATCAAAAATTAGGGTTTTTGATCAAATTGGCTGAAATTTGTGTGTTGGCGTGAGTTACGGTTGGTAATAAACCAGATACCAACCGTGCATTCTATTGGTTGAAGAACATACGGTTGCTAATAACCTAAATAATCTGAACTGTACCTTAAAAAATCGAGAATTAGGTTTGGAGTACGGTGACAATGACGAAACCTTAGTTACCAATCAAGATTGGTTCGGTTGGTAACTTAATGAAAGTTACCAACCGTATATCATCCTTGAATGTTAAGAATTTTTGAAGTGATGATGTCTGTTGTAAACTATTGTTGACTTACCAACCGTACATAATCATGATGTTAAGAATTTTTGGAAGTAGTGATGTACGGTTGAAACTATAGTTGACTTACCAACCAGTAGTTTGAGTTCACGGTTGGTTTCGATTCTTTTTTATGAGCGTATTGAATTCACGGTTTAGTATCCAAGATTTTCTATCAACCTGTGAATCGTATTACGATTGGTTTTTCCCCCAAAATTGAACCCGATTCACGGTTATAACTTCTTATTTCCAACCGTATGTTCTTGATTATTTTAAAATTTGATCTTTTTAAATACTTAGATAATTTTGATCAACAAAAGCTAATGGGAACTAATTTTGATCACCCACCTCTAATTTGCCATGAATCACTCATTTTGGTTGAGTGAATCAAAATCTGTGTTTCACAAATATCACAAAAGTTTTTTTCTTCTCCTCAATTTTTTTTCTTTCTTATAAGTCTAAACATCGATTTTTGATTCTATAATAAGTGAAAATTAATTATCAAAATTAATCTTGATTATCTACACTAATCTTGATTATCATTACTAAACTTGATTATTAACAATAAGGTTAATTAGTCATTTCCGGGGTTTTATTGATAAGGGTCACTTGAATTTACTTCTAATGACCTTTTTTGTCTTATTAGGTTGCCGCCCCTGTACCGATTCCTACCGCCCCTTTACCAAGCTTGAATACTAAAGGGGTTAGAGCGCAATTTGTTGCACGGGTTACCAACAAGTTTCTTGTAAAAACTTTATTTTCCCTTTTTTTTTTAATAATAGTTTTCCCTTTTGGTTAAAAATATGTACAAAATAAAATAAAATCAGCCACCTAGCCTGGCCGGTCATCCTGTTCCACGAGGTTTTAATGCGCTACAGGAGGTCACCAGATTAGGCCGTATTTGAGTTAGACGTGACCCACAGTTCAACTAATATAATAGTACGTTGGTGAACCTTACCTTGTTAGGTATCCAACTAGTTAATGTAATAAACTCTTTATCCAATAATTATATTTTAAAAATAAAATACAATAAATTTTTTTTCGATAAATACTAA